>JBBBDQ010000374.1:772500-912500 GCA_037127315.1 Ascarosepion bandense
TTCACGACAAAGATGAAATAGGTCTGGTGTTCTTGTGTTTTAGAGAAAGCGACTAGAGTTCGAATTCCAGTTGAATTCATTGCATTCACTTATGCGCAAATACCCTTGGGAAAGGTATTAATCCGTCTCTTCATTCCAGTTATGGATTAAATAACAGGACAGATTGGGTTCTATAGTCTTGGCTGGCAACCAGTCTACCGCAGAAAGCAAGGGCAACCTACTGCGGGATAATCTTCTGCCCAGTCAGTCATGTCTCTTTAGAGACATGATCGCCCAAGCGTGATTCACGTATGGCACTTAACTGACTGACTGGTCATTAAAAGCAGGTCAATTGAACGAGCGAAAGCAAAAGACAATTTGCAAAACTCAAATAACAATATATTTTCCTAACAAGATTGCTCGTTTTCTCAGGCCAATATATGTAAATAATTATACTTTTTAATAGAAAAAAATAAAAACACCGTCTACTCAAATATGAGAATCCCTTTAAAAATAATAGCTCAACAAATAAATTTTAATATATACATATATATATTGAACGTGTCCAAGTTTATGTATGCGCATAGATGTGTTTGCATACATTGTTGCTCGGAGTGAAGAATCAAAAAGCAGAGTTCAAATTCCAGTCGGCATCATTACATTCACTTTCTTTCTAATACCTCTTGGTAAGATACGAATCCAACTCTTATACCTACATCTATGGGTAAATTACAGGGTAGACCCGATCTAATAATCTTAAAACTTGTTGTACAATATGCACCCATTCTATGAATTCGGCTGTTCCAAAACTTGAAGTCGACGATACTTCCCTAGCCTTCATCAATATAATTGAATCATATGTGCAGATAATAAAACTGTTTCGGTCTAAGAAAAACAACAGTAGAATCCATTATATATATATATATATATATATATATATATATATATATATATATATGTATATATATATATAGGCGAAGAGAACCAACAGTTTTTAAAATTTCTCCCGCAGTTACTTTTTTAAAAAGTGCTCAATACAACATGTATCATACAGCATAATATCATTATAATTAAATTTGTTTTGATTTAAAACTATTAATTTTGAATAAAAAACAATTTCATTATATATATATATATATATATATATATATATATATATATATATATATTGCTCTAAAAAGAAAGGACGTCATACTTATCCCAAAACCCGAGGAACCATTCGGCCAACACTTTTTCAAGGGCTTTGTTGGCAATAATTATGAAGAGGGCTGAACGAGGACAACATCAATAGGGAAATCACGCACAGTATATATATATATATATATATATATATATATATATATCCGCAGTCTTTCTGTAAAGCTTGCCAGTGTGTTGGTGCAGCATTACAGATTTCGTGCGCTTCCTTGAAGTAACGGCCATCTCAGACAATTGCTATAGGGACGGACAGGTATTGAAATATAGTGTATTTTATAAATATGTAGACGACATATTCATTGATTAAAACATAGTAATTATCAGAAGATGGGAGAATCAGTATAATAATGCAACGGGTTATGCTTGGGATAAAGTGAGATAAAATAACGTTATAGTAAAAAATAAATTAACTCTACTTTAGCGTACATATATGACGACGATGGGTACAGGTAGAAGTTATTTCTTTACGTTTGTTTAATAAACCTGTTAAACAAACGTAACTTTCTATATATATATATATATATATATATATATATATATATATGATTTTCTGAGCAGACATGCAGTGGTAGATTAAAAGAGAATATTAATTCTTTAAATTAATCTTGATTGAATGAAAATGAAGCTAATAACAGGTTGCATACTTATTGATTTACATTCGTATCTAATATTCTGCACTTAATTTCGCGTAATTCTAATTAAACAAATCCGCAATGTTTAACATGGTAATTGTTCTGTCATAATATATACAACCATGTCAGTCTTTCCTCTTCAAACTGCTAAAAAATAGTACGTCTCTGTTGTGCATTTCTTACTCCCTAAGACACTTACGTGAAATTACAGATGGCCTTAAAATCTATTTCCTTATATGCATGATTTTATTTGTGAATTTTACAAGCAATTTGTTTTAATCATTTCACCCCAAGCAAGGCATTTTACTGTTGTGCAGGGGGTTACATCGGGGAAAGTGATGAGAATAAGGGGTTAGTTATAAGAAATGTCAGGAGAAGGGTGATAGACGGATGAGAATATCACTGTAATGGGCGTGGGGTGGATGGGGAAAAGAAAAGCTGGAGAGAATAGATGCGAGCTGTAACTGTCAGGGAAGTAAGTATATGGAAGTGAATTCCACAGGCGGGAAGTGTGAGAAAAGAAGTTGTTAGAATAGAAATTGTGGTTATATTTTATCAGTTTAACTGTAAAAGGGTGGGACATAGTTGCTAATATAGCAACTCGTGTAAATTCATACCTAGAAGGCACCAGTGTGATAAGTTCATTGGAACAGAAGCCGTGAAAGTATTTATAGAAGAGGCACAGGGAAGCCATGTCATGCCAGTGGGAGAACGACTGTAGCCAGGCTGCCAAGTCGGTATCGATCACATTACAGATTCTCCTTTGAATTTTGTCAAGAACCCCGAGGAGAATAGCAAAGGCACCCGACCAGATGTGGCAGCAGCATTCAATGCACGGCGGATGGTAGATTTATATATGTGCAGGATGGCTTCAGACGGGAAAAACTTCCTGGCCCTGCACAGTGTACCGAACTTCTTAGTAGTGGATTTAGTTATGGATTCGATATAGTCATTCCACTTGAGGTCCGCTGAGAGTGTTAGGCCAATGAGGCGTTTTGTTTTGATCTCAGAGAGGCTAGCCTGATCAATGCTAATGGGGGGGGGTAGGAGAATTTGTCTAATATAGTTTCGTAGATAGCAGCT
The DNA here is from genome assembly GCA_037127315.1 of Ascarosepion bandense. Lineage (NCBI taxonomy): Eukaryota > Metazoa > Mollusca > Cephalopoda > Sepiida > Sepiidae > Ascarosepion > Ascarosepion bandense. Next base: position 775,392 of record JBBBDQ010000374.1, read on the forward strand.
TCCTTTTGGAAGCATTAAAATTTACGAGCCATTTCTTACCCCAGTCCACCACAGAGTGGAGGACCTTTGTCAACCTCGGCAGCGAACTTCGCTTTGTCAACTTCGGCAGCGAACTTCGCTTTGTCAACCTCGGCGGCGAGCTTCACTTTGTCAACCTCGGCAACGAGCTTCGCTTTGTCAACCACGGCAGATTTTTGACGAGTCGAGAGTAAACGGTACAAAAGTTGATGGGTTATATAGTATATCGAGTAAATTCACGCGGTTGGGACACCCCAGGGGAAAGGCACTCCTCAGAGCAGAAGCCGTGAAAATATTTGTAGAAAAGGCAGAGTAAAGCCACATCCAGTCGGGGAAAAAGAGACTGAAATCGATCTGCTAAATCTGGATTGATTACGTTGTAGATACTCCTTTGAATTTTGTCGAGAACCCCGAGATGAATAGCAAGAGCAGCCGTTCAAATATGGAAACACTATTCAATACACGGACGAATGGTAGATTATAAATGTGCAAAATGGATTCTGACGAGAAAAGCCTCGTGGACAGACACAGTGAACAAAACTTTCTAGCAATAGATGTAGCCACTGATTCGATGTAGTCATTTTACTTGATGTCAAAGAGTAAAGCTAAAGAAGCGTAGAGTGTTTCTTTCTCGAAGACTAGCGTTGTCCATAATGACGGAAGGTAGGAAATTTCTTTCTCGAAGACTAGCGTTGTCCATAATGACGGAAGGTAGGAAATTTCTTTCTCGAAGACTAGCGTTGTCCATAATGACGGAAGGTAGGAAATTTCTTTCTCGAAGACTAGCGTTGTCCATAATGACGGAAGGTAGGAAATTTTCTCTATGACGGTTAAAGAAGAGCAGTTTCGTTTTGGAAGCATTAAAATTTTACAAGCCACTTTTTACCCCAATCCATCAAAAATTAGAAACTTTTCCAAGAGAAGCTGAACAGTTTACTTTGTCAGCCTTGGCAGATTTCTTATTGAAATGGGATTAAATGGCGGTGTCATGTGACAAGACAGGTTATCTTATTAGTAATCTGTCTTGTGTTTATACTTATGTCAAAAGGTAAACATTGGTTTTGCTTGCTTGTGTATAAGTTACTACGAAAAACTGAACGGATGTACAATATAATGTGGGAACTTTTGTGAGTTTATTTTAAAATATTTGCAAGAGATGCAATTGGTGTATTTTATTATTCACTGACAGTGCAAAATTTAAAACACTTACTATACATATATTTGTAACATACAACGTGTGTTAGCACGTGCAATACCCTGTCTTCATCAGTCGCCGACCGGTTTCGGTGGCTAAGGCGGGACCGACACCCCTGGCTCCACTAGCAGTGTTTGCCACCAGGCAGGGTATGAAGATAAATTTGTTGATTGTTCCTCTTGTATATTCTCATAACGAATTAAATAAAACGATCGTTCCTATTTGCAGTTTCTATCGGCAATGAAATTTTCTGAACGCGTTTTGCCGTTATTAACGCGCTCGTGAAGGAAAAAAACGTTATAGATGACCACAAAAATATCTCACTTGCGCATATCAGATCGTGATGTTGCGCGAATTTTGTTTGCTTGTTGTTCTGCTCTTGACCAAATCCAACTTGACGCATTCTGTACCGTTGTTCGAATGCGGTGTGAAGCGCTTTTTAAACCACGGCCAGTGATGCCTATTTTTGAAAGGAAAGAAATAACTGAATGTCCCAGAAACCCACGACACCCAGCCTCAATCGGCATCACGTTACACCTCCAACCATTGTTCATACATTCTTCACGCAGTGACTCGTATCGGTATTTCTTTAGCGCCTCTACCCTGTTCTCTTCCCAAGGGATTGTTAACTCTATTAGGAAGACAGTCTTTTAAGTCGGACCGCAACACGATGTCGTATATATATATATATATATATATATATATATATATATATATTACGGAAATTAACGAATTTTAACGAAACTTGGTTATAAGCAACCGACAATTTGTAATGAGTTATTTTGAACATTATTTTACCAATACTCTTATACGAGTATCGGTAAAAATAATGTTCAAAATAATTCATTATATATATATATATATATATATATATGTGTGTGTGTGTGTGTGTGTGTGCGTGCGTGTGTGTGTGTGTGTGTGTTACTTATTTGTTTATTTGTGAAAGCTTGGTAGTATAATGGGAATTATATTTGAAGAGTTCAAATTCTAGTCGAGCTAGTTGCTTTCATTTAAGCGCAAATACCTATGAGAATTGAACGACTCCATCCCTTATCTCCTCGACTTAGGGGTGAATAGTAAGACAGTCAGTCAGTTAAGTGCCATACGTGATACAACGCTTGGGCGATCATGTCTCGAAAGAGACATGAGTGACTGGGCAGAAGATTATCCCGCAATAGGTTGCCATTGCTTTCTGCGGTAGACTGGTTGCCGACCAAAGCTATAGAACCCAATCTGTCCTGTTATTTAACCCATAACTGGAAGGAATAGACGGATTAATACCTTTCCCAAGGGTATTTGCGCGTAAGTGAATGCAATGAATTCAGCTGGAATTCGAACTCGGCTCGCCGATTTCTCGTTCCGAGCCGATATCCAATGCACCACACTGCACTATTGCTTTGATTGACATCAAGGTCAATAAAAAGAAACCTCTGAACGAAATTCCTAAATAGTATCTATTCGACACATTCTGGCAAACTATCTGTCCCTATTTCTCTGCATTATTTTTTTCAAAAAAGTGCGGTCAGTTCTGTACAAACCTTTACACCTATAATCAGATTACACACACACACACACACACACACACATATATATATATATATATATATATATATATAGGTGCAGTGACAAAATATCATTATGGACATTAATATATTAAACAAAAATCAAGTAATATTAATAATATTAATAACAATAAAACTACATTTTAAACAAAATATTCACGGCTTCCTGACACTTTTTTTCTATACCAATTTCTCTCCTTAGAACAACCTCTATTTTGAAATATATATATGCATATATATTTAAAGTATGTATATTTTGGCATCATCTTTTCTTTTAAATACGTTGTGTTAAACGGTAGAGACAACTTAGTCTTGCATATTTTCTTTTGTATTTTCTCATATTTTCTAATGAGGCTTTTTACTTCCGAATTATATTTATGTAAAAATTGTCCAAAGGTTATCCGAGAACTGTTGAACGTCATCGTTCATCATCAGGGTCAAAATTACAGTTTAAACATCAACAATTGCATTGTAGCAGGAAAAGTGTTAAGACAATTTGAAGACACTAAATAAACGTTAAGAAAGTCTTTTAAAAATTCAAGGAACGTAATAGTGTAAGCAACATGCACACGTGAAGATAAGTGATCACATAGATGCGTGAATTATCGATAATATGGAATACTTGGGTTGTTAAAGATTTTAAATGCCGTAAAATATATGACTAATATAAGTGTGTCTATGTGTGTGTGTCTGTATGTGTGTGTGTCTGTATGTGTGCGTGTCTGTATGTGTGTGCGTGTGCGTGTGTGTGTGTGTCTGTATATGTGTGGGTGTGTGTTTGTGTGTGTGCGTGTGTGTGTGTATTATTCTCTGTTTTACGCCCGACTCAGAGTCTCATTCATCTTCTTGCAATGATTGCTGCAATGATTGCTGCAATGATTGCTGAAACTTCGAATCATATATTTGTGCGGTTTTAAGATGGTATGATTTGAATATGTGCAAGTCAACTCGCAGAAACACTTGATACACCTAGCGGAAAAAATTATTTTTGGTGAATTGATAAATATATAAACATATATCTACAATTTCCACCCGCCACACACACACACACACACACACACGCACACACACACACACACACACACACACACACATATATGTGTGTGTAAACTAAGCGTGCTTTTTTAATCGGTATAATCGATTGATTCAAAGGTCGGCATCGATAATTCATATGGTGACGTATGGTTTTGTATAATAAATAAAAAGAAAAAAAGGAAAAAACATAACAAGACAAGTAGATGAAAATATAACTGATAAACGTAAGAAAAGCCGTCGGAAATCAGAGTGAAGTCGGCATGTGGATTTTTTTCACCGAATATACCTGTTGCGATACATTGTCCGTTTCATCGCGAATTCTTTCCCTTTAAAATATAACAGTAAAAAAATATATATTCAATCCGAAAGCTTCAATGTTTGGGCATTAGATTTCATTTTTTGCATTGCTTTTTCCTTAGTCATGGAGAATATATCCTTGCTTTTCTTTTCCTTTCTTTTTTTTTAACACTAACAACTAAAACGTAAATGCGACGCCAATTTCACTCCATCTCAACCATTTTTAAAACCAGACAGGTGGAAAACATGCCGAGTAGGTCAACATAATGGCGTATATTCGCATCTGGTTTAAAGAAGGAACAAAATTAATCTTTCCATTCCTTCTCTTTTCTTCTGTTTTCTCCAAACGTGTTATTTCTTCTTTCGTTCTTTTTCTATTCCCTTCTTTCTCTGAATCTTTCTTTTTTAATTTTCTTCTTTTTTTCTGTCTTTCTTTCTTTATGTTTTCTTCCTTTCTTCTTTTATTTATTCCTTCATTTTTTTCTTCTTTCCTTTCTTTTTTTTTTTGCTTTCTACTTTTATTTATTTCCTTCTTTCTTTCTTTCTTTCTTCTTTTCTTTATTACCTTCTTTCTTTTTCTATTTCTTTCTTTTTTTTCTTTTTTTATATGTCCTTCTTTATTTATTTCTTTCTCACTTTCTTTTTGTCTTTTATATTTTGTTCTTTCCTTCTCTCTATATTTTTTCTTTTTCTATTTATTTCTATATTTCCTTCTTTCTTTCTATATTTCCTTCTCGTTTTCTTTATTTACTCCTAGCCTTCATTTTTATTTTCTTCTTTCCTTCTTTCTTTTATCATTTCTTTCGTAAAGCTTTGTTTGATGGATATTTTAATAGTGTGTTTTTTCCCCGACTCAGAATGCTAGATATCTCAACCTGAATATCTCAACATGTATTATGTCTCAGACCCAAGAAGAAATTGGCAACGCAGACTATTTCAAGAAAAGTGCAACGTAAATGGATTTTTTAAAAAATAGAAAGAATCTATTTACAAAAGAATATTAAGAAGTCGTCGACTCTTCCAACTGGCCAAAACTTGGCTACATTTCAAATCTATTTATCTAGCTAACTACTGGCACCTTGAGCCGAACGTTATTTATCAGTCGTGTTTTATTACTTTATTAAGTTCAAGAAAACTAATCGTAAGACAATAGTGCAAAGAATCTCACTAGTGTCGTGTGATCTATTTGATGATCATATCAGAAAGGAATTACTTCCACTGTAAACCGGCACTCTTATCCGAATCGAACAGTGAGTTCTATAAAAAGAATATATATATATTGCCAAGCGGAGTTTTATGTCAACACAAAATAAAATCGTCGGTGATGGTGGATTTTATAATATTTCAGTTTAAACTACCTCTCTGAAGATGGCTCATGTGAGCCGAAAGCTTAGAAGAAAACCAATAAATAATTATCCAAATGTTGGAGAATTTTTGTCTTTATTTTCAACTGAAATTAAAGCAAAAATACGACGTTTAGAACGGCTCATGATTAAACATAATAGACATTCATTGTCTCTTATATTTAATAGCATATGTCTAGAAAATTACTTGCTGCCTCGATATAATAAATATATATATATATATATATATATCTTACCACCTTTCTTCCGTGTTGCTTAAACTTAGGTCGATTTAACACGGCTGTCTGTTAATTTTTAGTTACATTCTCCCTTTTTTTTGCGAACCCAGACGATGTCAATTTTTTTTCTTTTCTTATTTATTTGATTTTATTCTATCTTTTTCGTTTTTCGTTTTCTTTTTCTTTTTCTTTTTCTTTCCCTTTATTTTTATTTTTATTTTATTTTATTTTATTATTTATTTATTTTTTAATTTCTTTGCAATCTATTTAAAAAGGAAAAGTAGACTAATTTTTCTCCAGTTTCTGAAAGTTTTTTTCTGTTGCTGAGGTGATGTGTCGTCCCCCGTGGGTATCTTCATATCGAAATGGCCATTCAACATCTTTGAATTAATCCTTTTTTAATATATATTTGCTCTGTAATATTTTATTACATGGAGCTCTCTTCCTGTATCATTTTTTAATATTAAAATAAATTTTTAATATTAATTAGGATCGGTTTTTTTTGGAATTTACCTTCCTGCTTTTTTCCCCTTGGATTGAAGTATCTGAATTAAAATATATATATATATATATATATATATATATATATATATATATATATATATATATCATGCCTTCACCAATCGGAACTGGGCTTCTTGCATGAAACCCAGCCCCGATGAGTGAAGGCATCCAAACTGTATCCTCACGAAACTTTGAATTCGGCATGAACCTGTTCATTCAAAATTCTTTGCACTAAAATTCTCTCTATATATGTATGTGTGTGTGTGATTCTGTGTGTGCGTGCGTGTTTGTGTGTGCGTGATTGTGTGTGGGTGTGCGTGTTTTTGTGTGTAAACATTGTCGGTATACTACTTTATTTGTAAAAACAGAATATGAATAAATATATGTCGTTTATTTTATATGTGTATGCGTGAGTGTAAAAATTTAATATAGAGTATATCTGTAAAAACGTGAATATGAATAAAGATATAAGTCTTTATAAATATGTATATGTGTGTGTATGTGTGTGTGTGTGCGAGAGAGAGAGAGATTTTGTATTGTGGGTGTGTGAAAGAATCAATATGTTTGTTTATAATTCAACATTTTTATCAACTCAAGTATTTTTATAGCGTCCTATTTGTATTCGGAATATGCACAGAGTTTATATTTATTAGACGTTTTAATAAATGAAAACAGTCGTTGTGACCTCTGTCCTTCAGCAAATGTATATCGATCCGGTTAAATAAACAAGAAACGCCTGGCAGACATATGCTCCAATAGATTTTCTCACTTGAAAAACGGGTGGGTTAAAAAATAAAAAAAAATAAGACAGTCTGTCTTAAGTTCTAAATGTCCTAATTTAAATGGAAATACCAGGAAACAAAAAACTGTAATTTTGGAACTCTTGTCTCATATTCATCTTTTAATCTTAAACACAAAAATACAAAGTAATTGACATTGCCGTTCCAATAATTGTGACGCGGATACTATATTGTACAGTTTTGAGCTAGTGCATATATATTATAAAAACACATGTGAGGGGAGAGAGAAAGAAGATGAGGGGAAAATAAAAGAGTGGAATACAAACGTTTATTATTACAAAATATGACGAATAAATATTTTGTCGTCGTATTTGCACAATGCTTAAAGTTATAGGATAGATTCTGAGAAATGTAATATTCTTGTTACTTTAGATATAACATTTCACTTTTATAAATTCAAAGATGCATATATATATATATATATATTATACTATTTTGTAAATTCTTCTATTGAGTAATTATGTACTGACTGGTTTTAAGGAGTGGGCATTATCGAGCACATTTTCACTTTTTGCTCTATGAACCTTTGCTGAGATCTAATTGTCCCTCTGCTACCGACCAATTTTCTTGACATACTTATAAATTTATTCCGGCCCTTAGGAATATCTTTTCTTCTCAAATAACGCTTATTTTTTTTTAGCAATTCATTATTTTACCCTTTGGGGATTTTTTTTAGGAGATTCTACTTGGTTAGAATATAATATGTATTCGGCAGTTACTCTCGTTGTAACAACTTTGGTAACCGACGAGTGTATAAATGAAAGCATCAGCGGCTAGAAAAGTAACGTCTGCATTTTTCTCATTTTCCATTTTACTATATATATATTAGATAATTACTTCCGGTGTTAATATACATGCATACATACAAACATATATATATATAACACGGGGAAGTAATTATGTATAATTTTTATGAACTTCATATATATATATATATATATATATATATATATATAAATTTCTAACGAGGAAACGCGTCGCAAGAGGACTTTTCAATTTTGTCATAAATAAAATTATACATATCACCATCTCATTTATATATATATATATATATATATATATATATATTTATATGTATACGCACGAAATAGACACTTTTATAGAAAACAAACATGCGCTCTAAAGCGGTTTCCCCTCTCTGGTATCGTCCGACAATGTGTTAGACTTTTCCTTTATATATATATATATATATATATATATATATATATATATGTGTGTGTGTGTGTGTGTGTGTGTGTGTGTGTGTGTGTGTGTGTGTGTGTGTGTGTGTGTGTGTGTGTGTGTGTGTGTGTGTGTGTGTGTGTGTGTGTGTGTGTGTGTGTGTGTGTGTGTGCGCGTTATGATGCCAAGTTTCTAAACGTAGGGGATCATCCAAAAGATTTATTTAATATGAAATCTGGTTTACTTTAATCAGAACATTGAAAAAATAATAACAAGGGGAAATCCAAGTGGTATGACCCTGAAATGTAAAAAAAAAAAAAATTCACCGTCGAAATAAATTATAGATTATAACCGTTTTAGATTATGTGTTGAGTCTTTCTTTGTGTATGTCATTTAAATATTTTTTTTCCAATTCCATTCCCCTATGGCTTAGTGGCTAGTGACTCCGACTGGTACTAAAGTGGTCGAGTTTCGATCCGGGCCAGAATCAAGTGGATATGTTTAGCCATACTGGTGAGCTGCGTAACAAGCTTGTGTGACTAATGTAAGTACGGAAATGATTCTGATAATTGTTCCCTTTTAAGTGTCGTGACGGAGATCCGAAGGCGAATTGGCATGGCAAAGGACGCGTTCCAGAGGATGAGCAAAATACTAACACACAGGAAGATCTCAATAGAAACGAAGAAAAAAGTGCTAGACTGCTACGTGATGTCAGTTCTTCAATACGGCTGTGAATGCTGGACAATATCATCGAAAATGAGGACAAAACTGGAAGCGGCCGAAATGTGGTTCTACAGAAGGATGCTACGGATATCGTGGACAACGACGCAAGTGTTAGAAAGAATGGCAACATAAAGGAAATTGATGCTAGCATCAGGAAGAGACAACTGAAGTTCCTGGGACATGCAATGAGGAAGGAGAGCCTGGAGAACCTGATACTGACTGGACAGATAGAAGGAAGGAGAGACAGAGGAAGGCAGCGGATAACATATTTGCAGGGTCTGATCAGGTGGATGACGGAACGGGGGTTGCCAGGAGCAACAGGAGCAAACATACTAAGAGCCACAAGGAATAGGGAGACGTGGAGATCCATGATCGCCTACGACCTGAAGGGACAGGGCACATAGAAGAAGAAGAAGACTAAATATGTTTGTATAAGAAAAGTTCGATGGAGCTAATATTAAGGCAGTTCAATATTTTCTATTTTGAATATAAGCCATGATGAAATCAAAAACTTATTAGTACAGTTTGCTTATTGATAATCTTGAACGTTCTTTTTATTCAATTTCAATTCATAGAGATAAACATAATCAATATCTCAAAAACCAAATACGAACTCAATATCAATCGCTTCTCGATAAAAAAAAAAACGAGGCGCTTGCTTTTCAACATTTGCATTTAATAACAAATATCTTAGCAAATATTCGGATGGCGGACTATGTGTCTGCAATCTGTAAAATGTGATTGATTACGCTAATCTGTAGGTCATGGGTTTGCTGTAATTAATGCTATGTAAGATTGATTAAAAAGAGAAATATTCCTTCATATTTTCGACCGATTAATATCAACGAAATAATTGAATGTTTATCGCTGTTATTTATATATATATATATATCCAAGGCAGCAGCGCTGCTGATTTCTTTTTGGTTTTAATATAAATAATGTTTGATTATTATGTCTCTGCTTTCAGTTCAACTTACACAGTGCGCAGTATTGTTTTTTTATCATATCACCCCAAACAAGATGGCACAGCCACGAGTGTGAGGGGGTCAAAAAGAGAGCGAGAGAGAGAGGGAGAGAGAGAGAGAGGTGGGGGGAGAATATAGTGGATGAGGAAAGGATAAAAGTTGGATGGAATTCAAAGAGATAGAACATGACAATTGACATTGCAATTAAATCTTTGAAGGCAGTAGCTCTCAGGAAAGCAAGTATACAGAAGGGAGTTCCATAGACAGGAAGTGCAAGGAAAGAAAGTGTTAGAGTAGAAGTAGCTGTTATATTTACCTATTTCAACAGTAAAATGCTGAGCCCTAGATGTCAACCTATTGGCACATATAAATTTATGTGGTTAAGACAGCAGGTAAAAAAAGCTTCTCAGAGTATTTGCCATGGAAAAATTTGTAGAAAAGACAAAGGAAAGCTACATTCAGTCAGTTAAGTGCCATACGTGATACATGCTTGGGCGATCATGTTTCTAAAGACACATGACTGACTGGGCAGAAGATTATCCCGTAGTAGGTTGCCATTGCTTTCTGCGGTAGACTGGTTACCAGCCAAGGCTATAGAACCTAATCTGTCCTGATATTTAACCCATAACTGGAAGGGAAGAGACGGATTAATACATTTCCCAAGGATATTTGTGCGTATGTGAATACAAAGAATTCAACTGAAATTCGAACTTGGCATCCCGATTTCTCGTTCCACTGCTCCACAACGCGAATCCGACGACGTCGGTAAAATGACTGATGTTAGGTTTTACCGAGAATTTCGAGATGCATAGCAGGAACAACCGACCAGATATGGCAATGATATTCAATGATATGGCAATGATATTCAATGATATGGCAATGATATTCAATGTATCAATAAATGGTAGATTTATAAGATGAAAGCTTAACAAATCAGTTTGGTACTGTACTTCTCCAAATTATTTGAGAATGTCAGGCTTAGCTGTCAAAAGTATATGATTTATTCTTTGCAATCACAGTGTCGTTCTACAAAATCAGTTAAGAGTCATAAGTGATACACACTTGGGCAATCATTTCTTGAAAGAGCCTTGACTGACAAGACAGAAGATTTTCCAACAGTAGGTTAACATTAATTGCTGCCGTAGACTGGTTGTCAACCAAAGTTATAGAACCCAATCTGTTATGCTGTTTAATCAATGGCTGGAGGGATTAATACTTTATCTAATGATATTTGCGCTTGAGTGAATGTAACGAATTCTACTGAAATTCGAACTCGGCTCCCCGGTTTCTCGTTCCGAGCTGATATCTACTGCACCACAACCACATCTGTAAAATAATGTTTTGATAAAAATAAAAATTTAATTTATTTAATTCAGACGAAGTAGACATGAAAGTGCCCTGATCTTCTTCTTCTATGTGCCCTGTCCTTTCAGAACGTAGGCGATCATGGCTTTCCACATCAGCCCTATCCACGGTGGTCATAGCATGCTTTCTCCTGTTACACCACGCAACCCGCGTTCTGTTATGCATCTGATCAGGTCCTTAAAATATGTTATCCACTGCCTCACTCTGTCTCTTTTTCCCTCTATCTGGCATGTTAGTATCAGGTTCTCAAAGACTTCAGTATTAATTTCCTTTTCGTTTCTATCCTTTCCAAAACCTCATCATTGCTCACATGCTCGATGAATGACATTCGCAGTATCCTTCTGTAGAACAACATTTCAGTTGCCTCAAGTTTTATCTTCATCTTTGATGATTATTGTGCAGCACTTCCTACCATATTGAAGGACTGACATCGCATAGCGATCCAGTACTATCTTTGTTTCTAGCGAAATTGCCCTGATCTTCATGTCTCTTACGATTAATGTACGACCAGACTATTTTAATTTATCTTCTATTCCATCTAAATTAGGACTGAAATAATGTTTGGTGCGTTAAAGTCTAGTTTATGTAACGATAAAAATGAATTAAAATTCAAGCATGCAATCACTTCGTGGAAATCTCATTTAGTTTCTTTAATAAGATTTTATTGTGAGTTAAATTTATTTTTTTAAAATCATTTAATCTGCGAAACATTTTTATTAGATATTATCTAAATTGTCTTTTATGCTTACAATTTAATTTTGCGTAAAATCTATTGTCTAATGAACCAGATTTTATGAACTGTATTCAAATGCCCGCAAAGGGAGCCTGAGTTTAAATTCAATTTAATCCCGTTGGATATGTAATAAGTTCGTATTTGGAAGTAGAGGAGAGAAGAGATCGATTTAACAAAGAAATTCGTTAAATGTGTTCAAAGATTTTTTGAATAACAGAGTCTGAACATGTGAGTAACGAGGAAGTTAAGGTCTATGAAAACAAAAAGACGCTAATACATACAATCCGAAATTGATATTAGAGATTTCTAGGATACATAAAGAGGAAAGAAGGCTCGGATAATTTGACGCTAACTGTTCATACTGAAGTCAAGTACGACAGGAAACAGGGAATACCTAATCTAACAAGCTCGTGTAAATGTAAGCGAGGACAGTGTGTGTGCACGAGAATAAGAATTCAAACTTTTTTAAGTTTTACAAAAATAGAAACTTGTAGAGAACCACAAGAAGAAGAAGAAGAAGAAGAAGAAGAAGAAGAAGAAGAAGAAGAAGAAGAAACACGTGTAAAAGTGAATGCAACTGATGGCTTGAATCAGAAATCAACTACTTTATGGCACGTTCCAAGTTGAAAAATAATGTTACTCTATCTATATGTAATCAGTCAAGTGCCATATGTGATACACGCTTAGGTGATCATGTCTCGAAAGAGACATGACTGACTGGGCAGAAGATTATCCCTCAGTAGGTTGCAATTACTTTCTACTGTACACTGGTTGCCAGCCAAGGCTATAGAACCCAATGTCCTCTTATTTAACCCATAAATGGAAGAAAGAGACGGATTAATACATTTCCCAAAGGTATTTGCGCGTAAGTGAATACAGAGAATTCAACTGGAATTCGAACTCGGCTCCTCGATTTCTCGTTCCGAGTCTATATCCACTGCACCACAACGTACAACCTATATGTAATACAGATCACAAATAAAGGATCTACCATGTAATTGGTTCTAAATTGGCATCCCAACTTTAGTCACTTTTAAAAAGACGCACGCGACTCCCCGCTGCTTTTACTGCAAATATTTTCATGACTTTCTACACTGATAAGCTTTTTTCTCTGGTACGGCCGTCTACATGAATTTAAGCGCGCTACTAGAAGGTCACGCCATTTTATTGTTGAAATTGTTAAATGTAACCCACACTTCTACTCGAACAGTTTCTTTTCTCGCAGCTCATCTGCAAATTCCCTTCCGTTTGCTTGCTTCCCTGATAACTACAATCTCCACAAATTTAAATGCAGCGTCAATTGACACCTAAAGTCTTGAATCCTGCTCATCTATTATCATTTTTTCTATACACCTTGTGCCCAGTCTTTTTTTTTTCACTGTAACTCCCTGTACACTAGTGGCTGTCCCACACTCTCTGGGGTGAAATAATTAAAAACAAAAACAGCAATATTCTATAGGAAATACATTTTGATTACTTGAAACTCTATTTTAATGGATATTTGAGTAGACGCTCCGTATGTTTTAAGTCATATATATTACATCAACCAGCCTGTGTACTCGATAAAACTTAGTAACGCAAAAGTGACCTCAAGAAGGATTCGAACTTGTATCACACATTGTGTGAGGAACCACCATCTCGTTTGGCGGGTTTTGATCGGTCGGTAACGAAGAACCTGAAAATCACGTAAATTGTTTTTTCTATAAGTATGTTTTGGTGTCCACAAATATATCCGTACGTTTTGAGAGGACTAAACGATCTCAGATTGTTATTAATTTTACTGTTTAAGAAAACACCCAGAACACGTGTACTCACTAAAAATAACGTTTCTCTAATAATAACGCTTAGGTATTATATCATAGTGTTGATAATAATAGTCGTTTTATACCTATTGAATTTGATGGTCATTTGTTTCCAATATACGCCAAATCGGTAGTTGTGTGAGAATAAATTAAACAAAATTCTTGATGTCTTCTCTAAGAAACCTCCTCAGTTGATGTGAGTGAGGAAAAAAATTGTAAAGTGTCTTTTATAAAGTAGATTTTATCATTATTTTAGAAAGAGTTGTTATCTATAAAAACGAAATCTAATTAGGGTCAACACAGAAAATCATTTGACACCAATGTATTGTTTGTACAGAAAGCAACGTGTGCAAAAGAATATTTGTATATGAGAAAAAAGATCAAGAAATGTAATAAATACAAAATGTCTTAATGCGTACATTGCTTTTAGTATAAACTTTAAATGAACAATTCGTTCCCGTATATATATATATATATATATATATATATATATATATATATATATATATATATTACTAGGACAAGAACTATTTTATTAACAGAAAATAAACAATTTAATTATAGTAATTTTAATTTATTTACTCAACAAATGATTTACAAGAAAAATACTTGTTACAAAATAAATTTAATATTTAGTATAATAGCTTTTTGCTTTGATCACAGCCTTCATTCTGTCAGGCATTGACATCAAAAGCTTCTTCAATGTATCTGATGGTATCTCCTGCCAAGCCACTTGTATTTGTTCCCAAAGTGTGTCTTGCGAAGTAGCATTAGATTTATTTTATCCAACATATCCCATAGAAGTTCAATAGATTTGAGATCAGTGCTTTGTGGGAGCCAGTTCAAAATCCAAAGTCTTCCTTCCTCTTCCTTTTTAGTTAAATAATTCTTACAAAATTTGAGTTATGTTTAGGATTCTTTTTTAGTTGATCAATAATTTTTTATCCTATTAAACGTATCTCAGATACGACACCAAGGCGGAGAAGAATCTGATGATACATCATTTATCCATCTTTCCATCAATTTTACTCCATGGCCACTAAAGCAACCTCAGACAAGAATATTTCCACCTCCATGCTCCATTGTTGACACAAAGCATTTTGCAATGTAACTTTCATTTCGGTAGCGAGTAAAAATGTTAGGACAGGGGTGATTTTAAACTTTATTTTGATGCCTCATAAAAGATAAAATAAACCTTGTCCTAATACTTTCGCACAGTACTATATATATATATATATATATATATATATATATATATATATGTATATATATATGTCGGAACCAATTGTTCTGCTAAATTTTATACTAAACAGATCTGACTGAGGATGACTATATATATATATATATATATATATGACTATATATATATATATATATATATGTGTGTGTGTGTGTGTGTGTGTGTGTGTGTGTAGTAAGATTGTAGAAATTTTACTCGTGTCGAAAAACCTGACGATCCGTTTGGGTGAAACCTAGGTAGGCCCGTCTGGCTCATTAGGTCTTTATATATATATATATATATATATATATATATATATATATATAATATTAACTATAGCAACGACAATACCAATAGTAAGAGAACTAACGCTACCAAAACTAATATTAATCAAGCTATAATATAAATCGTCTTGCATAACCCACCGAGAACGAACTCGGAGGGAAAATAAGGGGAAGCAAAAAAAGAAACAAACGAAGTACATGAACAAAAAGTCAAGCACTCATAAGAAGGATAAAAGACCCAAGACAAAAACCCTAACACTAAAGCGCTCAATACGAAAGTAGAGCAAACAAAGACAGAAAAACTAAGCAAGAGCCAACAACCGACCACGGTTTCGCCAAACGGCTCGTCAGGGAATTAGGCTCCTCAGGGAATATATATATTCTTACCGGGAGCACAAAATTTAAATAGTTTGACGGTCAAAATTAACAGATTAAATAATGCTACAGATGAAGAATAATAAACATAGTTATTAATATATAATATATATACTGGTTTATATTGCATCGAGCAATATTTTATTAACACCAGCGCTTGATGTGAGCCATAATATATATATATATATATATATATATATATATATATATATATATATATATATATTCTTGATATATAACGTTAAGTGTCACATAGCTCGATGGATGTTATTTAAAGTAATACAATATTTCTTTAAAAGGAAAAACATAACACATCTTTAAACTGGTTATATATAAATAAATATTTATTCATTTTATGAGCTAAGTTAGCCCATTTCATAAAACCATACGACGTTCGTTACATTCGGTATTTATTTACTTTCCCGGAATAAACATTCCTCTAAAATGAAATATAAAACAAATATCTTGTTTCAAAGCAAGTGACTTTGCCTTATCTCAATTGGGTATCTCTACTGGTCAGAGAGAAGTCACCTTTCTTGGTTAGTGATCATAAATTCATTATACACCTACGCACAGACACATGAACACGCATCTCCATATAACTCTATATATTAGCACAATCACCTATGCTTACTTGTATACACATGCACGTATGTCTAAACTCTCACATATTTACATCCAGTTACGTATGCTGATCTCTGTTTTACTCAAACATTTTTCTTAATGCCCCTAAAAAATAAATTTTAGGTCTGTTCTTGTATTTCTCAATTCAGAGATTGCTTTGTTTTGATTGGTTCATTTTGTCTATGTAACAACGTCTCCCTGATTAAGGGGGATTTGGCTAGATTTTTTAACTTTTTAAAAAAACTTCTAGCTTGAAATGGTATTCATCACTTGATAAGACACAGATAGTATCGAAACAAAATGGTTAATTTTGTAATATTATAAGATATTTATGTTATAAATTCTAAATAAATATATATATATATATATGTACACTACCGGCCATGATTAATAGGTCACCCCAGTTTTTTTTTAAAAAGATGATGTAATTTATAATATTTTTAGTATTTATTGCCAAGTGAAATGAAAATAGAATGGTTCTTTTGTTATTATTACTCTGCAAAATTTTACAAGGCAGCCAGGAAGCCTTTGCCAGCCAATAAGAAGAATGGGAAGAAATCACAAAAACTGGACACCAGAACAGTTCATTCGATGCGCATGTTATTGTGCAGTA
Source organism: Ascarosepion bandense (assembly GCA_037127315.1). NCBI lineage: Eukaryota > Metazoa > Mollusca > Cephalopoda > Sepiida > Sepiidae > Ascarosepion > Ascarosepion bandense. The sequence continues at coordinate 792,249 of JBBBDQ010000374.1, forward strand.
TTGACAAAAATCATTCTATTTTCATTTAGAATTATCCACTTAGCAAGAATTACTAAAATTAGTCTGAAATACAGCATTTATTTTTTTTTTAAATTGGGGAGGCCTAATAATTATGGCCGGTAGTTTTTTTTTTTTTTAATCATTTCACCCCAAGCAAGGCATTCCACTGCCACTATTGTGCTTGGGGCTACATCGGGGAAGGTAAATTGAAAGAGTGGTTAGATATAGGAAATGTCAGAAGGGGGGTGATAGATAGTTGGGTGGATGGGAAGAGTGTTTGAAAGAATGGAAGCGAGTAAGTTTGTTAGGAAGTGTCTATTGACCTTACATTTAAATTCCTGGAGATTGTAGCAGTCGAGGAAGCAGTCTTGTGGAAGGGAATTCCACAGTCGGAAACTGTTGGAGTAGAAGTTGCGGTTGCATTTTATCGGTTTCACTGTAAAAGGGTGGGATCTAGTTGCTAATCTAGTATCTCGTGCAAATTCGAACCTAGAGGGCACCAGTGATCTAAGTTCATCGGAGCAGAAACCGTGAAAGTATATGTACATATAATATATTTATATATATATATATATGTTCGTTCAGAATTAATGGACTTTCCTTTATTCTGATATTTTTTTTATTGTTTCAAAAGATGATATAGTGTATAATACATATTTGAAGATGATGCCCCGTTTTTATTTTAAAAAAATAACAATGTATGAAGAAATAGACATCGTTTAAGATGAATAAGGTCACGGAGAAGAGGTAGCAGATGGAGATTAAATTTAATTCACTTGTAATGGTCAGTAGTAAGCGAGTTCAACTCCAGTGTGAAACCAACTGTATATAGGGTAGGATGGGTAAATTGCCGCCATTTTGTGATATTTGATTTCGGGCATGTGTATTATTTGTTTTGATTTTGGTGACTGCACGGTATAAAAAGGTCAGTTATTCTTCGTCTGTGAAAAAAAGAGCACAAATTCAGTACACCAGAAATTTTGAAACAACATGCTGTACTGATCGGCATTCGCAACAAAAGCTCAAAGACGAATATTTCAAAGTGTTTTGGATGTCAATCAAAAGATGAGTCTAATCATGTCTACGATGATGTCTACATTGATTATGTCTATGATGATGATGTCTACATTGTTCACTGTTGATGGTGACGATATACCTCCATTCATCTTGCCACAGGGTCTTAAACTCAGCACAGATGCCTACATTAAATGCCTTGAAGAGATAATGCTGCAGTGGGTCAAAAGGCTGACAGCTGGATGGGCCTATGTCTTGCAAGAAAACCTCTGCACTGTGCCACACAAGCAGGACAACCCAGTCATGACTCTCAGGCAATTACTGCGACCACATCATTCATTAGATTTGGTCACCTAACTTTAAAGACTGCAACCCTCTTGATCACTATGTGCGGGATGCAGTTTAGCGAAATACCCAAAAAACTTTTAGTAACTCCAAAGATGATCTGGAGGCAAGGGTTATGGTTGTATAACCAAACGTAAAGAAGCAGACCGTGTAAAACAGTTGCAGGATATGCCGAAGTCATCTGGTAGTCAGTGCTTGAAGTGAATGCCAATTTACTAAATACATTTTCTCTTTAGTATTTCAAGATATGTTTATAAAATTTTGGTAAATATATCTGTTAAAATGAGATGTCAGTGTTGTTTTAATTTTTGTGCAATTTGAACGACAAGTTGTACATCGCCCTCTATCTATCTCTCTCTCTGTCTTTTCCTCTCTCTCTCTCTCTCTCTCTATATATATATATATAGAGAGAGAGAGAGAGAGAGAAAGAGTGGTTGTATGTAGATAGTAGAAAGTTCGCTTTCTGCCCATGAATTTTGAATTTTGCCATGTTGCTTTGTCAGGAAGGTGACTTCTTGATGTTTTTCGGCCTGGAGTAGGCAACCTCAGCGTGTGCCACTGCTGAAACGTGCATAAAAAAAACATACCACAGGTTGACCCAAACCTTCAGTGACTCTGGGTATACGGCTCCCTTTGAGAAGTCTTCGATGATTGTGCTAGCTCGAAGTCACAAGTCATTGTGACCGAGGGCTTGAGCGTGCTGGCCCTGTTCGGACTGTGGATCACGCTAAATAACGCGCACTCTCGCAGAAACTTTAACTATGGTCTGATCAGCATAGTTGCAAGTGGGCTCTCTGTGGATTGAACAATCACAAGTGTTTCTGAACAAGCCACTGCAATGGCAGACCGGTATCCTCTAATACAACTGGCTAGCAATTATATATATATATAATGCAGATTATGATACACTCATAATGCAGTAAGAAATATTTATAAAATGTACAAGCCTTCCCTCAATAAAACAACATGAAAAACCTAATAAAAAACACACAAAAACACACGAAATTCAGAAAAAAGTTCTCTCTCTCACACACACACACCAAATTTTATTAGTATTCCCAAAGCAATAATAAGACCTAGATGACCGTAGAAAACAACTGCAAATTCCTCACAGATAAAGAAAGCGCCAGAAGAAAATTTAACATGTTAGTGAAAAAAACAAAAAAAAAAAAACAACAACCCCACACACATGAACCTTCTGACTTATTTATTTATACACGATATCTTGACCATGAGAAAAGCAAACGGATCCCTATATGTGAAGTCACAAGTTTATTCTCCTGAAGAGAGTCAACTTTAGACTCGAAACACGTTTAGCGTCACAATACCATTATGGACACTAAATATATCATACAAGAAGCAAGTAATAAAAGTAATAATAGCAACAATAAATCTACACTTTAAACAAAACTTTCACGGCTTCTCGCACTTTCTATATATATATATATATATATATAGTGATTATCAACGTGGAGACAGTTCTATTTCAATGAATTTATCTTCATCAGCAACCTCTTTTTCGTAGTCTTACTCATAATAAAATATACCTTTTCCTTCATTTACTTTTTTATTCACTTCCCACTAAATACACAATATATAACCTTTCATTATCCAAACCTCCATCGAAATAAGTATTTAAGTAAATATGATTATTTAGCTAGTAATCATCCTGACACTATTCATATATCTTGCTTTTAAAATGCTAATTAAGATGAATGTATTTTTTTATATTAGACTTACCGATACTTATAACATCTTGTTGTTATTGAAAGGGGAATGAACGTAGTCTATGCCTACATAATCCGTTGTAATGACGCTATATTCTGAAGCACCGATTAACGTAATTGATATTTGTGATAATGTTCAGGTGAAAGAGTATTTAATGATTCTCTAGGAAATCTGTTTTGGGTTCTTCCCAAGGGAACGAGAAAGCAAATATTTTTATTTATTCTGCGAACAAATTAGTGTCTTTAACTGTTTAATCATAATATTTCGGCTTTCATATTAATCCATCTTCCTGATACGTATATTGACTGTGTTTGGCCTGGAATATTAACGATGACATTTGTTTTTTGTTCTACCAATCAGTTAATCAGTTAAGTGCCATAAGTCATATCCGTTTTGGGCGATCATGTCTCGAAAGAGACATGACGACTGACTGGGCAGAAGATTAACATGGGTGTGTGCACGAGAATAAGAATTGAAACTTTTCTAAGTTTTACAAAAATAGAAACTTGTAGAGAACCACAAGAAGAAGAAGAAGAAGAAGAAGAAACATGTGTAAAAGTGAACGCAACTGATGGCTTGAATCGGGAATCAACTACTTTATGGCACGTTTCCAAGTTGAAAAATGTTACCCTATCTATATGTAATCAGTCAGTTGCGTGCCATAAGTGATACATGTCTCTTTAGGGACATAATCACCCAAGCGTGAATCACATATGGCACTTAACTGACTGACTGTTCTCTGGTCATCATCAGGTGTTCATTGATTGATTGATATGGGATGGCTGTTGATTATTATAATATTTCCCTGTGATATCAGTTTTTGTTTGTTCCTGCTGACATAGCAACAAATATCACAATAATCAAAAATATCTCACGTCAGCCAATCAATGGACACCTAATGATGACCAGAGAAAACTTGGTCAAAATATAGTGTCTATAATAACATCTATATTAACCAAGATGAGAAAAATAAATTGAGATAAAACAAGGACATTGATAAGGTGATGTTCATTAAACGATCTTGACCTGAAAGTTTGCGTAGAATAACTGTGGCACAACTCTCAGATCAGCCTCGTTCTAAATATTTTGGTTAAGGCTGTGTGTGAGGTGAGATTTACGGTTTAAACAAGCTGTACAACTAATTAGAAAGTAAGCTCATAAAAGAAGAACCGTTTTGCAGCTAGGGTTCCACCTAATTTAAAGCAACAAGAAGGTGAGCTTGTTTAATACTCTACTTTCCCCAATTCTTACAATCTGGTAACAGCCGTCAAGTTCCTTATCAAAACACCAAATAAAAATGTATGAATGTTTTCAGTTTCGATTTCACCAGTCTTTTGCGTTCACCCAGAGATTTCACCCATGAATAAACATACTAAAACTTAACGATAGGTTCCCAAAGGTGAAACAAACTTAACATTTAAGATTCTTAATCTGAAAGCCAGAGTTGTTGAATAGAACTCACGATTGTTTAAAGTGAATCTGAGACTTACCTGATAAATATTACTACATCGAAATGTTCCTAATAAAGTAATCAATTTTTGTGCATCTACGAAACAACAAAAATACATATGTGCGAAAATACCTTGCAATCTTTATTTTTTGGAAGTCAATAAATGGTTTCGATTGAGACATATGTTTATAAATAAATCGATATTTTGCTTCCTAGTCGATACGGAAATTGGCTGTCCCGGTATAGTTATGGGAATAAAAACAGGTCAGGCACAAAGACATTCTATTGCACTGCGTATTAAATTTTACCTTTATTGCTATTAGGTTTATTTTAACTGAAGACGAAAATTATGATACATTTTGTGATGAGTGAAATCACTAATAAATTAATATTATGCAAAATTGGATTTTAATCAGTGTTCCTAACTGAGGTGTTACCAAAAATTGTTCAAGAGTACAAAATTATTGTTTCTCTTAGAGATAAGGCGGTTAGTTCATTAACGTGTGCTGGAAAAAGCTTATTTGATTGTTAAATCATCAACAAATCAGATAAAATTATTCTAGAATAGACGAGAAGCAACGAACACATATTTTTAATAAACCTATACAATGCAAGGCGAGAATGCGATTAAGCCGCGATGATCCGATGGGAGTGAAAAAAAAAAAATGAAAATACTTTAGGAGCTACCGGAAACTCGATCTTAAGCAGCAAACAAAGTATAAACTTCTACTCCTACTTAAAATACCGGCAAGGAATGTGAACAGATAGATAGATAGATAGATAGATAGATAGATAGATAGATAGATAGATAGATAGATAGATAGATAGATAAAATTAATTTTACAAATGTTTGCTATTGCTTCCTCACACTAAAATTAGGACAAAGCCCATATAATCATATGTCTAAAAATCCTTTATTTTTTAAGTACTTTAATTGAAATAAACTTTATGATAGATAGACTGGGTCACACTTTCATTTGCGTAAATTTGTGACTCGTCGGATTTCAATGTATACAATCGTGAGTTGTTGAGAATTATTCTGTTTATCAATGACAGAATATTAATAGATATGTTTAAAGATATTATTTTTACATACGTCTACGTAATGGAAGCAAAGATGCACGGCTGTACCAAATTGCATTTCCAGAACGAAGGTCTTCAAGTCAATCAAGCTTTTCTGCTGTTTATTGTCTCGTTGCACCAAAAACTATGGGCCAAAGACGATTGATATCACTTTGTACGCCTGACTACAAAGAATTAATTCTACGTGGCATTTTGAACATATTTTTTCATGAATATGTTTCCTTGTCTTGGCGTCAGGAACCTGCTCTCAAAATTTCTAAAATTATTTTTGATACTATCTATCTATCTATCTATCTATCTATCTATCTATCTATAAAGGAAAACTAAACACATCATTTAAATTGGTTATAAATTATAATTCATTTCAATGAGCTTATGACCAATTTAAATGAAGTGTTGAGTTTTACTCTATAAATATCATACTGCTCTGGATAACATCCATTGAGTTCTCCATATAGATATGACACTTAATATTTTATATTAAGCTAATCTTGTTGGATTATCCCCACCGTTTACGGACTGGACATATATATATATATATATATATATATATATATTAGTTATTTATTATTAATTATTAATTTAGAACATCTACAAACTACTACAAAATAGTATATTCTGTTTCGAGATTGAAAGAACAATATCTAATCAGATTATCATCATGATGAGATATTGTTCTTTCAATGTCGAAACAAAATGTACAGTTTTGTAGTAGTTTATACATGTTCTAAAGTAGTAATTAATAATAAATACTCATTGCTGTATTTTGATACTGAGCACTGTTTTAAATCAATATTTTGAACGTTACAATTATTTTCTTCGTTCTTATTCATTTATATATATATATATATATATATATATATATATATATATTGTTACAATATAACGCTCTACGTTTGTATCGAGCACTCTTTATAAAAGTAAATGCATGAACAGCAGGTTAAAAAACCTACGAGTTCCACAACTTTGTTACATATATATATATATATATATATATATATATATATATATGAGAGAGAGAGAATATATTATCTAAGGGTAAATCATTAATTTCATAATACACAAAATTTTAAGTCTCTACAACTACTAAAATGGGTATGAACAAACAACAGTTTTCTGTCAGAGAATCAGCTGAATAAAGGGGTTCATTTCAGTGCATTAAATATTTTATTCTAAAGAGATACGCTCTTCAATGAATTAGAAAAAAACTCTCAATTTGTAGAGATTTAATGAGATGCATGCGCTTTTACTGAAGAGAAAAATTGAAATGTTTAAATCAAAAAGAAACACCGGAGAAGAGGCATTAGTTTCACGTTACCGAAAGAAATATATATTCGCCTCTTATAGAATGACATTTTAGTCTTACCTGTGTAACCTGAAACGCAGCAGTTCTGAGTATCGGATTCGATGAGATGATATCAAAGATATTGTAAGAAAAATGCATATTTACCTGAAAAATAAAAAAAAAGAATCGTTTCAGATTTGGAAAAACAAAATGAAAATAATATATATATATATATATATATATTTAAAACAGAAAACTAAGCATGCAGATTGATGACATTTAGGAAGAGAAATAAATATTTCTTATATAAATCTGTTAATGTCAGTTAAGAAATAAAGAAATAGTACAGCACAAATTCATTTTACTTCCATAATTAATAAAATATATCAACTAAATTAGATAACCGAAAGCAGACATTTATTTTAGAACATTTTCTGAATACTCTGAAATCGAAGAAAATTATCGACATTCAACATAAGTAGAGGCCAAAAACTCAAGTTCAAAGATGAAACCTTGTCATTATCTTACGAATAATTATTTTTAGTTTTCAGGCACCTATTCTTCCTGTCGCCTCTTTGATCTCCGTTTGATCTCTAATTCTGAAATTAATCATTATTATTACTCGACCTCCTATTAGGACTGGCGTTCATCTCTTTGTTATTTTGCATTGGATAGTTAAGTGAAGATTACACTCAGTACAACAGTGATGAAATCTCCGGCACTTTCTGTTCCTGTGACAGACTGGGAATATATAGAGTTTGGAGGTGAGTGAGTTCAAGATTTGTCGTCTTGTTATCTTATTAGTTGTGAATGATAGTTGAAAACAGGTGTCATATATAAGCAGATAAAAATGTTATAGAATTAACTGGATAGAAGCACTTTCACAAGAAACATGTGGTTTCTCTATGTAGAGAATGGTAAATTACAGACTTCTTGGCTTATGTAACGATTGTAGCAAAAAATAAAACAAAACAATGGGACATATATAAGATTATAAGTACGCACAGATATTTATTCGACTTTTTTTGCTTTTACTTGTAGATTTGTACATAGAATGAAAAAGAGCGTCGTGATTTTTGGGGCACATACTGAGGAAATGGTTTTGGAGAATTTGACATTTTTAGTGCTTATGAAAAGCAAAGGTTGACATTATTTTTAGTTATAGACTGGTTGCAAGTCAAAGCTATAGAACCCAATATCTCCTGTTATTTAATCCAGAACTGCCTGGAAGAAACGGATTAATACCTTTCCCAAGAGTATTTGTACGTAAGTGAATGCAAGGATGTCAACTAGTATTCGACTTCGACTCCACGATTTATCGTTCCGAGCCGATAATCAGGGCACCACAACTCTAATCCATACATATATATATATATATATATATATATATATATATATATATATATATGTGTGTGTGTGTGTGTGTGTGTGTTCATAAAAGTTGGGAGCGGCTTCCTAACACCAAAGCAAGAGAAAAAGTCAATAAAAAACATATGTCCGTAAATCCTTCGTTTTAGGTTTTTAAGTTTACGGTAGTTGGCCGTGTGTTGGTCGTGTGTTGGCATATAGAGTAGCTTACATTTGTAATTCGTGTACATTTCTGACGGGTCTGTCTTCAGAGTTTAACCTGTGTCGTAGTGAGTTAATTGAGAAGTGTTCCGTTTTACAATATCATGATATTCATATCATCAGCAGGCCAAAAGAATTTTTCGTACGGCCAAAAGAATGGTAATAAATGCAATGCAGCACGGCTGAACCCCATTGTGTTTCCACATTAAAAACAACCGAGTCATCTAACATTTACTGCTGTTTACTGTTGCTGAGATAGGATCCGTGACACCACGGACTATCGATCGAGCAAGACCGAGATACGTTCATACTCCTGACCACAAAGCACACATTTTACAGGCTGTCGACGCGATCCCGATATCAGCAAAACATCAGAGGTCCTAGCATGTTGTACATCTCATACTACTGATTGGAATTTATTTCCAAAGAAGATTTCCAAAGAAGACTTTCCTTTCCTGATCACTCACCCCAGGAGAAATTTTGTCAATGGTTTATAGCACAATCTGCCGATACATTGTTTGTCTCTTCAGTCTTGTTTACGAATGTGCCAATAAATTTTCTCATCTAACATTTGTTGGCGTATAGGAATCCCCATGGTATAATACAGGTTAGACAACGGCATCAGCTTACGATTAACGTGTGGCCTTGAATTGTAAATGACTAACTGGCAGTTCCATATCTTCCCTCATTTCGTCTTCCATGAAACGTCTACAAAGACTTTAATTCCAACACACTCCAGACATGGACATCTTCTGTTCTTTTAGTGTCAAGAACCCATTTCCAAATTTTGTAAAAGTAATGTTAAATTGTAGCCATTTAAAAAAAGTCTACTGCAGCCTTTAAACTTAATAATTGAGAAACGAAAGATTTGGAGACATATGTTTATTTTAGGAGATATAATTTATATGTCTTAGGTAATTTATTTTAAATTCTGCATTTCTAACCTAGTTTCGTAGACGGACCCTCTCTGTATATATAACTGTGTGTGATGTTTAGAGATCGCCTACAAGTCAACATACAGTGTTGATACCTAAGACTACACTGCTTATCTAAACAAGCGCCCTATGTATTATATTTAGCATTCTTCAATCATAAATATAGCAAATATTATATATATATATATATATATATATATATTGTGTGGGTTGTTGTAGTCATGTTTATTGTCATATTCTCAATTTTTTGTGCTCCGACCTATTTCCCTTGACTGGAATGAAGAGGAACGGTGCATACAAAGGCCGAACCTTCGTGAATATGATAATATAAATGATGACAAAATTCCATACATTGCAAATATCTCATCTCAGAATATATATATATATATATATATATATATATATATATATATATATTCAAAAATTTGCTCTGTAAATAAATGAATGTAATCACATTGAGTTTTTAATGTTCATAGAACCCTTTGGGATTTATCTCTAAGCCGTCTTTTTCTTATATATATATATATATATATATATATATATATATATATATATATGCATGCGGTGTATATATAGAAGAATCCAAAGGAGTATCTTGTACATACAGTTGCAGGATAACTCTCCAATATATATATATATATATATATATATATATATATATATATATATATATATATAATGATAGTAACATTCCTGCTTTTTGAAATGGTTCCAAATATGTAGTTATTAAGTATTTAATCGAGAAATGTCAATACGTCACGTCTTACAGCACGTCTTACGGCGCGTCTAACTTGCAATCTTCTGCTTAAAGCTTTATTGTCTCAGTAACTTTACCGCTGTTTATGATTGTGGACAAACCTCAACCGAATTAAGAGAATGGCTTATTGATTTTAGAATTCGTATCTCCTTTTATTTCCATGGAGAATATCATACATTATTGGACTCATTACATTCTTAAACACGTCTGACGTCTACGTATTTTTCTTTTGTATCGAAGAAAACAAAAATACGAGATTTCAATCAATATGACCTAAAATGACTAGTTTATGTCAAGTAGTTCATATCCCCATTCCAGTAGACTACAGGGTTAATTTGGGAGGAAATAGGAAAATAGAAAACAACCACAAAGTTTTTTTGTTTTTTTTTATTATTCAAGAACCAGAAATTGTGTGTCAAGAAAATGTTTGCAATTATTGTTGGCCTTGGTTTCCCGACTCAAATTATCTTAAGAATGAAACCAGATGGAGTATGCACAAAAAAAGAAAGAAACTAATTCACTGCATTACATGATACGCGAACAATACTTGATCGAAAGAAAAAGACTCGCTGCCATTAGTTTACCGAAAAGTTCCTTACTTGGTTTGTAGCTAACTATAAAAGTAATAATAAAAGATATAAAAATAATGACTCTAATTGAGCCCGCTCTTCTAAAAGAAAGATAAAGAGTTTAAGAATAAAGAAAATGAGGATGGGCAATGAGATTGAAAAACAGCGAGAAAGGAAATGATTTGGTTGTGGTATGTGTAGTTAAAGACTTTCTGTCGTTGAACTTGTCCTTTGAGTCTTTATCGAAAAACATCAAACTTTTAGGGAAATCTGAAAAAAATATTGTGAAACTTGCAAGAAATATTACTTTCGATAATTGGCATAGTAGTTTGAACCCGAAGCATAGGATTTCCTTGAATCTATAGAGATGGAAAAAAGAAAATTCTTCTATAATTTTATCAAATCAGTGTTTTTCCTTTAACATTTAATTTGGAATATTTTTCCGGGTGGTTTGTTATTAAAAGTATATAATATAAAAATCATAAAAAGGTTGATAAACGCGGTTCAAAATTATCGTTTAAAAATTCTACATAAAAATAGTCTGCTAACTGTAAATATTATAACTTTTTAAGAAAATATAAATTCTTTTAAAGTTTTAAGCGATTGGAGATTTTCAGAGATGTTATATTTTATTATTTTCAAAATTTAGTATACCATTATATAATCAATATGAGAAGGATTAAGAAATGAGTTATTGCCATTCCCAAGGACATAAGTGACAATGTGAGCGCAACAAATTCTCTATATTTTACATAGCATTAAAATAACCGTAGATATGTAAAACAAATAACGCTAATTTCCTATATTTTATCCAGAAAGGTCAAACGATGTGTCAGAATACTATGTATATTATATATTTAAAGTGTATGGGTACTGTTATCGCCAGAAGAAGCCTTTCAGGGTATTGACACCATAACAATCTTAAAATTTGAAACTCAGATAGTTTCAAATGATTTTGCGAAATTGGTATTGCCTGAAGTACAAAATACAAGAAATTAATAAAAACTTGTTCTAAAATTTAACAAAATGACAAATTGCTTTTTTCAATTTCAAATCAAACGTTAAATCTTCTTGCTTATATATATATATATATATATATATATATATATATATATATATATTGAAGTCTATTTTGAATTCAACACTCAGAAGCGACAGTCTGTTTCATACTAAATACAATCGTCAGCATATCTCCTGATGATTGTGTTTAGAATAAAACATACTGTTGCCTCTGGATGTTAAATTCAGTTTCTATCCGTATATTAATATATGTTGAGCCCTTTACCCAAGATATATATATATATATATATATATATATATATATATATAACAAATGTTTGAACTATATTTTATCATATTGTATATATACATATTTGTGTGTGTGTGTGTGTGTGTGTGTGTGTGTGTGTGTGTGTGTGTGTGCAAAAGAAAAATACTTCTACAGCCTTTTTCTTTCTTTGAAAATTTGAATATATGGAATATAAAAACGCTTGAGAAATTCCCAAAGTCGAACGAATTTTCATGAACTGTCAAAACTGTTCAGATGTGTCAAAATAGGCCCGAGAAAGTATCATAATCTTGTGAAAATATCCTTCACATATCTCCTAGCAGCTTTCTACTACATAACTAGAGTGAATAAATTAGTGATATACGTCGTTGATAAGGGACGCATAAATATATGAATTTTTATTTTCAAATGGCCAAAGCGAGTTTTGAAAAATATTGTCAACAAATGAAGCGAAATGGCGTCTCCATAGAGCAACTATCAAAAAGGCAAACAGAAATTTAATAGGTACAACAAATACAGCAAAATGGCGTCTCGATAGAGAAACTAGAGAGAAAGCAAACAGAATTCTAATGCGTACAACAAATACAGCAAAATGGCCCTTGATACAAAAACTACGAACAAGTCAATCAGAAGTACACAATACGTACAACAAATATAGTGAAATGACTCCTCGATAGAAAAACTTCCGAGAAGGTAAACAGATGTATAATCCAATTTTGCAAGCAGAAGCAAACAACATAAACAAAAAGGCTCTACAAAGTAGAGACATTGATAAATAGGGAAATATGAAAACAGTTGTGATTCGATTAAGTAAATAAATTATACCAGAATGAACCGGAAGATATGCCAGACAATAATAAAATAACATTCACTTGGACTATAAGATCCAAATCGAGCACCAATTCCAAGCAAGAAGAGAGGATTTGATTTGATGAATGCAAACAAGAGAATGTGGACCTAACAGAACGGAGACATAACTGTACTAACGGAAGCAAATCAAGCCCATTAGAAGCGGTGAATAATAAGAAAATTCACAGAAAATATTTGATCCGAGCCTACATACAAATTTTAAAAAGACATATACATTTTTTCTTTCACTCTATTGCAAGGGTATTTAGCATTTGATCAGAAATTTTGTCGTTTAAGGTCTCAGTGTTAACAATGAAATATATGATTAGAAAATAATAATAATAATAACAATCAGAAGAAAAACAACAGTAACAACAACAAAATTAATCAGTTGCTTCACCTTAATCTTTTGGGGTAAGGCATACTCCTCGTACCCTCTCCATGTTCATAATCCCGGGTATTACTAGGGTTAAAATTGGTATAACTTTAGCATTGAAAAATAAGATAGTCAAAGCAATTTAATCAGACCTTTATTGAGTTTCTTCAGAATTCCCAGTATTTGGTGTTTTCCAGGAGTTAAAGACCATACAAGTTATCCAGACTTCTTATTGTTCCGATCGCTTTTGTACTTTTGTCATTCTAAATAGCGTTGTGTTAGATATATTCGTGTCCCGTGTCCATACTACAAAGTAGTTTACACTGTCTGATCATTTTGGTAGAAGAATGACAGCTTGGATCAGTTACGTGCTATGTGTGTCTGGATTGATGTGAAAGTCAATTCTATTGTTAGAAAACACCAATTTTTATATTCTTTAACTCCTAAAAAACGGAAAAACGTTAGAATGCTTGAGAAACTTAATAAAAGATTGATCATGTCTATTAGCCATATTCAATGAAATATATATATCTATATATATATTTATAGGTACCTCCACTAAATCGCTGAAAAGAGAGCATAATATGAGAAAAAGGTCCCAGACTTAATAAAGACGTACATTTTCATCAAAATGTTTATATTATTATTAAGAAGAAAAATCAAAGTATTTTTTAAATATTTAAAAAAAAAGATTTTAATCTCTACTAACATGTTCGAAATTCTGGTAAAAAATTAAATTAATTTTGAAATCATTAATTTTTTAAAATATTGGTAAATTTTTTTATATCTGTTACCCAACTCTAAGAAGTTTCATGAAATTTTAATAAATTAAATTTTGTTACGACAATTAGTTTTATTTGTTAAACGCAGGACTCAATGGCGAATGTATATCATCTATTATTTCTTGAAGGTTTTTGCCACTATTTCTGAATATTATTCAATTTGATAAGCTTTTACTGGCTTGAATAAATAATATAAATTAAATACATTATAATCTAAAATATATTTCGATTTATAATAAAATTTTAAAAGAATTGTTTTCTTTTTTTTTAATTAGAATATTTTGTAAAGTTTCAGAAATATTTAAAAAATACGTTAGTAGTTTGTTGGAGTTAGCTTAAAAACTTATTAAGCGACGATTATTCTTACTAATCGAAAATTAAAATATTTAATACAAATCGTTCTGCTTTCGAATTTGGAAAATAATTTTTGTGTGTGTGTATTTGAAATGTTTTTTATGGTAATTTCTATGTAAATTAAACTCTATCAATATTTTTTCCCTTTACAGGGAAAGAAATTTGCCACTTGTGATCACTTTACACTTATTTTAACTTTTATCTGTTAAACTGTCAACACATTTAAAATATGGCGGACAGATCAAAAAGTTGAACTCTGTGTTTAAGAAATAGTTTTATCTAAATGTCATCCTATAAATAAGTAATACTCGTGTAAATTGGAACAATTTAGCATTAAATATATTAATTTTTAAAATTATGTGTCATAGATATATATTTTATTTTTACAAGTTTTTTAAACCGAGAATTAACTTTAGTTTATAAATGTGTCTATTGCTTTAAAATGGCCGAAAAAATTAAAAATTAAAAAAAATTTAAAAAAATTAGATTCAAATCAAGATATTTTCTGTTTGAAATACACCAAAGTATTTTGATTACTGGAAATAGTAAGTGTAATCATTTAGCTTTCAATTAAATTAAGATTTTCAAGAAAACTTTTTTTTTAATTCAGTTTAAAATTCAGTGATCGAAAGTGAGTGGAGGTACCTACATAATTATTTTGAAATTTACAGGTGGGCCAAAAGATTGCTCGTTGCCATGGGAAACAATGGGGACCTCGGTAATACTGCTTAATGATAAAGTCAAAATACTGGACCCTAAAAGACCTCAATGACAAAGCTTGTAATAAAAACTATGATAAGCAGTTCCTAAGATATTCTGCTATAGAGACACATAATAGAAAGAATATTCAACGAATGGATGAAACTAATTTGAAAAATAAATTTTGTATCCTGAAATGTTGTTCTCGGTTTTGTATGCCTCTGAAGACGTGAGGAGCTGGTCAATGTTTTTTTTAATTCAACCTTCTGTCAGACATAACCTAACTCCCTACAGCTTACAAGTTTTAACCAGAGTTATCATCAGAAGGTTTTCATCAAAATATTGGTTGACGGCAGGTTAGAATATGTAGAATTGTGTGGAATAATGTAAATATACATTTTCTTGTTAAAATAGAAATTTATTAAAAGAATAGAATAACAAGAATTCGTAGAAATTAATGTTCAGTGAGAAAGTTGAGTTAAGGGTATCAAGATTTTTAGAAAATGTTCGTAGTAGTGTTTGTTGAAATAGTGTATGCGTACGTACGTATGTATGTCTGTATTAGCGTTTGTTCGTAGGAGTGTTTTTGGATGGAGAAGAAGATGTAAAAGGAATCAGCACACGAGAAGGAAAGAGAAAGAGAACAATGCGCGACCTGATCTTATCTCCGGGTCGGTTTTAGTTTTGTATTTCCCGCTGCTTCCATCTGACTCTTTGTCCGACTGGCGCTGATCTGAACCGTTTATTGTCCTTTTGAATTTCGTACTGGATCATAAATAATCGGGGTACCAGGGAAAAAAGCTCGTCAGAGCAGTCGCCATGAAAATACTTATAGAATAGACAATGTCTACCGTCAATACTGTGTAGTATGCATATGTTATATTGCTAAGATAGCGCCCACAGATTATAGAAAACATACACTACCGGTCATAATTATTAGGCCATCTCGGTTTTAAAAAAATATATGTATTTCATAGTATTTTTAAAATTTATTGCTAAGTGAATAATAAGTCCTCAGGTCTTCCAGATCGCTCCCATTGTTCAAAAATCAATTTAACACCTACTTGCGAAATCTGGTTTCGACTTTTTCTTTAAGCACATGGGCAATTATTTTTCTGTTTGGGAAAAACCAGGATTTCACACGTCATTGTGAATTTTTGTAAAAGTGAAGAAGGTTGATATTTATTCTTAATTTCGTATCCCATTACACGTCTTTAAAAAATCCTGTTGGAATTAAAGAAAGACCATTACTTTTAGTCGCCACACGTATTTACTGTTTTCATTGTTTCTATTTAACTTAAAATATTTTACGCCCACATTCTATTATACTGTCAGCTCAATATTTAATTTATTGTACTGTCAGCTCAATATTTAATTTTCTTAAACTGTGCTAAATAAAAATGATAAAGTTGTATAAAGATATTCAGCGCATTATTATTTTATTTCTTCAAGCTACTTTCTTATAACTGTATTGAATACATGCAATGGCCATAAATATTTTTACACTTTTCGAGATATAAACCAGTTATATTTTCAATTCAGTTCGTTAAATTAATGTTTGTACTAAGTTTTTGTGTTGGATTTATTTGTAGAGAGATTGCTTTGTTCATTATATGTTTTTTCAGTGTTTCGAAGCGAGCGTATTTCTCTTTGAAGAAAAGAAATCTAATTTAAGCGAGAAAATATTCGTCCGTGTTAATGTGCAAATGATGAAAATAACTCCGGCAAATATGAAATAATTAACATTAGATGAAAAAATTAGATACGATATTTTAGTTTTACGTTTTTATTAGTAAACAAAGGCATTTTCTATATATTTCTATAGACACAGTTTTATTAGAACAAATATCCTGAAATGAAAGACCCAATATTATGTACAAATGGTGAACTGTGTAGGTAGACCAAAATAGCCTAAAAACTACACTGCCGACCATAATAATTGGGCCACCCCAGATTTTAAAAAAATGATGTTTCGTACTATTTTTAGTATTTATTGCCAAGTGGATAATTATAAATGAAAATAGAATGGTTCTTTTCTTAATACTGCACAATAATATGTGCATCAAATGAACTGTTCTGGTATCCAGTTTTTGTATTCTCTTTTTTACGCTAGTCTCTTCTTATTGGCTGGCCAAAGCAAAATATTCCTGGCTGCCTTGTAAAATTTTGCAAAGTAATAATAATAAAATATCCATTCTATTTTCATTTAGAATTATTAACTTGGCAATAAAGTCTAAAAATAGTATAAGATACATATTTTTAAAAAAAAACCAAGGTGGGCTAATAATTATGGCCGGTAGTGTATGTTTTCTATAATTGGTGGGCGCTATCTTAGCAATATAACATATGCATACTACACAGTATTGACGGTAGACATTGTCTATTCTATAAGTATTTTCATGGCGACTGTTCTGACGGGCTTCCCCCCCCCCCCCGGTACACCGACTATTTACCCGTGCTACTAGATTGACATGAAGGTCCCACCTTTTTCCTCTTCAGGCAGTTAAGTGCTATACGTGAAACACGCTTGGGCGATCATGTCTCGAAAGAGACATGTCTAACTGGGCAGAAGATTATCCCGCATTAGATTGTCATTGCTTTATGCGATAGACTGGTTACCAGCCAAGGCTATAGAACCCAATCTGTCCTGTTATTTAACCCATAACTGGAAGGAAGAGACGGACTAATGTCTTTCCAAATGGTAAAGTTATTAATCCGTCTCTGCCTTCCTTTTTCCTCTTACAGAAGTTTAAATGAATGATTTTAATTCGTTTTTTTTTTCTGATGCCGAAATGTTATTTATTAGACTAAAGTAGCCCTATCGAGAACGAAATTCGTCTGGTAGACAATATCTGTTTTGTCATCTAGTTATCTCTCTGCCCCTGTTTTTGTCTATGTCTCTCTCTCTCTCTCTCTCTCTCTCTCTCTCTGTATATATATATATATATATATAGGGAGAAAGAGAGAGATAAATAAATTGATATAGAGATATAAACTGATACATAGGCAGATAAATTGGTTGATTTATAGATAGATAAACTGGTTGAAAGATAGGTATATTGTTTGAGAGATAAATAAATTGGTTCATAAATAGATAGACGAACTGGTTGATAGATAGATAGATAGATAGATAGATAGATAGATAGATAGATTAAGCCTACTTTTTCTCTGCGTGTTGCGTGAAATGCCTTTCTGATGTCCGTTATTTGGTTGTTTTTTCTTTTGTCCTTTGTCAATTTGTTATAGCATCTTGTTATCCGCCATCAGCTCAGTGCGGTAGAATACCGCCAGCCAGCACGTAGCCGAGGGAAAATTTGTGCAGTTGTCACGCTGCTTCTGGTTGTTTGACAGGGTGAACTGACAACTCAGTTGGTCGTGGGTAAAGGTGACACTCCGAAGTAGGGAAAGCGTCGTATGCCCCACGGAACAGTTAATGAAAATCCACATGGAATAATACGGATTTGGCCGTTTTTTTTCTCTCGATACGAAATCCGAAGCATGTAAGGGAGATCGATCGTGCCTGCTTTCTAATAATGGAAATCTATTTCATTCTGGAAGGAACTGCCAGAAGCAATTCGAGTGAAAATATTATTTTTATCGATATTTTTTCAGCTAATTTTTTCCATGTCTCTTCTTGCATTAATTTTGCGTCTTTCATTCATTTTTTTTCTTCTTTATTTTTCGCTCGACTTTTAACATCTTCGTCTTTCTTTTTATTCTTTGTCATTTCTCCTTTGATCTTTTCAAACTTTCTTTAATTCTTAAGTATTTTTGTTATCTTTTGTTATTTATTTTTTATCGCGGCCCTAATGATTGTTTTCAGCCTTCTTTTTGCTGATTATTTCTTTAATAATTTTATTTTATTCATTCGTTTTTATCTTCTTTTATTTTATTTTATTTCCTTTCTTGTTTCTTCTTCTTTCTTTGCCTCCATTTTAGCTTAATTTTCTCTTTGTATTTCTCTTACATTTTATCCATTTCAGTTTAAATTTCTATTATTTTAATTCGTTTTTTTTCTTCCCTACATACTTCCCTTCTCTCTTTCTTTTTTATTCCTTCCTTCCTTCCTTCCTTCCTTCATTCCTTCATTCCTTTCTTTCTTCCTTCCTTCCTTTCTTTCTTTCTTCCTTCCTTCCTTCATTCATTCATTCCTTTCTTTCTTCCTTCCTTCCTTTCTTTCTTTCTTTCTTTCTTCCTTCCTTCCTGCCTTCCATACTTACTTCCCTTCTCTCTTTCTTTTTTTATTCCTTCCTGCCTTCCATACTTACTTCCCTTCTCTCTTTCTTTTTTTATTCCTTCCTTCTTCCTTCTCAGCTTAATTTTCTCTTTCTTTCTTTCTTTCTTTCTTTCTTTCTTTCTTTCTTTCTTCCCTTTTCTGCAGACCAGCTTAATTTTGCTATGCTTCCGGTACTTATCTATCAATATTCATCTTATTTGAAAATAGCCTTTCCTCTGCTTGATTATTTTCTAATAAATTCTTTGCTTTCATTGCTTCGCAGTTTCTAGTTCCGTTCTCTCTTTCTGTTTATATCTTTTGTAATGTTCAAACTTTAATTTTATTCAGTTTTCCTTCCTTTAAAACTGTCCGCTAATTTAACTGCAACATTAATTTACATTATTTCGTCTATTTAACCCTGGATCACTAACCGTCAATTAAAGTTACACCACTACTAACCATGGGTATATCATACCCGATTTTAAAAATATCAAAAAAAATATTAAATATAAATCTTTATTTGAAATATTTTACATGCAGGCACTTCAAAATTTGTGCTCTAATTTAACATTAATAGGAACTGAAAAACATATTATTTCTGTAAGAAAATCAGGTAGTGAAAATTTAAATTGTAATGAAAATGCGCTGGGTACGATATATGCATGGTTAGTGTTCTCGAGTTAATAACGTTCACTCAAATGTTACTGCTGGTAGTGACTTACCGAATGACGTTTATGACAAGAATGCTAGATGTGGTACAGAAAAGTGAAAATTATGAGCATGATAGATAGTGATTGTCCTTTGACTTGCAAACATTAAGATTTTTCTATTTAGAGAAAGCATTGTCGATGCAAGATGAAAGAAAAATAGACCACTGAGAGAAACTTCCTCCTTACAATTAAAATATGGAGGAAATATGGGTGTTTCGACCCCGTAGACGTAGCATTGTTTGTCTTAGCTGTAAAAACCTGAACTATTGAGAGTAAAGAGCGGATGTCACTTCAACATTTGCCATGGAAATAGTGGTAGATTAGCGATAGGCTAGAAATGTTGAATCTTTGGGGAATAAGTTCCAGTGGAAAATAAGTCCTATCTACAGAATGGTTTAAATAAATTTGAACTCTATAAAAACGAAAAATGAAGATTAAGCAGCTCCAGTACAGATAGGACTGTGATATATCTTTGGTCTATCCTGACCCTTTAAAGTAAAGCATAGCTGAAGAACTTAGCTAAATAATACTTAATTTAATCCAAATATATTTGTCTCAAGTAGTATCACCTTTTCTTTCCTTTAATGTTTTCAATCACTCGGACAAAAAAACAAAAAAATACCACATACTGACTGTTTCACGCTTTAATAGACTCCATTTTCTTTTCATTATTTTCTCTTTTATTAGAGAAGCAAAGAAGCATTTTCTTCCCTTTAAAAAGAAGATATGATGATCAGAAAAAAATGCACAAAAAAATGGCGTCTTCGACTTTTTCGAGGAACTTTGACGTACCGTTAGGCATGGCTTGCTGATGCTGAACAAATTCTTAATCAATAAGAGCATATTTGAGGAATGAAAAAACGAGAGAAAAACTAGAGTACCACGTATGGTCGACCGATTGTAAGCTTGTCATTTTTTAAAAAATGCAGATCTAAGATATATTGGCAATACTGTCATGTCTGACGCTTGGAAAAATGCATTTAAATATAAAGAAATAAAGGATAGCCTATAGAAGCGCATGACACGAACACAGAGAAAGAGAAGATATCGGCGGATAGAAGAAACATCAGTGCTCTCCTGAGCGCGTGTATTCTGATACAACACCGCATCAGACGAAAACTTACACATCGTAGAATTCTTAAGCATTCGGGCAGAAATCGTAGAAAATAAAATAAATTTAGTACGTTGGAAAACAATAAAAATATATGTGCAACAGTGACATATTTGAGGCGTTATTTTCTACATAACCAGTTGCGTACATTCACAAAGTTTTAATAGCAACATACGTAGACATACATTTCACGCTAATATACGTTGGTTTTCAAGACATTTACACACCTGGAAACTGAATGAAGAACATAACAGAATAATATTCAAATACTGACATTCTCGAATGAAGACAGGTTGTATAAGGGCAAAAATGATAAACGAATCTTATTGCCATATTAAATGTGTTTGGGGAAAGAACAGCCTGTATAAAAGTAAAAAACACAGATGGATAATATTAAGATAATAAATATTCATTTAGAAAGAATAGATTGTAACTGCATGTGACTAAGATATTAAACGTTCTTGTAAATGAGATAGAATGTACAAGAGTAAAAACTTATATATATTATTAGTCTAGTAGAGGTTCTATTCATTTAGACGTGTAGAGATTTCAGTGGAAATTTGGATTCAGAAGCGGTGCCCAGCCGCATGTATCTTCTTTTATGTGCCATGTGCTTTCAGGACGTAGATGATCATGGTTTTCAACATCTCCCTGTCCTTGCTGGCTCTTAGCACACTTTACCTGTTGCAACACGCAACCCTCGTTACGTCATCCACCTGATCAGGTCCTTCAAATATGTTATCCGCTGTTTTCCCCTGTCTCTTTTCCCTCTATCTGGCCTGTTAGTATCAGGTTTTCCAAGCTCTCCTTCCTCATTGCATGTCCTAGGAACTTTAGCTGTCTCTTCGTGATGCTCAGTTTTAATTTCCTTTTCGTTTTCATCCTTTACAAAACCTCACATGCTCGATCCACGATATCCGCAGCATCCTTCTGTAAAACCACATTTTAGTTGTTTAAGTGTTTCCTTCATATTAGAAGATATTGTCCAACATTCACTGCCATATTGAAGAACCGACATCATATAGCAATCCAATACTCTCTTCCTTGTTTCTAGTGAAATTGTCCTGTTTCTTCATACTTTAATCAAATAGTTCGATCCGGTTTCAATTAAGATTCATTTTCTTAGAATTAATTTAGTCTGTCATCTAATTCAAAACATATGTGGATAAAAGATGAATTAAAACATTCAGTATATAAGGTAATTTTTCTTTCGCATAGAATGATTGCCAACCTAGTACTCAGTCTCACCCATTAATTTTACCCATATACTGAGAAGAGATTGATTAATATCTTTATCATTAGTATTAGCACTAGAACTAAATTGGAATTCGAACTTGGCTTTCCATTTACCTCATCATTGCTCACATCCTCGATCCATGATATCCGCAGAATTCTTCTCTAGAACCACATTTCAATTGCTTCAAGTTTTTCTTTTATCTTTGGTGATATTGTTCAGCATTCACTGCCATATTGAAGAACAGACATAGTAATCCAGTACTCTTTTCTTCGTTTCTAGCGAAATTTTCCTGTCTCTTAATACTCTAAGCAACTTCTGTAACGCGTCATTCGCCATGCCAATTCGCCTTCGGATCTCTGTGTGGCAATTTCCGTCTAGTACCTGACTCAAAAGGTGCATTCCAAATAATATTATATGTTTGGGAAGAAATCTCTTTTTTATTCAGGTTTCATGAAAAATGATAGACAAGGTGGGATAGTTAAGTGTTTTATGTAATTTTTTTATGTGATCTTATGATACTTTTATTTAAGTTTGAGGGCAAAAATTATATAAAAATTGTCCAATTTTCGTGAATTAATGTTATTTTATGCGTAACAGGATGTATGTGGTGTAATGTATGATGTAGAGTATTAGTATGTGTTATGTACCGAACACGGTAAGCATGTTCCTAGCGTGTCCGTCGTTGATATTATTGAGCGTTGGGCTTTTCTTTTTTTTTTTTTTTGTTAACAAGGCCTCTATTATTTTTAGCCGATTTGTGCATATACATAATGCTATGATTTTTGTATTGTCGATAAGTATGTTCGGGATAATATTTGGTGGGTCTCCGTGTGTGTTTAAATAAGATCGAATTGAGTTCCGTTGAGATCATATAAAAAATTACATAAAAAAAAAACAAATTAACTTTCACATCTTGTCTGTTATTTTTAATGAAACATCCAAATAATATGCATATATTACTGGTAATCTTCATTATATTTCATATTAAAACATATATATATATATATATATATATATATATATATATATATATATATATGCAATGATTATTTCCATTGGAAAGTTTTACGAATTTAATAGCTGTAGAAAGTGTTGATGGATTTGAAAACTTTGGGCATGTACAATAATTTTTTAATTAAAAACTAATGTGATAAACTAAAGTATCAGTCAGTGACTTAAGTACCATACGTGATACACGCTTTGGGCGATCATGTCTCCAAAGAGACATGACTGACTGGGCAGAAGATTATTCCGCAATAGGTTGCCATTGCTTTCTGTGGTAGACTGTTTGCCAGCTAAGGCTATAGAATCCAATTTGTCTTGTTATTTAACACATAATTGGATGGAAGAGACGGATTAAAAGCCTTCCCAAGGGTATTTGTGCGTAAGTGAATAAAAGGAATTCAACTGAATTCGAACTCGGCTCACCGATTTGTTGTTCCGAGGCGATATCCACTGCGCCACAACGTACATCCAAACAAAAGTATACTTCAATAAAAAATGTCAATAAAAGGTGATAGTGAATTCATACAAAATAAAAAAATGACACACAAGATAAGGTAAAAACTCGTGCCTTTGATATTCAGGAATCCCATCCGGGTGTGTAGGTGGAGGTTTCAACAATTTCGTCCTGGTGGAGAACCTTTCTTCTTCTTCTTCTTCTTCTTCTTCTTCTTCTTCTACATGTGCCGTGTCCCTTCAGGACGTAGGCGATCATGGACTTTTACTTGGCTCTGTTTCTTGCCGCTCTCAGTAATTTTTCTTTTGGTATCTTTTCCAAGCCCCGCTTCGTCAACCATTTGTTCAGTCCTAACAAGTACGTCTCGTGCTGCTTTCCTCTGTCTCTTCTTCCATTTATCCGACCTGTGAGTATCATGTTCTCCAGGCCCTCCTTCCTCATCACGTGTCCCAGAAACCTTATTTGTCTCTTCCTGGTGTTTAGCATCAGTTTTCTTCTCGTTTGCATCCTTTTCAACACCTCATCGTCCACGGTATCCTCAGCGTCCTTCTTTAAAACCACATTTCTACTGCCTCCAGCCTCTCCTTCATCTTTGATGAGATTGTCCAGCACTCACTTCCATACAGAAGGACAGATATCACATAGCAGTCCATTACTCTTTGCTGTTTTTCTAATGAGATTTACCTGTCTTTCAGTACTCTGGTTAACTTCTGTAATGCGTCTTTGGTCATGCCAATGCGTCTTTGGATCTCCGTGTCGCATTTTCCATCCTCTGTCAGAACACTTCCCAAGAATTTGAATTTTTTTCACTTGTTTTATTTTAGATTCTCCAACTTGAAGTTGGCATATTGGTCTCTTCTTTTTGCTGATGGTCATGCACTCAGTTATAAAAAATTTCCGTAAAATTTTCACAGTTTTTCTATCTGAAATTTCAGATGTAGTTTAATCCTTGCGTTAATAATTGAATTATCTCCTTTCAAGTTTCACGACTATAACAATCCTCTATGTCAGCGTTAAATACTTGAAATTAAGAAAAAGTCTCACATATATAGCAATAATAAATATGATTGCAGGTTATGATTCAAAGAAATAAAAGGTTACAAATGAATAACTGTGAAGGCTTACGTCGACATCGCATTAAACCACCGGTTCCCATACAATCACTAAATTTAAGTAACATCAAGCCCGATTAGTAAAATAAGTGATCGCTTGGGAATAAAAGGGGATGCCAGCTTTGATGTGCTGGTGGTGTAGTGGATAAGGCCACAGAGTTGTTAATCGGAAATCCTATTTCGAATTCCCGTTAGATTCATTATATTCACTTAACAACAAATACTCTTGGGACAGAAATGAAGCACTACTTCTCCCCCAGCTATGGACTAATTAGTAAAACTTTTATTACTAAATTATTTTTATCTCCGAAAAAATCTTACAATCCAAAAATATTTTCTGGTTTGAAAAACCCTACACATGTGATACTGGAGATCTTATGTGAACCGGTGTTCCAACGTAATATGGTCGTAAACTTCGATGCTATTCAAGTTATCCATGCAATAGACTAGATCTGATCCGAGTTCTCAGATTAATAGTAGTACATTGCGGTGTTAAAAACTGTGCCTTATTCTCTGTTCCGTTTCCTTATCTTTGATATTAAATTTGTTAGATTTGATTCTTATATGATGAAGTATTTGTAGGGTTTACTGTCTATTGACTCCGCATTCTGAATGCCTATGATAGATTTAGGATAAATGGAATCATAGTTTTCATTCCAATTCCAGATTACGGTTTCAATTTGGAAGCCCTAACATTGTACTTGTTAAAAAATGTGAACCATACTTTATATAATAATTATTGCTAAAATCATAACAATTTATTATTATTGTTATTTTTGATCAATTATTTATATAATTTATAAATTTAACTGTAGAATTCGAGATTTCATGCATCCGCCAACGATCTTTAAATATGTCTACCATTATCATGATCATCATCATTTATCCATCACACCCAATGGTGCAGAGGGCAGCAACTTTTTGTTGCTGTTTCTGTAACAAACTGCTTTTTAAGGGGTAGGGTTGTTAGCTCTGCACCCAATTCCCAAACCTGGAGGACCAGTGGATCATTCGTGGTCCTTACGTTTACAGCACCTGGTATTCCCAAATGGTCACCCATTTAAGTACTGACCAGGCTCGATGTTGCTTAACTCCGGTGATAGGACGGGAACCGGTGCATTCAACATGATATAGCCATAGAACTAAATAATTATAGTCAGCATTAATTTATTTTTATGATTTCTGATGTCAAATGTCACGTTCAGCAACAAAGAAACAACATGTTGGTGGACCGGGACAACTTCAGATTGTGTATGGTTAACCGTACCCCATTGATAGGCGTAGCGAAAAAAGTTTATCACATGAACTAAAACTTCTAAATGATATGTTTGATTCTCACTGGGTGTTTCAAACGTGTTCCTCTGTGCCAAATCAATCTATGGTAAAATAATAAAAGACGTTTTTCCGTTCATTTATGGGAACTATGACGAAAATTAAGCTACTAGGTCCCACCCTATTACTGTGAAACCAATAAAATGTAAACGCAAATTTTACTCCTGTGGCTTCTTTTCTCGCACTTACCACCTTTGGAATTCTCTTACGTTTATTTGCTTCTTCGATAGCTACAATCTCCAAAAATTTAAATGTAAACTCAATAGTCATCTCCTATCACATTAACTTGCACCCTCTCTCTCATGCTCTTTTCTCCGTCCACTCCACTTTCATCAGTATTCTCATCCTTCTCTTACCCACTTTCTGACACCCCCTATATCCTGTCACTCTTTCTCATAATTTTCTCTCATGCTCCCTTCTCCGTCCACTCTACTCTCATCAGTATTCTCATCCTTCTCTTACCCACTTTCTGACACCCCCTATATCCTGTCACTCTTTCTCATAATTTTCTCTCATGCTCCCTTCTCCGTCCACTCTACTCTCATCAGTATTCTCATCCTTCTCTTACCCACTTTCTGACACCCCCTATATCCTGTCACTCTTTCTCATAACTTTCCTTCTATGTAACCCCTGTGCGCACCAGTAAAGTGACAGTAAAGTGCCTTTGCTTGGGGCGATATGATTATAAAAAAAACTTCCGGCTTTACCTTCACAATTTTTTTAAAGAGCTATGCATCCCCTAAATCTGTTTCTTTCTTTCATGTGTTTGCCAGTCAGATTCTATCTCTTTCAATCTCTTTTGATTACTAAAATTCAAAGGGTTAGAATTCTAATTGTTTCACGCTATAATAAACTTCAATTTCCCTATTTGCTATCTCTTTGCTATTATCATTTCGCCATTTTTTTTTCACTCGGCTCAAAAAATATATAAGACGATCAGAAAGCAGAAAATAAAAACTGAGTCTCTGACTTTTTACATGAGATTCGTTGTACCGTTACCTAATTCAGTGAGGCTTAACAAATTCTTAATCAATAAGAACATATATGTCGAATGAAAAAAGAGAGGAAAAACATTGTAGCACGTATGGTCGACCGATTGTAAGCTTGTCATGTAAAGAAAAAACCGTAGCTCTAAGACAGATTTGAAATATTGACATGGCTGACACTTAGAGAAATGCAAAAGATAAAAAAAAATGTAACCTACAGAAAAAATTTCACCTACAGAAATGCTATCGAAGCAAGTATTTTTGCGACGATAACTACTACTCCATCACTGTGTGCCTATATATATATATATATATATATATATATATATATATATACGAACTAAATCTAAAAGTGAGCCAAAGCCAATATATATATATATATATATATATATATATATATATATATATATATGAGTAATAATATGCTAGTAACCCGGCTTTTAAACATCTGAATACTTTTAGCTTGTTCTCTTGTAAAAAAATATTTTAAAATATTTTAGTCATAAATGAGAGACGTAATTACTATTATTTAAATCGTTATATGAAGTTTTCTTGCTTCACTTTAAGGGAAATAGTTTCATGATGTGGTTTCACAAATTTTATTTTTTTGGGCCGTCTTTCTTGATATTCTTGATAAAGTGTCACGAAGTGTTCTAAATATTGCATGTAGGGATATAAAAAGCAATTATCTAACATTGGGTCACATGAAAGCAGTTTAATGAACTCACCTCGTACAGTGATAAAAGTGAGCATTAAGGTCGCACCTTTTTACCGACAAACTAGTAAAATGTAACTGTCTCTTCTACTCTAAGATTTTTTTTCTTGCACTTCTCGTTTGTGGAGCTCAGTTCCATTTGCTATCTTCCCTGATAGCTACAATCTTCAAAAGTTTAAATTCAACGTCATTTACCATCTTTTATTTACTTGATTCCCATCCAGCTCTCATATTATCTTCAGCATCCCCTATACATTTTTTATTCTCTTACTGTAAATCCCTGCGCACCAGTAGCTTTTCTTCCTTAGTTGAGATGAAATGATTAAAAAAATTATCTTCAACATATATAGAAAATATCTCCGACTCGCAGTCCTCATGTTGGAAAAAATTCAACAAAATCACCGCCTTACATTTGCACAATATGCACGTGGTAGCATCATAGAAGATGAACCTGGTTCGCTAGAAACTGGATTCTTAAACATATCGTCTCCAGAAACACTGAAGTATCTCTAATTCACATTTTCAGTTATTATGTATAAGACTCTTTTTTCGTTTTTCTTTTACTCTGCTTGTTTTTTGCATACATATTATATTTTTGCTCCCTAAGATACATGTAAATATGTATATAAAATGTTTTGCTTGGCAGTATTAAAGAGACACTGTGTGTGAAAACAAAAGCATATTTGACATTCTTTTTCTTTCAATTATTCCGTTCTGTATGTGAAATAAGGTGTTAATATATGATGGATGTAATATTGCTCATAATGAGGCAAACGCAAATGAGAGAAAAAATCAACTTTTCTTCCATGGAGCACCCAGTATGCTTTTAATTATTTATACAAATAACAACGATTAAGTTTATAATTACTATAAATGTACATAATTTGCATGAAGTGCATTTATTATATAAGTATAATGCATATTTATCTACATTACTATGCATTATATTTATATAATAAATGAAATTTATGCAACTTATGTGAAGTTAACTTATAAATATAGATATTAACCAAATATTATGTGTGTGCCTATGTATAAAATACTTGGCTAATATCTATATTTATAACACTTCATAAGCCAAATAGCATCAGCGTACCTTTTCCTTTCTTCATATGGAAAGAAAGTGTCGATAATGTGTAAAGGAAAATATATATAAACGACAAGATTCAACGAGAACCTCTTTCTTCGAATTCTTCAGGTTAGAATGAAAAAAAATACACAGTATGTAAGGATAATATGTTCTTTATTATATACATAAAAAACAACAATGCTTACACTTTTAAAGGTCAAAATTACCTAGGAAACAAGTGTGCGATAGAAGAAACTTTTAGCATAGAACCTAGGTTTTGATATGGACATTTCAACTGTAAAAGGTTGTAACCTTGTTGCAAATCTAGTACTATTTTAAAATTAATGTAATCTGGGTACCATAGTGAAAAGATCATCGGAAAATGTACAATAGAGTTATTTATAGAAAAGGCACAAGGACGCTACATTACGGCGGTGGAAAATTGACTGAAGTCGAGATGCCAGGTCAGATACGATAATATTGCAGAATTTTCTTTAGATTTTATCAAGAATCACTAAAGAATATACCAAATAACCAAACCGTATGTGATAGGAATATTTAAAACATAGTCGAATGGTACACTTACAATCATGTAAGTGTATATATATATATATATATATATATATATATATATATATAGTAAAAAGAACCTTCAGATATTGGAAGCTATCTACATTAAATCAAAGCAACCCACACTTAATAAAAACACATTTCAATCTTGTCACGGCACATTACATTGCATTTAGACTTATGGTTCTGTTAACGTTTCGGTCTCTCACGCGGCGTGATGTCATAGAAACGCATTACAAATTTACGAAATGCATCTGCTATTCAGTGGCTGTTATTGCCGCATAAACATGCTTTAATTCAGCACAAGATAATATCATCTTTGATGGTGGATGTCTTTATGTTAACGTCACTGTAACCTCTCTGAAGATGGCTAATGTGAGCCAAAAACTTCCAGCATAATAAAAAAATATCCAAGTGTTGGACAATTTTTGTTCTTATTTTCACCTGAAATTAAAGCCAAAAGACGATGTTTAGAACGGCTCATGATTAAACGTAATAGACATTAATTGTCTGTTATATTTAAAAATATATGTTTGTAAAATTATCTGCTGCTTCGATACACTAATATATATATATATATATATATATATAGTCGTCATGCGCAGACAGATCATAAGTACGGTTAGACTCCGATTGGTTTTAACTCAGGATTGAAACCTGACCGAATTGGCGTCTGTCGGTGATTCTACTTCTGGGCTATGGGCGCTCGGGAGAAGAAGGCAGTGTATATTATCATTATACATGCCCAACAGCCAGGGTGCTCTAATTCATTACTGAATGCACAACCATTCTGATCACTATGGAAGAATGGTAGACTTTGAAAAAACATAGCTACTCAAGCATCTACACATCGTTCATTCAGTAATGAATTTGAACACTGTCAGCTACTGGTGTATGTTTACATTGTTTATAAAACGCTAAAAGTCTAATTTCATCTACCGAGCGCCCATAGCTCAGAGTTAGAATCTCCGAGTGATGTCAATTCTGTCGTGTTTCAATTCTGGCTAGAAGCAATAGGCATGTCTAACCGTACTGATTATCCGTGATACAGTGAAACAGATCTGTCTGCGGATGACTATATATATATATATATATTGATAGATTATATTTATAATGATATATTATGTAAGGGTGTATATTGTATGAGCATAGAAAATAACATAGCGTATGCTACAAGACTTTCACACTTTAATAAATCAGCAGATAATAGGTTCTACGTGTTTTAAGATACTAATTCTATCAAAACAGTCGGCTAGAGGTTAGTAAAAGAGGAAATAGTGAAAGCGGATTTTGACGGAAGTAAACAATTTATTACTCATTCTGCCCTTGTGTCAAACATTCAATCGTGTTCGTGTTGTTAGACAATGTTTGCTCGTCGACGCTTAGATCTATTTTATTTATATTCTACTCTTTTTCAGTTTAAATAGAACAGAAGAATCCATTTTAAAGTCTTGCACAGATATCGCCTCGTAAAGATCAGTAAGTTAATGGCAGAAGCAGTTTAAAGTCGAATCTTTTATCTACTGCATAATTAAAAAAGTTTAAAAAAACGCACCAGTTCTTTGAATAAGGCAGTGTGACACGGAAAAATCTCAATAAATCTCTTGAATTAGTAGAAAACAGGCGCTCGTGTTATTGACTTCACCAAAAAAGAAAAGCCTCTATCGTCGATATGGTATTAATGCTGGCAGTATGTTAAGTGATAAGGTGCCAACTGGCATGGCCGCGATTTAAATTTAGAGTTTTATACCGTTAAACTAGTTCTGTGTCTCACAAGCTTGGAAAACATTCTTATCTTGAACAAAATGTCCGAATAATCAATAAAATTCACTAGAACTAAAAAAAAGTAAAAGATTTTATAAACTTCAAGGAAGACTATTTTCATTCAAATTGGTGGAACTGTGCCAAATGTCTATTGGTGTCCCTTGCATATTCTTGAAATGCTACCAGTCTATCAATTTCAAGTCTTTCAAATAAATGTCACTGCAATATCGATACTGTTAAGAGGATAACACATTATCTTAAGACGATGACCAGCACGTAATTCTAACTACTTAGTAAAAAGGAATGTTCGACTTACGTTGGAAATAGATAATATAGCTCAGAGCTAGGGTAGCATATCACCCTGCAGATATAATATAATAAGGCATAACCGACTAACTGAATATCGAGTGTTATTATTTTTAAATCTCTCTCTCTCTTTCTCTCTCTCTCTCTCTCTCTCTCTCTCTATATATATATATATATATATATATATATTTATATATAGGAAACATCAGACCTTTTCATTTTCCATGTTCCTTCAAAGATGTATTGAGAACTTTCTCATACAACTATTAACTGATCTAATTTAATTTAAATCTAACCTATAATTAATTTATATATATATATAAATCAATTCTAGGTAAGATTTATATATATATATATATATATATATATATATATATATATATATATATCTCAAAATGTATATATATATCTCAAAATGTTCACATCTATCTATCTACAATTTTTTGAATACGCATTATAATTTATTTCATATCTATAAACAAGTTGGATTATCTATCTATCTATCTATCTATCTATCTATCTATCTATCTATCACTATGATTTGTGAGTATCCTTCATAAAGAAAAGTGTGTATCTCGTTATTTTGATTTCTGTTTAGTTTGCTATAGGTGCCGGTCTCTCGACCGTTGATAAACAAGGGGCGTAAGTTAAATTTGTTTCGAATTAGTGCATTAACTGGTATTTAGCATATAATTGGATGGGTGTGAAAGGATGCTTACACCGCGCTATCATTATTTTACGCTGTGATCATCTGATGATTTTTCATTTCCGATTTTCTTCATGGACTTGCTCTTTTGTCGTGATTGGCATAGATTTTGCGTTACCGCTTTTCGTGTCCAGGTAATAAGCAGAAAAAGGCGGCTTTCAAAAACCAAAAAAAAACTTTCTTTGACGAAGAAGATTGACCTAACAAAATGTTATTTTTGGGCACGTTAGCTACATTCCGTGTATAAAATTGCAATATCTACATGTTATAAATATCTACCATAAAACTTTAGTTAAAACTTGTTTCTTTTAGTAAGCTTAATAACACAAAATTCAATATATACATACATGCATATATATATATATATATATATATATATATATACATTTACATACATATGTATACATACATATATACATACATACATATATACATATATATAAATACATATATACACATACATATATATATATATACATATATATATACACACATATATACATATAAATATATATATAGATATATTCCACTACCATATATAAATAATTAGACACACGCATATCTTTAGTTGAGACTTGTTTCTTTTAGTAAGTTTGTTGACATAAAATTCAATATATACATATATATATTAATATATATATATACAAACATATACATATATATATAAATATATATATATATATATATACTCATATATAGATATACATACGCACACAGACATATATATATATATATATATATATATATATATATATATATATATATTCCTCTGGCAAATATAAATAATTAGACACATGCATGCGCCGTGTTGCAAGAATTCCCTGATTAATTTAAAACAACAATTATATGCACATCTCTTGATAATGGAAGACGGGCGCACAGAGTGAATCAAGTCTAAAAACGGTCGCTCAACAAAACAGAATCCAAAAAAAAGCGCACATACACATATACAGATAACATTTCGCAAGACTAAATCGGGTGAAATCAATTTCAAGGAAAATATCTTTAGTAATCGATATCTGATTAAAGAAACAAATGAGACCTTGTGTCTGATTGAAATGGATATTTTAGTATCTGATTGAAACTGGAGAGTCAGAAATTGATTCTTCCCTTTTAGTCAGATACTGATCAACAGCAAAAATATGAGATCATCTTTGTTCTGAAATGTTTCTGTCAAGTTTCGGAGAATGAAGCATTTATACAAATAGACACAATTATTTGCAGACATTTATATATTATACAGACAAAATCACAAATCTACACTGTTTCTTTCAAACTCACACACACACATATACATATATATGAATGTTAAAACATGGAATAAAGTAATGGTAACTTTATGGTTAAACTAGCAGTATAGCCTGGCGTTGCTTGGCTGTAATGAAAGCTTTAAAACTAATCCATGGTCCTAGAGTTCAGACAGAATAATATTTGTTTGAAGTTTGGTGAGAATCGGATAAACATTGCGGATTTGTATAAAGGACATACAGACAGATAAACAGACACACATACAAACATCTTGCCTTTTATAAATATATATATTATCAATTTTCTGCACTATTGTAAGAACTGCAACCTTGAAACTTCTGAATATCGTTTCTTATGTCTTTATCTATGAGTGTATCAAATTTGATTGAAATCAAACCACTACTTCTAAACCGGATTTTTTCGATTATCGATTTTCGATATTTATCGGGGGTAGCTTGACACAAAACCTAGCTAAGAACACTCACAGACGCTTATACTACAACTGTGTAAATATTCACGAAAATCGGTTCAGCGGTTTCGGAGTCTATAGGTAACGGACACACACACACACACACACACACACACACACACACACACACACACACACACAAAGTTTCATTTATAAATAAGTTTAGATCTTATTTTTGCAATGACGTACGAGGCCTAAGATTCACTCGAAGTAGAGGTTTGTAAAGCAAGAGCCTTAATTTATGTAGATATGTTAGAAGATAAGGGTTGACCCCAGACGAACAGGCTAGGATTGTACTGAACGAGGAGGCAGACTCTTGTAAGGCGGTTTTCGAAACATCAGATCGCGGGAAGAAGCTACTCGAGCGGAACATATATCACCAGTGGTATACGAAAAGTATGAGGTTTTTGGCTAGGAGTGCGTGGCATGGCAGGTCTTAGTCGTGAAGGTTAGAACTGAAGGAAAGGAACACTTTCTATGGAAATAGCGATAGAGACGCGAGAGGCTTGGGATGTATTGAACGAGAGAAAAGTCAGCAAGTTAAGTGTCATACGTGATGCATGCTTGGGCAATCATATTTGAAAAGAGACATGACTGGCTGGGCAGAAGCTTTTCCCGCAGTAGACTACATTCTGCAGTTGCCAACCAAGGCTATAGAACCTTATCCGTCTAGTTATTTAATCCATAGCTGAAGGGAAGAGACAGATTCATACCTTTAAAAGGGTATTTGCGCGAAAGTGAATGCAACGAATTCAACTGGTATTCAAACTCGACATTCCGATTTTCTCGTTCCGAGCCGATATCTAGTGCACCACAACATTGAGAAAAGTAATACTTGATGAAAAATAAATTTTTCGACATTTTTGGACTCGATCGAGACGGGAAAGACAAGGCGGGAAAGTTCCTGCCCATATATGGCAGCAATACTGGTCTGATGATTTGTGAAGGAGCGAAACTAACAGTTCGCACTGAATGCTGCTTTATATGAGTTGTGACGTATATCCCCAATAATAACTTGTTTCACACAGATACAACAAGTTTTGAACAAAAGTATTATATATATATATATATATATATGTGTGTGTGTGTGTGTGTGTGTGTGTGTGTGTGTGTGTGTGTGCGTGTGTGTGTACACTAAGCAATAAATTATCCATTTTCAGACAGATGCATTATTTGGAACGAAAGCAGGAAACTTAGCTTCCTTCCTTAAATAATATGCATACGCCATTATTCGTATATCTAACATCACGCATGCGCAATCCTATAGAAATATAAAGCCCTCCATCGACATAAAATATATGCTTTTGTATCATGTCTGGTTGTACATGAGAGAGAAAGAGATGGAAAGAAAGAGAGAAAGATAGAGAGAGAGAGAGAAAGACAGAGAGGGAGAAACCGAACTCAGAGGCTATGGAAGTGTGTTCAGAAAAATAACTAAGCCAACCTATATTTATTCATACAGCTGTTTAGTTAGACACATAATATTGCTTTCATATCTGCTGCGTTAAAAGCAGAGAAACTTTCATGATTTTACAAATTTGCGATAGTACTCATTTTTTTCTTTTCTAGGGGTGTTTAAATTACGCAAAATCACTATAATTCAAATTATATAAGAATAGTCCAAAGGCTTTGTAAATTCGAGCGCTTTCGGCTATACTTTTAGTCATTATCAAGAATTGATTTTTATTACTCGTAAATATAGATGTCTAAAGTTTTTGCATATAGAGTCATGTGCATGTTATGTTCCAATTACGTTGACCACATTGTTACCGTGTTCATATTGATGTTATTAAGTATAGGATTTCTCTCTGTTATTAGTAATGTCTCCATTATTTTAATGGTTATCTAATTTTTAATGGTTTATTTAATTTTATTTTAATGGTTTATTTCATTTTTAATGGTTTATTTAATGGTTATTTAATGGTTATTAGTAATGTCTCCACTATATTCTTTTGCATGTGAATGATGCTATTATGATGTATTATCAGCTAGGAGAGATTTAAAATTTTATTTTTTATTCTATTTCTTAAATTTTTTAATAGTATCTTGCACATCCGAATTGTATTTAAGTGATCATATATCTGCCATTTTGTTTTATTTTGTTGCAGCCATTTTTGACAATCTCAGACATTATATAAAACCGAACGTTGTCAGTATAATTAACTATTTTATTGCTTAAAGTTTTGAATATTCGGAAAGCTTAATTTCTAATTCATTTATACATATATTGTATAATTGACGTTATCTATGTAAACCTTTCACAAAACTCGAAAGCAAAATTAAATATCTAAAATATTTTATACATATCATTATTGCTATTAACGTTATTATTGTTACTGTTTTTATACGCGCATTAAATATTTTATATACATTTTCAAATATCGTCTTCTGCGTTGAAAGATATTTCATAAATGTTTTATTTGTACAAAAGCTTCGAGTATTTTCAGACTTTCTTTGCAGTAAGTGCTACGTACCTGGGTACTGTCTACTAATATTTGTCATATATTAATAATTTCACTTTTGAAGTAGGTGATCTGATGGTCGATATATTCTTGAGTATTCCTTACTACATGCTTTATGTTTTTTGTTTTGCTGCGTCAGCCATTAAATTACTTGCACGACTTTGGACTGTGTCTGTCATTAGTAAATCCAGTTAGATCTGATTTTTCTATTCGGATCACTTCACTGTGTAAGTTGAATAAACCTGACAAGAAAATGCATAATTTTCTTAATCCACGTTATTTTTGTGGAGTTCATATCTATCTATCCATCTACCCTCTTCCTCTCGATATATATATATATATATATATATATATATATATAGAGAGAGAGAGAGACAATGAGAGAGATAGAGACAGACTGACGGTTTGAACGAAAGATTACAAAATGTTCCATCGCCCGGTTCACACTCCACCCACGTTCTATTGAACAGGTGAAGAGGCTCATCTCTTGTTTCCTGTTTAGGATGCGGTTTCCGGTTTTTCTCTTTTCTAATCTTCTCACTGTTTTTTTTTTGTCTCAATTGGAGTAGATAGACTAAACTATCGCCCGGTTCACACTCCACCCACGTCTATTGAACAGGTGAAGAGGCTCATTCCTTGTTTCCTGTTTAGGATGTGGTTTCCGGTTTTCTCTTTTCTAATCTTCTCACTCTTATGTAGCCCCCTGCAGAACAGTGGCGTTACCGCCTTGCTTGGGGTGATATGATTAAAAAAAAAATCTACAAAAATCCTGCTAAGTGACAAATTTTATTCATATTATCCCCAATACGCTTATATATGTGCAGAGACAGACAGAGAGAGAAGGAGAGAGAGAGAGAGGGAGGGAGGGAGAGAGAGAGAGTTAGACAATAAGCCGATAAAAGCAGTACGAGTCATAAAAATAGCAATATTAATTATATATATATGTCATTTTTGATGAAACCTGTATAAAAGAGAGATTGTTGCCCAAATAAACAATTATTTATATATTGTATGTATTAAAATTTGTGTATATAGGCAGCAAATTTTCTTTTGACCATGCCAGGTTAAATATATTACAAACATTATGTCGGCATTGAAAGTTATTAGAAATTAGCTGTAACGTTGACAGATGTTATTATCATTCATTTCTCAAGTTACCCAAGTACTTTCAACCTTTTTTAGAGATCATCTTCAGGGGTGTGAGATTATGTTATATTACTTATGCAGTATCATAATTCCGGACAAGTTGTGTCCCACAATTAATGTTTTGAGGGCGTTTGTGGATGCCTTTTTCCTTTTTGAGAAAATGTATTGACTGAGTATCTCTAAATTCCTATTTAAATCCCGAATCTGTGATTTTTTACAGAATATATTTTAACTATTAATTTCTGAGTTGTTTTTTACTTCAAAACCAATACACTACAATGACGAGTCTAACATTACAAATAATGTGGCCCGGTTGGCTAAAATATGCAGCTACCCCAACATTTCCGTTGATATATTTTGATAGGTATATTTATGTACTTACACATGAGTAAACTTATAAGATCATATATATATATATGTATATATAGTGATGATCAACATATACTGTCTAAATATGTATAGGAAAGAATATAAAAGGTTTTGAGTTTAAAAATGTGTTTTTTTGACAGTATTTGTTTATTTCTATTATTATATTTTATATTTCAAACTGCCCTCGTTCCTTCATCAGAAACAAATGATTTTAATTCAAATTTTAAAATCATTTGTTTCTGATGAAGGACCGAGGGCGGTCTGAAATATAAAATATAATAATAGAAATAAACAAATATTGTCAAAAAACACATTTTTAAACTCAAAACTTTTTAATATTGTTTCCTATATATATATATATATATATATATATATATATGTGTGTGTGTGTGTGTGTGTGTGTGTGTGTGTGTGTGTGTGTCTGTGTCTGTGTGTCTGTGTCTCTGTGTGTGTGTATGATCACACACACTTATATACACAGCAACAAAAACAAACATATATACACACATCCTGCGTGTGTACTTAATAGAATGACCCCATGTTATGTTGACCTTCGATTACGCGTATTGAGTTGAGTTAAAGGAAGGTAATTACATGATATTTCATATTGATCGAGAATAATTTATTTTGTTTAATCGTTTCACCCCAAGGAAGGCATTAACGCTACTGATGCGCAGGGTGCCACATAAGAGAAAAAGATTGGATAGAAAAAGAGTAAAGAGAAAGACGAACCAGTTACAGGGGGTGTCAGAGAAAGGACCAAGAGAAGGATGGGAATACAGATGTGATGACGGTTGCAAAGATAGAGGGAAAGAAAAAGATATACTGGGTAATGTAGAAATAACTAGAGTCAAGTGGTTACAGCGAACGAAATGGTAGGCTCGCTTCGAAATTCCAGGCACCTGAAGTAGGCCTGAGCGTACACTGGCCAAAACACAGTGAATATGGCAACTGTCTGACCAATGTAAAATAATTAATTATATGCATATATAGTTGTGATAGAATATAGTAAAAGAACAAATTAGAAAACATATCTCAATCTAACATATTTCACATTTTATTAAATATTCTTCAGAAACTGAGAGAAAAATGAAAATAAGTTTCTTTTTCAAAGTCTGAAAAAGTTTTAATAAAAATGAAACATTTTAGATTGAGATACACTACCGGCCATAATTATTAGGTGACCCAGTGTTTTTAAAAAATGATGTCTTTAATACTAGTTTTTATTGCCAAGTGAATAATTATAAATGAAAATAGAAATGCTCTTTTGTTAATACTACACAATAACATGTGCATCATATTAATTTATAGATATTTAATAATTACCTATATTGCAGATTCATCAATGAAAGAAAATTTAGGTTGATTCAGGCGAGTTCATCTTTGCTTCCTTGCCTTGTAAGATTTTGCAATATAATAATAAGAATAAAACCATTCTATTTTCATTTAGAATTATCGACTTGTCAATAAATACTAACAATAGTATGAAATACATAATTTCTTTTTAAAACCAGGGGTTGCCAAATAATTATGGCCGGAAATGTATGTTTTCAGGTTGTTCTTTTACTTTTATTCTATCATTTTGTCGGATTCTGATCGATATATTCAACTCATATATAACTGTATATTACTATAGTACCCATAAGATAATGTTGCCTGTTTTTGATCAAAATTTAGTCACTTTGTAGTGACACAGGAGTGACCTCTCTACCCAACAGACCTG
The DNA here is from genome assembly GCA_037127315.1 of Ascarosepion bandense. Classification (NCBI taxonomy): domain Eukaryota; kingdom Metazoa; phylum Mollusca; class Cephalopoda; order Sepiida; family Sepiidae; genus Ascarosepion; species Ascarosepion bandense. The sequence continues at coordinate 832,042 of JBBBDQ010000374.1, forward strand.
GAGGATTATATATGAAGCCTGCAAGCTGCCTTGAAAATTTGTCCTACTCTAAGCCGTGCCGATAACATCCAAAAGAAATATATATGGGGTGGGTCTGACGGCATGTTTTACCGGAAGCTTGTCCGTGTGGACAGTCTTCTGGGCTCCAATTTGGATTTCCGGTCTGGCTTTATTTGTTTATTCTTTTTCGTGTTTTTACAGGGCCAGATAGTTGCGGAGGTAAAAGATCGAGGCTTTTATTCTCCTAATTAAATGGAATAAATTTTATAAACGTTTCTCATAAATAAAATAAAGTATTAGTTTATATTTCTGAGATGAGTAGTATTTACAGTATTTACATTATTCGGACTATTGTCTTCATCTTTTTTGCTATTTGTACGACGTTGAATAATAGAGCATTCTATTTGTCTATATTTCTGAGATGAGGTAGTATTTACAGTATTCGGACTATTGTCCTCATCTCTGTTGCCATCTCCATATTTTTGGTTTATCGGGTCCGTACCAATCATTTAGTATTTTCTATATTTTTGAGATGAGGTAGTATTTACAGTATTTACATTATTCTGTCTATTGTGCTCATCTTTTTGGCCATTTGTATGACGTTTCGGTCGTTGTAAGCTCCTTAAGGACACATGGCCCAGTGGATATAAATGTTGGTTAGTTCCTGACTTGATTCTTAGAGCTGTGAGTTCAATACCAGCCACTGCAGTAGTGAACAAGTCACTTGCAGGGTTAGAGAGAGATAACTCATGACTTCCAATCGAGGCTTTACGCAAGGAATGGAGTTCATATACCCCAGTGATTGTAATAAAGGTTTCAGTTCGAAATTCCTAGCACCTGAAAAGGCCGGAGCGTACAACGGCTGAAACGTCGTACAGATGGCAAAAAAGATGGGCACAATAGTGTGAATAATGTAAATACTGTAAATAAAATAAAATAAACTATAGGCCTTTCTTATTGCTTTTAAAATAAGCACATTATATAGTTGTTTCTGTGTATGTATAAATGTTTGTATAGGGGGAGAGATGTGTTTATATGTAGCTGAGCTTTTAATTTTGACTACTAATTATTTTAATAATTTCATATTAAGACAGTCAATAAAGTCACTAAGATGCAAAAAGTTACTGATGTGAAACAATATGAGAAAAATAAAAGTATTATTATGGTGTGAGTTCAATAAAAAAACAGGAAACATAATATAAGGTTTACGTCTTATTTAACATTTTTGAAGATCAAGTTTGTCTGGAATGCAAGAGGCCGAAAGATATTTCTAGAAGTGACAAGTGCGACAAAAGAAACTGTTAGCATAGAACTTACATTTATATCTAGCCTCTTTCAACTGCAAAACAGTGAGACCAAACTGCCAATCTAATACTGTTCATAAATTCATAAAGTCTAGGAACCATAGAGGAGTATTTCATGAGAACAATTACCTTGGATTTTAACCTTGGAATTATTTACAGAAAAGGCACAGAGAAGCCATGTTATGGATAGCAGCTGAAGCCGAAATGACAGGTCAAGATCAATAACATTACATATCCTTCTTTGGATTTTATCAAGAATTTCTAAATACATTTATGAATCACGAGATCAGATGTAGCAGAAAGATTCAATGAATGAACGAATGGATTATTTATAACTCACCCACCAACACACACACTCATACACATATAATATATATGTCTTTGTACACTCACATATATTATCTAGGTGTGTGTGTGTGTCTTTACGTAGATAATTCGCGTAATTAAGACAACTAAGTGCAAATCTAACATTTTATTCATAACAGAAATGTCTTTTTAGCAATTTCTCAGAATATTTTCATTCTTTTGTTAAACTCCTATTATCATCGGTCTATGAAATCTCTCTGCATATTTTTTTATTTCCCTGCCTTTGTTTGAATTTTTGGGAAATTTTTCATAGTTGATTTTTGCTGTTACAAAATGGCGGAGCTTTGCATTTTTAAACGTTATATTTTCTTGCAAACCTTGACGCATAAACGGCCATATTTCTTCGGCTAGAAATCTTAGAGTTTTGCTTTTCATTCTTTTGTCTCCGAGAAAATTTGATTTATGAAATGTTATTTATTCCTTAGCGGGTTTCTGTACTTGTGACACACACACACACACACACACACACACACACACACACACGTTCACGTACACAAACACAGACACACACGCATACATATGTATGTATTGACAAGAAGAGATCAAATGATGAAGATGTATAGAATGCAATATAAAATTGAAAATAAATGTCATTGCAGATTTTATGGGAAATCTGTAAGAAAGCGATTCATCAAGAAATTCTAAAAAAAAAAAATTAAAAATGAACAAACAAAATTTAACCAGCGAGCTACGTGGAAAATGATACAAATTTGGACTTAATGATGTTTCTTGGAATATAAAATGTTACAATATATAATAAAATCCAGAAGAAAAAAGACAAAGTAAGCAATATTAACGGTAAAATGACTTTTTCATGACAAATTTAACACTTCCGTAGATAAATGAATTTTCTTTCTATTATTTTTCTTCTTCTTTTTATTCCTCTTCTTCTATGTGCCGTGTCCCTTCAGAACGTAGGCGATTATAGCTTTCCGCATCTCTTGTCGATCGTAATACCCCTTCTCCCCTTATCCAACTCATTACCCGCTCCAACAACCATCTACTGAAGTATTTCCTGCGTTACTTTTCCTTGTCTCTTATCCACTTTATCCGTCCTGTGAGCACCAGATTTTCCGAGCCATCTTTCCCAATTCAGTCAGGTTAGTGCCATACGTGATTTACGCTTTTGAGCGATCATATCTTGAAAGTAGCATGACTAACTGGGTAGAAGGTTATCCCACAATAGATTGCCATTGCTTTCTGCGAAAGAGTGGTTGTTAGTCACGGCTATAGACCCCAATCTGTCCTATTATTTCCCCCATAACTGGAGGGAAGAGACGGAGTAACACCTTTCTCAAGGCTATTTGTGCGCAAATGAATGCAAAGAATTCAACTGGAATTCGAACTCGGCTTCCCGATTGTCTAATCTTCTCACTTTGTTTTTTTTTCTTCTTTCAATTGGAGTAGATAGACTAAACTATCGCCCGGTTCACACTCCACCCAAATCTATTGAACAGATGAAGAGGCTCATCCCTTGTTTCCTGTTTAGGATGCGGTTTCCGGTTCTCTCTTTTCTAATCTTCTCACTGTTTTTGTTTTACGTATTAAGTAAAAGGGGAACGAAAAGGGTATTTCTGTTAAGCATCCGACAAAGACAATGAAATATTTGTTACACCCAATGAGAAAAAAGGCTCTGAAAATTCGGTATTCAAACAGAATACAAAATCAGGAGTGGCAGAAGGAACATCGTATAACACGAAGCGGAAGCTTTGGTATGGTGATGAAGTTTGTTTGCAGCTACGACCGATAAAAAGATGTGGAGAACCTTAATCGCATACATTCTGAAGGCAGAACAAGAATGAAAAAATTAGAATAAATTTCTTCCTTCAAAACCTGTTTCGATTATATTGCGATTTAACCAATGCTAAGTATATGAGAAAATATATGTGATACACGCTTTGAGCGATCATGTCTTGAAGAAGAGATGACTGACTGGGCAGTAGATTATCCCGCAGTAGGTTGCCATTGCTTTCTGCGGTAGATTGGTTGCCAGTCAAGGCTATAGAACCCAATCGGTTCTATTATTTAACCCATAACTGGAAGGAAGAAACGGATTAATACCTTTCCTAAGGGTATTTGTGCGTAAGTGAATGCAATGAATTCAACTGGAATTAGAACTCAGCACCCCGATTTATCGTTCCGATTCGATATCCACTGCACCACTACGCACATCTGCAAATATACATTACGATTGCAATTTTCTTTATAATAAAGAAAATTGCAATCGTAATGTATATTTTCTATACAATAATTACAGATTAGAGGTTTTAAAACCATACTAGAAATTATAAATGAAATACAGACATGGTTGATCAGTTCTTTTCTTGCTTATTTTTGACAATCGAGGTGAAGATTCAAGCCTGGTGTATACCCAGAATTTTGAATGTTCACTGTTGATTGGAAAATACATGTAAAACTATCTTCACCTTATTTTATCTTTGTGTCGTATTGTGATAGCTTTGTAAATATCCCGCAAACAATTGATGGCCATTTAGATCAAAGTTGAAAAAGAAGACAACTTGACTTTTTCCCTCCACACCGGCTGAATTGCATTCCATACAGTGAATAGATTTGTACAGTGAATGTCTTTTGAAAGAAAAAATCGAATGTAATTTACAGATTTCCTCATTTACTTGGAGCATTTATCAGCAAATATATATATAATTTTCCCTGTTTCGGAAGGTTCGCTCCTATTCAGAACGGATTGAAATCGCCAAGATCAGCAAAGCTAATCGTATTTTAACACTGGAAACCGTTTTTAAGAGATGTTCCCGTTATCAGTTGTAACTCTCTTTGAAAATATCATAATAATATCATGCATTATGTGTTATTCTGAAAGAGCCAGGAATATTATTTGTAATCAGACGCTGTTTAGAAGATTCTTTGCGAATGACATGTTTCGAAATGCTTTCCAAATAAGAAAAACGGTTAACTGTTGCAAGCGTTTTGTTCAGTCACCACGTATTGAAGTGTCGTTAAATTAATGGATGATCTCTGCCGGAACAAACAGGTTCGACTACATAACACTTGCCTCAAAGCAGCTAATTGATATTTTAAGATATGTTTTATTTCGAACATAACAAAGATCAAAGGTACACCTATCGAATATTGTTTTATTGTCGATATAATCACCCATAATATATTTTTTTCAAAGGGTTTGTTTGCGGAGGTGATATTTACGTATTTCCTATCAACGGTAGGCATCAAACAAATATAGGATTACGAATATTGATTTCAATGTAGACATTATTGCAGGTGTATCTTCCTTCAAAATTATGTGGCTCAATCTAGCGATCAGTATTGTGCGAAATTAAAATATACAGAGTATATAAAATTAAAAAAAAAATCTCGATTAGAATTACTTCCAGCACTGAAAAGAAGTTGTGGAGAGACATGATCAAAAATGTACTGAAAGTATATGATATATGAAACAAAAAGGTGTATGCATTTGAGTCATGGTGTTAAACTATAAATTCAAATGATAATACCGAAGATATGTATTCTTCACTTTTTTCGAGTATTAGCGCTAAATATTCCTTAAACAACCACGTGGCACAAAGTTAAATGTATACATCCGTCAGTCAGTTAAGTGCCATACGTCACACACGCTTGGGCGATCATGTCTCGAATGAGTCATGACTGTCTGAGCAGAAGATTATCTCGCAGGAGGTTGCCATGGCTTTCTGCGGTAGACTGGTTGCCAGCCAATGCTATAGAACCCAATCTGTTCTGTTATTTAACACATAACTAGAGGGGGAAAATGTGTATTATATTATTAAGTAGGAATTAGTGGGGGGGATCAGTTTATTACTTTATAACAATAGAAAACCTATCTCCCACTTTATGTCCAGTAGAAGCCTTAATCATGTTTTCAACTATTATATTCAGTCAGTCATTTAAATGCCATACGTGATACACGCTTGGGCAAACATGTCTTGACAGAGACATGACTGACTGGGCAGAAGATTATCCCGCAGTAAGTTGCCATTTCTTTCTGCGGTAGACTGGTTGCCGACCAAGGCTATAGAACCCAATCTGTCCTGTTATTTAATCCATAACTGGAAGGAATAGGCGGATTAATACCTTTCCCAAGGGTATTTGCGCATAATTGAATGCAATGAATTCGGCTGGAATTACATGTGCAAATTTACATCTAGATTTCTGGAGCAAGTTTAATGGCAACATGGGTTTGAATATTATTGGTTGCTATCAGGATTGGAAGGTGTGGTACTTTTGCTCTCGTATCACTTAGATAAACATGCAAACACTTTATTATTCATCAACAGATGCAGGCTCATATACATGGTGTCCATAAAATTCGTGTGCACTTAAAAAAAATTATAACTTTATTTGTATTCACGATAGAAATATTTTGTAAAAAGAATTAGAAAGAAGTAAATCTATATTTTGAAGGTTTTATTAAAATTTTATTGAAGTTTTCACACGTCCTTCATCATTTGCAATACAAATGGTAATACGATTTTGCAGTTCACGATTTGGTTGCATGCAAAATTGTTTTCACATGATCTCATAAAAAATTTAATGGAGTCGAATCTGGCGAACGTGGAGACCAGTAAAACGGTCCACCCCTTCCGATCGATCTCTTTACTTATCTAAAAATTGTTGCAAATTTTATGGTAAATAATTATTCAATAACTATGCTTAAAACTAGGTACATTAAACTTTATAACATTTTTTACAAATTATTTCTATCACAAATACCAATAAAGCTATATTTGTTTTAAGTGCACACGGACTTTATAGACACGCTGTATATGTAATAATTTATTGTGAAGATATATAATATTTAAAGGCATGTGAAAATTTAAATGAATTAGGCAGTTTAAAGACATATTTATATTATATAGATAAAGCAAGAGTTTCATTGTAACATTGATTTATTGATCGAAGAAGCATTATTTACTTAAACATGACGCCTTCGCTGCTAAGTACATTTTGAACAATCGTAGACTATGGCATTTGTTTTGCCATTATGGAGATCTGAAAAATGTAACCATTAACACAATAACTGAAAAATGATACATTGCAACATTTGTCGAAAATAACTACTTTTGTCTGTCGAACTGAATATTTATTTTTAACTAAAATGTGAGTCTTCCCAAGCCAAATTCTACGAGTATTGATCTTCTTTTTTATCTGCCGTGTCCCTTAAGGACGTCTGAAATCATAGCACTCAACAATTTTATATTTTTGTTAGCACTTGGTCATATTTTACTTTTCTCCCTCTGATATCGGAGATCTGATTTGAGTTCCAGTCATGTTTACTGCATTCACTTACTTGTAAATAAACATGGGAAAATTAAAATCCATTTCCACGCCCTTATATTGTGGTAGATAAAAAATTAAGAATTAAAAGCAACTCTACTTTTTATTTTCACAAAAATTCACAATGACATGTGAAATCCCGGTTTTACCAAATAGAAAATGGACTGACCACTGCTTACAGAACAAGTCGAGACCGAATTTCCCGAGTAGATGTCAAATTGATTTTCTGACCAAGACAAGCGATTTGCAAGACTTGAGAAGACAGCGATCCAGTGCAAAAAATCTAAATGACTATAAAAGTGTCAGTCAGACAGTCAGATGGGAGCAGCGAGACGATATACTAAAATATAAAGCGAGAAACTTCAAGTCGACCCGGACGTAAGTTCGCGTTGCATATTAGCTCGCTTTCTCCTTTCTTTCTTGTGTTCTAATTCCTTTTACTTCTTCGTCTCCATTCAAAGACACTCCTACCAAACAAACGCTCATATATCCTTACATACGTCCGCATAAATTCTTTCCAAAAATTACTACTACGAACATTTCTACAACTCTTGATACCCTTAACTCATTACTTGTTTCTCACTGAACATTAACTTCTACAAATTCCTGTTATTCTTTCCTTTTGATAAATTTATATTTTAACATGAAAAATGTATATTTCTATTCTTCCACTATTCCACACGAATCAACACAACCTTCTGAAGAAAACGGAAAGAAACCGTAAGTTGTAGGTAGTTCGGTTATACTTCACGCAAGGCCGAATTAATAAACATTAACCATCTCCCTATAGCTTCAACATAAGTTAAATTGTATAAATATTAAAAATTATTTTTCTTCTGAGAAACCGAAAAAAGGATTATTTTTACAATCCAAACTATATTTCTGTTTTTAAATAAAATAGTTTCTACGCCATAAAACAAATCAAATCCATCAATCAATAACCCCTTATCCCATTTTGCGTCCTACCATGCAACGCAGAAGTTCCATCAAGAAGGTCGCCTGCAATATTCTTCTGTCCTTTTACCATCTTCTATAAGATTTTCCAAAACTCATTATAAATCCTAGCTATTTCAGCTGTTTCTTTCTTATGCTAAATGTCAAAGTTTAAAGGAAAGTAAAAACAATAATGAGAATAAAAAGGTATGGAAGTACAGATGGGGAATAAATGTTGGACATGAACCAAAAAAATCACTTTGTGTAATCGGAGACGTATCTCTTTTTATACTGACTGACTGAAAACAAACCAAACTCGATGCATAGCAATATATATATATATATATATATATATGTGTGTGTGTGTGTGTGTGTGTGTGTGTGTGTGTGTGTGTGTGTGTTCGCGTTTTTTTTTTGTTTTTTTTTTTAAGCAAGAGACTATTTTTCCACTTTTGCGTCTACGATATATATTTATTTTTTGGTGAACTCACATTCCAAAAGCTTAAATTACGCTTTTGATTCCGGTGGTGGTGTGGTGGGGGTTCAACTTGTCGCACAACATAGAAGGTCTGTCTTTGATCTTATCTGGGCTGGACTGACAAAATAAATAGATGTATCTTATCTAACCGCTTTTAACTGGGATTAAGATCCCATTCAAAATGATAGCTTATCTCAACCAACTATTTGACGAGTAAAATGAATTTCAACACTTTTTTTGGAACAGTTGCGAATTCTTTTTATATTTTAAATAGATTTTTTATTAATATGTTGTGATAGGTGTTCTGTAAGTGATATAATATATTTAGCAAAATTGCGTGAACATAGGGAGATATTGTAGACGTGACCAAAGAACATATCTCAAATTCGGTAAGACGAGGTGATTAAAAGAAAATTCATAACCAAATACGTACATATTAGTAGCCAGGGATTTTTTAATGGTGTTTCTCAATACTTTCGTGTAATCATGTAACCGTGGTGCTTCTTCATTATTAACTATTTTTCTTGACTTGTTTCGTTCTTATTTCTTTCTTTATATATTTATATATCTTTATTGGCTAATACATCTAAAACATGTCGCAAAAGTTATAAGTGCGACACAGAGATCCGAAGGAAATTTGCATGGCAAAAGAAGCATTCCAGAAGTTGAGTAAAGTATTAAGAAAAAGGACAATTTCGCTAGAAACAAAGAGGAGAGTACTGAATTGATATGTGATGTCAGTTCTTCAATATGGCAGTGAATGCTGGACAATATCTTCAAAGATGAAGGAAAAACTTGAAGCAACTGAAATGTGGTTCTACAGAATAACATGGATCGAGCATGTGAGCAATGATGAGATCTTAGACATGATAGAAACGAAAAAGAAATTAATAGTGAGCATCAGGAAGAGACAGATGAAGTTCCTGGGACATGCAATGAGGAAGAAGAGATTGGAGAACCTGATACTAACAGGCCAGATAGAGGGAAAAAGAGACAAGGGAGAGCAACGGATAACATATTTGAAAGACCCAATCAGGTGAATGATTAAACGAGGGTTGCATGGTGTAACGGGAGAAGGCGTGCTAAGAGCCACCAGGGATAGGGAGACGTGGATAGCCATGATCGCCTACGTCCTGAAGGTATAGGGCACACAGAAGAAGAAGAAGTAAACGGACGCCATGTTCTGAAATGTCTGAGGTAAACGTAGGTCAAGTATTAACTATGAAAAACAGATTACGCGTCAGGTTAATGTTGATTACATCATGGAACGCGCTAATATCATGATCATAAGCATTCCAGAAGAGAAAACTTATTTTGCGAAGAGCATTTTGAGAAGTTTGTTTTCTTGATTTTGCAGTACACGATGGTTTAAGAGGAGATTATATCCATGAGCAACTCTAATAATGATTGGTGTCGGAAATAAAATAAATGGAGTTTGCTGTAAGAACCTCCCTCATACAGACATATGCATACTTGCAACCGACGAATTCAACGACAAGCGATCATTGGTTAACCCCCACATTTAATACTAAACAACCATTGTCTCAAAAGCACGCCCGTTGGTACGTGTTAGTTGAAATTTTCCCGCGAAGCATTCAAGAACCCCGCGGCGCCTATTTAGGCGCGGCACGCACGTGTTAAAATTTTAGTGTGGCCCCAGCTGCCTAGCAGTTGCGGGGCCACATGTCATAATCCTCACTCACTTTCACACTCGACTGGAAGTAGTAGTCGGCGGCGCACGAAATATTTTCTCACACACACACACACACACACACACACACACACACACACACACACACACACACACACACACTTTATCACTCATCTAGAACTTTCCATAACGACATAGTCATTCAACAAGTGTTGACAAGAATATTTTCTTAGAACGTTTTCTAAGAATATTTAAGAATCTCTTAAAGACATTTCCTGAATATTCATGAGTACTATTCATTTTTGATTGAACTTAAATCTAGCAGTCAAAGAAAGACAACTCTTGACTTATTTTTCCACTGTTCACTAAAATGCATGCTTTTACTTCTTTCTTTTGTCTTCTAATCTTAAATTTAAATTTATGTGCTGGACTGCCCGTCAGGCGGCTACAGAATCATGAATTTCATATCCATGTTCATTTACGTAAAAATAAATTAAAGTTTGACAATTACAGAGTTTCAAGCTGTCTTGTAATTTTTTTTACTCGTATACGCGAAGACAAAAAACTGCTTTAATATTTTATCTTGGGTAATTATTAACGCTCATTAAGTCAATAAATAATTTACTTTACTCTCATAGATTATTTTCTTTGTCTGATGTGAAAATGATTTTTTTTTTTTGAGTGTTATCAACAATTCCTGGTTAAGGTTATCATAAATGAATACATAATGGATTCTGAAAAAGATGGTGGATTGTTCAGTGCAGGTTCTATTAAACGATTTCCTGAATTATAATTAATATTTTCTGACATTTTTGATGTAGGTTCTATTTGATGATTTACTTTTAATATCTTCTGACATTTTGGGCAGTTGCTTACCTTAATGGTTGATTACTTTGAATCAACATTCATCCTGGCTTGAAAGGTCATTTGAAAAATCGACTTGCAGCTTTTCAAATATATCGGTAGTTGATCTGATGTGCTTTATCTAAAAATTGTTGAAGTCAAGTTACTTGAATTTGTCAGCAAGTATTAGAAAACCTCACGTTATAAATGAACACGAAAAACTATCCTGCATATCCGTCAAACGACCAAATTACAGTGCATACAATCTAGGAACCTTCAGATAACACTGCGATTGAATGAATTTAGAGCAAAATATAGGGGAAAATCGATGACTGAAAATAAGAGATTCTCTGGAATCAAATGATAACAGTAATTTGGGGTCGAACAGCAAACCAAATTCTTGTTAGTAAATCATATGAGTAAGTGAATATTCACCATCAGTTATTCTTTTGTATTAGGAAAATGATTTTATTGTCTGTGATCATTTGGCACTCTTTCATTGATAGTCTTAGCGGATATCAGGAAAAGCTGGAACCGTTAGAAATGTGTAAAGATAACAATTATGGCTTTATTATATATCACACAGAAAAATACGCAGGGGATCTAGAAAGATAATATCACTTAGCTTTCAACGTTGATCTCAAGACCCATCTACTTTGAATATTTAGATATATCAATTTATTCGGGTCACGAGACCAGACTTACTTATTGTAAACGGAAAATATGAACGAGTGGTCTGTGAAAATGGCGGCACTAAAGAACGCAACGGAGAAAAAGGTGAAAATGGAAGACAATGAGAAAATATCAACGTAGATTAATATCAGACCCTCGCTGATAGGTGTGAATAGTATGGATTATGACTGTGATGGTAATGTCAATAATTATTTGAGCTCGTCAAGCAGTTTCAAGTAATCTTGCAACGAGTGTGGAAGAATTGAGTCGATACTAACGACGGCTATGTTTGGCGAAATTGCTGAGATAAATACAATGACAGTATTTACATTATTCAGACTATTTTCCTCATCTTTGTTATCATTTGTACGAAGTTTCGGCCGTTGTACGCTCCGGCCTTCTTCAGGTGCTAGGAATTTCGAACAGAAAATTTTATCAAAATCACTGGGGTATATGAACTCTATTCCTTGCGACAGTATCTGACTTATTCATTTTTTTGCATTGTGAAATATTTGTCTGATCTGTGTAAGACTTTGTATGGACTTTGATAATTTGCTGAAAGTATCTTTTAACTGTGTTATTGAGCTGGTTAATGTTTCTTTTGTTCGATCTTGTGTCTTTCTTAACCGAACTCCCTACAGTTTACAAGATTTATGTGTTGCGTTTTATACATCAGAATTATTATCAGGAGGTTTTCATCAGAAGGTTGATTGTCGGTAGTTGGAATGTTTGGATTAGTGGAGAAGAGTGGAATAATAAAATATACATTTTGCATTTTAAAATAGAAATTTAATAAAAGAAGGAATAACAGGAGTTGTAGAAATGAATGTTCAATTATAAACCTTCGTAAGAAGTTATGAGTAGAGTTCGTATTCAAATAATAAGGTTGATCTGACTCAGAAGGCTACTGACGTTTGAAGATTACAAACTCTTAGTCTCAATCTATATTTACGGATGAAATCTTTATAAATTGAACTATTGTCGCTCTTCCCTGTATTTACTGCGGGAGAATTTCATTCTAAATTTTGTTTGAAATAGTGTGAAATTTTACAACATTTGTATTATCTTATTTTGCGCATTGTGGTGCAGTTGATATCCGCTCGGAACGAGAAATCGGAGAGCTAAGTTCGATACACGCTTGAACGATCATGTCTGCAAAGAGACATGACTGCCCGGGAGGGCAGAGGATTTTCTGCAGTACGTAGCCATTATTTTCTGTGGTCCACTGGCAGCCAACCAAGGCTTTAGAATTCAAAATTTCCTGTTATTTAAACCCTAGATGGAGGGAGAAGAAACGGATTAATATCTTTTTCAAGGATATTTGCTTGTACGTAAATGTAACGAATCCATGTGAATTCTAACTTCGCTCCGATTTCTCGTTCCCAGCCGATATCGACTGCGTTGGAAACATTGCTGAATCCAGGATGCCAGGTCAGGACAAATAACATTGCAGATTCTTATTTGATTTTTCAGGAAAATAAAGTTATCAAATGAAAAAGAAATGAATTTGGAAAATATAAATAAAAAGTATAGACTATAATTTGTTTTTTTAATCGTATCACCCCGAGCAAGGCGGTAACGCCACTGAGGTGCAGGGGCTACGTAATAGTGAAAATATTGGAAAAGAGAAAGCCGGAAACCACATCCTAAACAGGGAATAAGGGATGAGCCTCTTGACCTGTTCAATAGACATGGGTGGAGTGTGAACCGGGCGATAGATGTATCTATCTACTCCAATTGAAAAAAACAAAACGAAAAACAATGTGAGAAGATTAGAAAAGAGAAAACCGGAAACCACATCCTAAACAGGAAAGAAGGAATGAGCCTCTTAACCTGTTCAATAGACGTGGATGGAGTGTGAACCGGGCGATAGATAGATCTATCTACTCCAATTGACTTAAAAAAAACAGGAGCTGTCCTAAATATAAAGATACTGAGTGCATTCACAATAATTGAATCTATTCAGTTTTCGGTATTTAATGAAGGAATAGATTGTGATTTTATAAGATTTCTTTTAATCTGATTTCGATTGACGACAGTCTCTATAAACAATAAGATCAATCTTTTTAAAAAAATATGTTTAACTTGGGTTGCCTTCTAAACAGCGAAATAAAAATACGAGCTAATCTAAAGTATCTCAAGTTTAGCGTGTAATTTCTTTGAATAAAATCACAAACAATGAATTCATAAGCATTGCTCAAGATGAAAACAATAGACATTAATGAGATTTAATCAAAACATTAATAAAAACGTGGAAGGAAATAGGAAAATAATCAGCTTATACATAAAACGCAATGTGTTTTCTCCAATATTTTTCAGTGCATAACACTGTTGTGTGTAACCACAAGATTCTAATATATAAAGATGAATAAACAGACTAACTCTACGTATTGAACCCGTCTTACGTAACTGAAAAACAAATATTTGCTGTTATTTAATTCTTGACAAATAAAATATAATTTACGTCTTTTGCATTTCCATATTATTTTTAGCTCGGTGAGATTAATTTTGTAATTGTGTTTGTAGACAAACAATATCTTAAATATTTCCGCTATCCATTGATGTTTCGGAAAAGACGGTTGCTAGGCGATAAATTATATTTGAGACTAAAACATCACTTATGTATATAAAACGAAAAATATATAATTATGATGTAAAAATTCAGTTCTAAGTTTCTGGTAAATCTTTCATTTGAATCAGCGTTGTTTTTTTTTTTTAACTATTTAAATAAACTCACTCGTAAAAATAGAGATTCTTTTTAAAGAAATATTTCTACATGAGCATTTTTAAACTTTTTATACCATAACACTTGTCAGAGTCTAGAAATATTGTGTTTTATCATTGGAGAAGAGCGGGATCCTGCTTATATTGTGTTTTATCATTGGAGAAGAGCGGGATCCTGCTTATATTGTGTTTTATCATTGGAGAAGAGCGGGATCCTGCTTATATATCAGTACAGTGTAAAACTGATCCCTGTTATTTTCCAGTATTACTGTTCTGCTGCTCTCTTTTTTTATGTCTATATTTTGACCCTGGCTAAATTTCTTTTTTAATCATTTCACCCCAAGCAAGGCATTTCATTGCCACTATTGCGCTTGGGGCTACATAGGGGAAGGTAAAGAGAAAGAGTGGTTAGATATAGGAAATGTCAGAAGGTGGGTGATAGATGGGTATGGATACGGAGGCTGGGGGTTGGGTGGATGGGAAAAGTGTTTGAAAGAATGGGTGCGAGTTAGTGTGTTAGGAGGTGTCTATTGACCTTACATCTAAACTCCTGGAGATTGTAGCTGTCGGGGAAGCAGTCAGTCGGGAAGTGCGAGAAAAGAAACTGTTGGAGTAGAAGTTGCGGTTGCATTTTATCGCTTTCACTGTGAAAGGGTGGGTTCTAGTTGCTAATCTAGTATCTCGTGCAAATTCGTACCTAGGGGGCACCAGTGATCTAAGTTCATCGGAGCAGAAGACGTGAAAGTATTTTTAGTAGAGGCAGAGGGAAGCCACATCACGTTAGTGGGAGACTGCCAAGTGAGTATCGATCACGTGACATGTTAGATGTGGTATGAGATCAAAACTATGGGGCACCCATTGATAATTGAACTCACAACGGAGTCGTTGTTCTAGCGAGACGAGCTAAAGCATTACACCACATCGAAGTGCGCCTTCTGGCTTAATATATGGATATTTAGTCGGATTTTCATACAAAGACGGTCGGTTCCTTACACGACTGGATGTGTTTTGCGTGTAAATGATTAGTCCAGTACTGGTACAACACACTTTTCCGGAAGTAGGGTCAGTAAAGGAAGGATTCTGCGCGTGAGGTCTTGGATGCTGCTGATTTCAACAGTTTCGATGTCTCTGGAAAGGATGTTTCGTAAAGTCTGACACGACACCAAAGTGTGCGTACAATTCCTGCGGCTTCCAGGCAGTTTGACTGTCTAAGTATTGATCAAGTTTGATGCTACTCAATTTTGGTGATCAGTTGAAAAACGATTATTAGAGAATCGCATGACCAAAACGATCTTTGCGTCTCTCTAAGATATTGTATTCGTCTATATATTGGATACAGTCACCATATCCAGTCGGTTGCTCCTGGTTTACCTGTAGAGATTCTTGAAAAATCTGTAGAGATTTCTTGAAAAGTTGAGGCATCTCAACTTCAGTCACTTTCTCACCGACGTAACGTGGTTTTCCCTTTGTCTTTTCTACAAGTATTTTTTTGGTAACTGCTCTGACGAGATTTTTTCCCTCATAGCCTGACTGCATGAATTGAAGAGTGTTACTTGACTGTCACCTAGGTCCTACCATTTTATTATTGAAATAGTTAAATACAAACGAAACTTCTGCACTAATAGTTTCTTCTCTCGAACTTCCCACCTGTGGAACACCCTCCCTAACTCTTGTTTCCCTGACAACTACAATCTTTAAAAATTTAAATGCAACGATAATCATCATCTTCTGTCTTGTGCATCTTTTCTAATTTCCTCAACACTGCCTATAATAACTCCTCTCTTTTACACTATCTGTAACCCCTGCGGATGAGTGGCATCAGAGTAAAAGGATTTAAAAACACTAAAAATTTGGAGTTTAATTCAGAGCCTTTTTAATAAAAATAAAAAATAAAAATAACGCCTATTATTCAGATATTTGAAAGATCCATAAGATTGATATGCTTAGTAATTTTTTTTTGTTTTGGGAAGATTATGAGAATCTGATATAATTAAAAAAAAATCAAACCGTGATTTTCTACATTCAGAATTATATTATATAAGAGTGCGACAGTCATGAAAACATTGGAGGTTAAATATATGATTCAAAAAGAACTTTAGTGACGATGATCTTTGTTCTGTAATATATCGTTATAATATAATACACCAAAATAGCATTGCTTCTGTTTTTAACGGAAAGTCAAATCAGTTCTTTTTACTGATATATAAACTTAGCAGTCAAGTTGAGTGAATCGATGACGGAAGAGGCTTTGGGAGAGATGGCAAAACCAAAAATAATATTAAGAACTATAAATAGCAGAAACTTATGGAGAGCCATGATAGCCAACGTTCTAAATAAAAATATATATTGCAACGCATATTGTATATATGGGCTGCATTTATTGTATCTTGTAAGGACAGTTAGTCGGCTACATTTTAGTGACGGAGACGGTGTAGTGAATGAGAAAAACTGCCCTATTTTAGACTTTCAGACACACATACACAATGCGGCAATGATTCTCTTGGAATGCTAGAAGGATTCATTTATTTTTACTCCGAAATGCAACCTTCAAGCTAGTTACTGATTCGTCCATTCATGGGTAAATACTAAAGCACTATTACAACTGACCTGTTTTCACTTTGAAACCCTTTGTCAGTAATAGAATAGATTTCTAAAAACGTGTTTTTTTTTTCTTTTATTATTCTTAATTGATTTACTTATTTTATGCTCATAATGTTGCACAAGTAAAAGTGACTTTTATTAGGATGTATTATCTGAGTATCGGTTATAGGAGCAAAAAGTTAACCGTTGAGCCAAGTTCATGTTACACCCTAGTCAATAGCGTTCGTTTTGCTGTATTACCCTTCTGTAAGGCATGAATTTATTTTACCCTAGCTACAGGTTAGATAGCAGAGTCTCTAAACATAAGTGCCAGTCAGTCACAGAGGAAAAATTCGAATGGAAATCAATTTCTGTCTGGATTTCAGGTGTTGTATATCAATAAACAACAAATACGCATATATATAAAAATATATTAATATTTTTATTAATGACGATGAACCGTGTAGCATAGGGGACAGAGATTGAGAGAGCGCGCCTCTAATGGGTTGACGGGAGTGTCGTCGTATCTGTTGTGTCTCTCTCTCTCTCTCCTGCTACTCTGGTCTGCTACTACTGGTGAATCCGTGCGCCGAGATCTTTTTATAATCTCCAAACCGGGACTTTTTCTTCCGGTTTTGCCTCGCCCACGCACGTCACGTAATTCTCAGAGACACCTGTTCTGTTTGCCTCTGTAGCCATTTCCGCTACTGCCGGAAATAAGGTCAAACAAACATCCGTTCCTTTCAACGACCGGAAACACCCCCGCTTGCATCAGCCTTCCTCGGGTGGGACCAGATTGTTATATTACACAGGGACAACGAGTTATTCAGTCAGTTAGTACCATACGTGATACACGCTTGGTCGATCATGTCTCGAAAGAGACGTGACTGACTAGGCAGAAAATTATCGTCATTGCTTTCAGCGGTAGACATGTTGCCATCCAAGGCTACAGAACCAAATCTGTCTTGTTATTTAACCCATAAGTGGAAGGAATATACGGATTAATACATTTCCCAGGGGTATTTACGCGTAAGTGAAATGCAACGAAATTTGAACTCGGCTACCCGATATCTAGTTCCGAACCGATAGCCACTGCACCACAAGGCGCATCCAAGTTATTAGTCACACTATTTATATATGGACTAATATCCTCATCTTTGATGTTGTTACAACAATGTTTTCGGCTGGCGAAAGCCGGATGGAGCAACGGCTAAAACATTGTGATAATAACAATGACAAAGATCAGGACAATAGTCTGAGTAGAAGCAATTTAAATAAATATTCACGAGAAATCATGAAAATTCTCATTCAGTAAAGTAAAAGAATGTGTGGTGAGTCATAAAAGCCTATGTCCTGCCGGACATAGCGTTAAAACAATAGTCAAGTTATTGATATTTGTTCTTAAGGTATTATAATCTAAATCGTATCCCTATCATTCCTTCGGATATCACGAAGTTGTTATCTTTCATTCAATATAAAACGTTTGCGAACTAAACGCAGACATATACAAAGATCTTTTTATTTAGAAAAAAAAATTCTCTTGCAAAATAGTTGAGCAAATTCTTTCTTGTTTTCTCTGTGAAAGTCATAGACGTGAAGGATCGGAACGAAATTCGTTGATATTATTAAGAAGTCGTGCCTCATTCCCAAAGGCGAATATCTGGCTTCATATCGATCAAAATCCAAGCAAAAAATATCGGACACCTCGCCGTGGGACATTTCTTAACAAGATAGTCACGTTGATCAGTCGTACTGAAGGGTCTTCCTTTCTCATTTGTTTCATACACATTTGATCTTTTGCCATAAACGTCTAGTTTTAGTAGTTACTTATAATCATAAGTATATTCCTGACTTTAGGAAAAATAAAACGATCCGAAAAATTATATCAATACCTTTTCAAATACAATTTTTGTTTCCTTACCGGAAAGACGAAACTTGGTTATAATCTTGGATTATATGATTTCACTTCCATACATATTCGAAGTGTTGATTTTCAATGGCAGTAGATTCCTTTGGCTTAGGCAGGTCAATGGGGTACAATATTATAACACTATTGTTTTAATTATGATAATCATGTCCTAAAACCTTTTATAATTTTAAGTTGTCTATCGATATACCTAGATGATTCTTGGAGAAAACCAGATCCTTCAAATAATTATATCGATGAAATTCCCTGAAAGACTCTAACATAGATTTAATAGATTAGCAGGCAAAATATTCTCAAATAGAAGGTCACCTCTACAGTTCTCAATACAAGAAAACATTTAATAGATTAGCAGGCTACATCTTCTTAAATTGTAGTTAATTCTACAGTTCTAAATACAAGATAGCATTTAATAAATGAGCAGGCTACACTTCAAAAAGAGAAGACATTTCTCCTGCATTTCTCAATACAAGATGACATTTAATAGAGGGGCAGGCTAACATCTCAAATTGTAGTCACTTCTACAGTTCTCAATACAAGAGATCCTTTAATAGATTAGCAGGCAAAATATTCTCAAATAATAGTCACTTCTACAGTTCTCAATACAAGCGATCATTTCATAGATTAGCAGGCTACATATTCTCAAATAATGGTCAATTCTACAGTTCTCAATACAAGAGATCCTTTAATAGATTAGTAGGCAAAATATTCTCAAATAATAGTGACTTCTACAGTTCTCAATACAAGCGATCATTTCATAGATTAGCAGGCTACATATTCTCAAATAATGGTCAATTCTACAGTTCTCAATACAAGAGATCCTTTAATAGATTAGCAGGCAAAATATTCTCAAATAATAGTGACTTCTCGAGTTCTCAATACAAGCAATCATTTCATAGATTAGCAGGCTACATATTCTCAAATAATGGTCAATTCTACAGTTCTCAATACAAGATAACATTTAGTAGATTAGCAGGCTACATCTCGTCAAGTAGTAGATATTTCTCCTGCATTTCGCAATACAAGATAACATTTAATAAATGATCAGGCTACATCTTCTTAAATTGTAGTCACTTCTACAGTTCTCTATACAACATAACATTTAATAACTGAGCAGGCTACCGGCTACATCTTCACAAATAGAAGACACTTCTGCTGCATTTCTCAATACAAGATAACATTTAATAGATGAGCAGTATACAATTCAGTTAGTAGACACTTTTCTTACGGTTCTCAATATGAGATAACATTTTCACCGAGAGGAATAAATATAAAACTCTAGATTTAGACTGAACGATTACAGACAACATTTTTTGAAAGAGAAAATAATATTCAAAAATATTTCGCTTTTTCGTATTTGTTCTGATTCTAGAACTTTTTTCAATCTGAATACTTATCCAATACTAATTTCTAATGTTTCTCCCTGGATATTAAGTGCTTTGTTTTATGTTCTTTATTCTTTACAAAAATAACAGCAAGAATCAATAAATTAGGATTTGAATTATCCTATAAAAGCTACATGAAAAAAAAATGTTTGATTTGACACAACTCAGAATTCTAATCTAATTGTTTAGATTTCATTTTAACTTAGAAGTTCTACTGCTATGTAAGATTTTCTAAAATTAATAATAAAATAAAATAAGAGACAGTAAAATAGATTCTAGCATCAATACGCGTCATTCACTTTTTACTCGATGTCAAAAGCATTGAACGATTACTTTATCAATTGAACCTATCCCAAATGAATCCCTCATGTTGCTGAGACAGGAAATGGATAACGAGATTCAAACCAATAAAGCATACATGTTTGATTTACACACGAACGTGCACACGCACACACACACACACACACACACACAGATACATACACACACATATATATTTGTCTGAGTGTTTTTCCCTGTTAGTATTTTTCCCCATTACGAAATCGATTGGCTTGCTTCGTATCAATCTCCACCTAAGGCTGAACATGTCCCACACAAATGCAATTCAAGTAGAAGCTGTCTATAATCTAATTTAGTGGACCGCGTCCTGTCATGGGCAAAAACGCAAATGACCAGCAACTTCTTAGTGATTTTCTGACGTCATTGTTAAAAGACTTGCCCGATCTGGATATTCAAGCAGATGCGTGTCGGCATCTGTCGAGACCCATCAGTAGAATGAATTGAGGCTTCATTTAGATAAGTTTCATTTCCTTGAAGCCGAGATTTAGTGTCGACTTTCACCAAATTAAACCAGTCTCTTCCAATCAGACGAGAGATAAAAAAAAAGTTAAAATAAATAAATAAATAAATAAATAAATAAATAAAGAAAAAACTTCACGTGAAAACCCTTTCTATTTGAAGCCATCAACAGAGATAACAGTAGGAAGCCTTAGTCGAGAAACGTGCTCGTGTTCGATGAGGGAAAATATATATATTGCCGGAAGAAGATTTAACTTAAAGTACACTTAACACTTGTGAGTGGGAGCTTGAAGTTCTGGTGCGAAGAATTTGACTGATATGCGAAAACTTTTTCCTTGTATTTTATGATGTGTTAACACCAAACCGATATGATGGGTTTCACTAAGACACGTAGCCAAACTACGTATTCAACGAATCACAAGTGAGAACATACAGATGGAATCATTTTATATTTCAAGCCCAGTTAGTCAAGTTTCCAATTTCATCACACGCATGCACGCACGCACGCACGAACACACACACACACACACACACACACACACACACACACACACACATATCGCATCGTTCATTCAGCAATGGATTAGAACACTCTCAGCTATTGGGCGTGTATAATGATAATATACACGCTAAAAAGTCTGCCTCCTTCTACCGAGCGCCTGTAGCTCAGAGGTAGAATCGCCGACTGACGCCAATTCGGTCGGGTTTCAATCCTGAGCTAAAAGCAATCGGCTGTCTAATCGTACTGATGAGTTGTGATACAGCGAAACAGATCTGTCTGCGGATGACTATATATATATATATATATATATATATATATATATATATATATTAGATGAGAGGCTAAATATTTAGGACCGCCCTTGTATTTATAAATAATTCTTAATAATCTAGGATTCTAAAATTATTTAATCTATTCGAAAATGGCGTCCACTTTTTGAGAGAGAGAGAGAGAGAGAGAGAGAGAGAGAGAGAGAGAGAGAGCGATCCAAGACTTAAAACCCGAGAATCTTAAAATTATCAGGAGGCAGTAAGGTAGCAAGGTTACCACTGGACAAAGAAAGCACACCTGTAAGGACGGTTCTTATACTAATAAAGTATGTCCGTTCTATTTTTACTTTTCAGAACATAAATTATATAAAACTTATCCAAATCTTTTGTTTTTCCGAGCGCTTTCACCTATACTTTTTGCCATGACTGGGGATTAATTTTATTGTAGATGTAACTGAATATGTGCTGTGTCTATGTGTCTATGTGTGTAGTGATGTGTATTATATTCTGAACACGCTAAGCATGTTGTTGCCGTGTTCATAGTTTATATCACTAAGTGTTAAATTGCATTAACTCTCAATTGAAAAATTGCATAAAATAAATTACTTAAAGATAATACCTTTTCAGTCATTTTAGTGAGACCTGCATAAAAGATAGATTGCTGCCCAAATACAATATATATATATATATATAATTACACATATGCTTGTGTGTGTGTGTGTGTGTGTGTGTGTGTGTGTGAGTGAGTGTGTGTGTGTGTGTGTGTGTGTGTGTGTGTGTGTGTTATATTAGACTGGGACCTGGTAATATGAGATAATTTGCGAGATGATTCTGCAACAAAAGGAATGGTCTTGATTAGCAGGCAAGAAACTTTAATAAAACCGAAGACATTATTATGAGGTATTCTGTGATTTCGTTAAGCAGATTTTTTACGATAATTCTTTAAGGAATATCATATTCTGAATGTTCATATTTCCATCTAAAGATTTTTCAATATAATGTCCAATATGGCCGCCAAATCTATAAAAATGCTCGTTATATGCTTGCTATACGTAATTATTCTGTACGAGTTTTTTTTGTTGTAATGGTAGTGTTAGTATATTGATATATAAAAGCCTCAATGTGCCTATCGTAACGCTATGATTTTTTTTAGATGCCCGCTAGCCAATTTCTTTTAAATGCATATCATTCATTCAATATTCATCCTAGAATAATTTATTTCCCAAGATGGCGTTCATACCAAATATTCATCTTTCTTATGAACTAGCTTAATTTTTTTTTTCAGAAATGGAGGTAAGCTGATTTTTTTCAGGATATTTTCATGGTATTCTCATGACTATCGTATTACAATTCTCTCAGTTTTTTTTGCTTCGTTTTGTTGTGTTATTGTTGTTTTTAATATCTTAAATGCAATATTTTCATTTTTGGTTAAACTCTACTTTTCCCGATCCCTTAATAAATTCTATTTAAAATATATTCATTGCTAATGCTTCATTTAATTTTTAAGCAAAAATGTCCATTTACTATTTTTTAAAAATCTACACGGTATATTTACTACAATTATAATTTATTGGCCAAAACTAATTACGAAATAGCAAGAGAAAAATATAGTATTATGACTTACATAAGAAAATATAATCTATTAAAATATGAGTAGTCTCAGATTTCAAACATGAAATTTACTTACATAATCAACAATAAAACCGATTGCAATATTACTACCCCACTGACCTACGCAATTTGTGTATATATTTGAACAAACCATCGCGGTTTTTATACAATCAAAATCATTTTCCTATCCTGCGCCGCACCTACATGTGATAAGGTTCAGCAAACAGTGACAGTCACAATCAGTTTACTTTTCTGTTTTTCTTTGCCACATTAGTCTGAGGTAAATATGGAATCAAACTTCTGCTCTGTGAAGTTACAATTTTAAGATTACTGCTAAGTGTTACAGTGGGGCATCGAAGACTACGTATGTCAAAGTTCCACCAGCAGATGTCTTCATTACGGAATTCTTATAACTCTATTTGCAGAAAGTAATAATATATTCGTTTTTAAAGAGTCTGAAAAGAATCTCCTTCACTGAAATGGATAAACCTTCATAAGTTTTGAAAATTGGAGCAAATACATTTCTATAAGAAGATACATTCTCATTTCATTTTTAGCTGGTTATAATGATTTCACTTTTCTAAGATCATTAACGCCTACCGGGCATTTCTTTTCGAGTTTTACATCGGATTGCATTATTTAATTTCAGTTATATTTCCACCAGTCCTGTTAGGGGTATCAGTTTAAAAATGATAAACTACAAGTCGCTGTTTAATAGATTGGAAGTTTTGAGGGGTGTCGGGTCCACCTATTAATTGCTGTTGTTCCCAAGTTCTCCCTGATCCTGAGTGGTAGCAATTTTGGACACACAGTGACACTCTCACCAAACAAAAGCAAAACACTATGTTATTATAAAAATAAGTTTTTTAGTGAAAATACCAGCAATACATTTTTATATATAAAATTTACCAAAAATATCTATTTCTAATATATTTACCAACGATAATTATTTTTAGTATAATTAACAACAGAATTTTACAGCAAAATGACCAACAATACATTTTATAGTTGAATTACTAACAATACATTTCAAATTAAAATAACCGACAATAAAAACTATATTTGATGGCCTACATTTACGTTCAGTATAAAATTAGATGAAGCTATAAAATAGTGTTAAAAATAATTAGATTTTGGCATTAAATATCACCTGACGGTTGATATGCTACAAAACAAAATAAAACAAAAACATGAAATAATTATTTCACATTAATCTATAAAATATTCTACAAGGGAACTTCGACGTAGTGAAATGGTTAGCAAGCTGGTCTCGCTAGAATCATTGCAATTAACTAATGATATTGCATTTAAAATTTTGAATGCCAAAGTTAAATGGAAGGCAAGAAACCGGAAGAGAGGTCCACAAACGAGCAGTGCCAGTGAAACAAAATAGTTATCATAGAACTTACGGTTTCTACTGCAAAATGATGAGACCTTGCTGCCAATCTAGTACTGCACTTAAATCTATGGAGAAAAGCCTATCAGAACAATTACCTTGAAAGGATTTGTAGGAGCGGCACTAAAGGACAAGTTACGATAGCTTTTTCTTTCTTTTTTAAATCATTTCACCCCAAGCAAGGCATTCCACTGACACTATTGCGCAGGGGATTATATAGGGGAAAGTGATGAGAAAGAGTGGTTATTTATAGGAAATGTCGAGAGGAGGGTGATAAACGGAAGAGGATACCGAGGATGGGGATTGGGTAGATGGGAAGAGAGTTGGACCTCGGATAGAGCCTTGAGGAACACCCGCATTTGTATGGTAGTTTTGTGAGGCATGTCCGTTTAATACTACCTTCAATGTGCGATTAGAGAGGAAAGACTAAATTAGGTCAAACAAATGTCCAGTTATGCATTTGCTCCGCAGTTTGCGTAGAAGGCCAGCATGCCAGACTCTGCCGAACGCTTTGGCAAATCCAAGGCAACGGTTCGAGCTTCGTCATTAGTGGGAAAATAATGGAGGCTGAGATGCGAGATGAAATCCAATGATATTGCAAATTTTTCTTTTTATTTTATCAACTATCTCTAAATACGAAGCAGAAGCGCTATACCAGATGTGACAGCAGTATTCAATTTATGAACGAATGGTGAACTTATAAAAGTGTGAAATAAATTCAGGTGAGAAAAATTGTTTGGCACGATACAGTGAACTGTGAAATGTGCCTTTGTCATGTAGAATGATCGCTGAATAAGTCAATTTTTTCATGGAACCCTGATTAATATAAAGAGTAGTATCACACTTGACTGACTTTTCTTTTACTGTCCCATATAATGTGTTGTTATGGTAGATTAAAAATACTTCTTCAGTGCGTGTCTATTTGGAGACTAAATACATTTTTGTGCACCAAAGCATATCTCCATCAAGCCAAAATATTCCGATGTTTCAACGTGTATGATTTGTGTATGTATTGTCAAATTTTAATGCTTTTTGTTAAAATAATAACAGAAAAATGATAGCTGTTTTTTCGGTAGACGGTACAATAAAGAAATGTAGTATGGCAGTGAATGCTGGACCATATGATAAAAGATGAAGGAAAAAAAAAGCAACTGAAATGTAGTTCTACAGAAGGATGCTGTGAATATCATGGATCGAGCATCTGAACAATGATGAGTTTTTAGAAAATATGGAAACGACAAGGAAATTACTACTCAGCAACAGGAAGAGACAGCTGAATTTCTTTGGACGTGATGAGGAAGGAAAGCTTAAAAATCTGATACTCGCAGGTCG
Source organism: Ascarosepion bandense (assembly GCA_037127315.1). NCBI lineage: Eukaryota > Metazoa > Mollusca > Cephalopoda > Sepiida > Sepiidae > Ascarosepion > Ascarosepion bandense. The sequence goes on from JBBBDQ010000374.1 coordinate 858,096, forward strand.
GATGGAAGACAAATAAGACAGGGCAAAGCAGCGGATAACATATTTGAAGGGCCTGAGGAGGTGGATGGCAGAGCGGGTTTTGGGTGGGGTAACAGAAGAAAGCGTGCTACGAGCCACTAGGGATAGGGAGAGGTGTAAAGCTATGATCGCCTACATCCGGAAATAGAAGAATCATAAGTGGTTTGCTTGATTTATATGTGTAAGTTTAATCCGGTGGATCAAGAATTTTCCGTCACGTGTGCAGTCAATGGTGATGATCGAATTGAAGGATAGTTCATAAAAAGCGGCTAATCAGAAATGTACCCCACATATCAAAGATGAAGGAAAAACTTGAAACAGTTGAAATGTGCAAGAATGAAGTGTTGGAAAGGATGAAAGCGAAAAGGAAATTAATATTGAGCATCAGGAAGAGACAACTGAAGTTCCTGGGACACGCAATAAGGAAAAAGGGCTTAGAGAACCTGATACTGACTGGCTAGATAGAGAGAAAATGAGACAAAGGAAAGCAGCGGATAACATATTTGAAGGGCCTGATCAGGTGGATGAGAGAACGTGGGTTGCGAGATGTTACACTAGAAAGCGTGAAAAAAGCCCCTAGGGATAGGGAGACGTGGAAGGCCATGATCGCCTACGTCCTGAAAGAAAAAGTCACATAGAAGAAGACTTCACATGTCTTATTATTGTAAGGTTGTAAGGCATTTGAAAATATTTGGATACACGGATCGCTATTCTGTATAAGTGTCTTACGAATAACGACAAAAAAACAATAATGGCGCACCTTTACAGCTACAAACCGCTGATCAACCACGCTAAAAAACAACGTAATTATAAAAGAACATATTATTGACGATGAAATTGATGATTTACAGCAATACGACGTGAAAATGTTGATGGAACTCAAAAAATACTAGATTGTCAACTGGACATCATCATTTTACTGGACATCATCATTTTACAGTTGAAATGTGTGGATGTAACCAACGTTTCCGTTTTCGTACTTCTGCCATGATGAATTCTCTTCCGGTTTCTTGTATTCAAATCAAATTGGATTTTTAAAAAATTCAATTGCAGCGTCCTTTTATCAGGCCTTTTCACAACCCTTTGCGTCTCAGTGGCTTCATTGCTTTGAATGAGGTGAATATATATATATATATATATATATATATTCACCTCGCTTTTGTGTTAGGGTTTTCGTCTTGGGTTTTTTTTTCTTTCCTACGAGTATTTGCTTTTTGCTCATGTACTTCGTTTGCTTCTTTTTTTTTTACTTCCCCTCCTTTTCTCTCCGAGTTCGTCTTCGGTGGGGTTTTCAAGACGATATAAATTATAGTATAACTATTACTAGTACTAGCAGAATTATTTCTGTTACTATTAATATTGTTATAATTACTGTAGTCATTATATATATATATATATATATATATATATATATATATATATAACATAGTGATGATCCACGTATACTGTCTTAATATGTATAAGAAAGAATATTAATAAAAAGTTTTGAATTTAAAAATGTACTTTTTTGGGACAGTATTTGTATATTTTTAGTATATATATATATATATATATATATATATATATATACATACATACATACATATATATATATATATATATATATATATATATATATATATAGATTACATTCAAAATGACAGACAAGATATTATCATTAAGTTATTTATAAATTTATTGTGTGTTCTTATGATTTTTCTTTCCTGAACTCAAATTAGATCGGAATTGTCCAAATGTTTTGTTTCTCCGAGTGCTTTTAGTTATACTTTCAACCATTGTAAAGGGTGAATTTTGTTTTACATGTAACCGAATAGAATTTATGGATATGTATGTCATACTCCAAACACTGTAAGCACATGGCTGCTGCGTTAAGAAAGAATTTTCTCATTTATTAATAAAGCTTCCATTATTTATAAAATATACTTTGCATGTGGCGGATGCCATTATGTGTGTATTGTCAACAAGTATATCACAAATATGGCCTGGTAGATCTCCGTGTGTGTTTAAATGAGATTGGATTGAACTGTAGTCTGAAAGGGGCAATATCAATATTCTTGTCACTCTTGAGGTAGTGTGGCCAAGGAATGTGTATACAAATTTACTTTGTTCAAGAAATCAGTTCTTCAAAGAACATATAAATTCGCAAAAGACACTTGTTCTAAGTAGTTTAGATTTTGCATGTGAGTTGTTATTATTGAAGATTAGCATTGTAGTTTTGAATTTTGTGTAATAGATAATTTAATTCTTTAATCTTAACTTCGAAACATCATTTGAAAATATGCAAATCCGACTAAGTTAAAAAAGAAAATCAAATTAATAAATATCAATTTAAAACCTTATTCATTTCCTAATACACACACACACACACACACACACACACACACACACACACACACACACACACACACACACACACACACACACACATGTATATATATACATATATATATATATATATATATAAGTATATATATATATGCTTGACTCACGAAAATACTATCTGTGGCATTCGAAATATTCAAATCATTTCCGAATTTAAATGGGATTAACACCTTTTCAGTGTAAATACTTTCGTGATTATCTAGAGTGGGTAGTTATTTTAATCTGAGTATTATAGAGCTTATACAGAACAACATGACAGAATGCAACCGACCCTAAAAAACGTTTTCGTTTTTTTTTCAATGCCTCACGTGGGATATTGAATTCGCTTAAACGTCTTTTATTGGAGGCGAGGATTTATTTATTTCCTTTTTTGTTTGTAAATCTTTCCTAATCAGTTGCGAATATGAGAAGAAAATATCTTTCGAATGTTGTCCAATTGAAAAAAATAGTTTTTAATATTGATATCTTTATATAAATGTAGATAAAAAAAATGAAACGATTCAGTTGCTTGCGATAGTGTCAACATCTGCATCATAGTCGCAGGAATTGCGCAATATTTTATATTCAATTCACGAAAACAGACGTAGAGAAAATATAATTGCAACACTCTGTGCATCTTTGTGTGAGTACATCCTCTTGTATCATTGTCTAAATCTCAGATTTTTACTGGTATACGTGCGTGCTACTTGCTTAAAATATGGCGGCTGGTTTTGTAGATCTCATAAGAATAGCTAATAATTCCTTGCACGCACACTAGTATTCTCGTTCAAGGGTGGTAGCAATTTCTTTGCTGTCAGCGTATATTCGCATTAGCTTAACCCTGACGCTGACTAAAATAATAATGTTGCTGGTGGCATATTTTCTGCTTTGTTCACTTCTCTTATTCAGGTCTTCTGTTTAAAATTTCAGTGTAAGTATTGTAGATCGTTATATTGTTTAATTCGACGCTATACAAGAGTGTTTCAACATTTCAATAGAAAAAATCCCATCTAGTTTAAAATATATATTTATAATTAATTAGTTTTTTTATTTAAAATATATTATAGTATACATTGCTGCACGGAAATTTACATGATTCTAGATTGTTACCTTGTCATCAGGCACTGTTATATCATTGTTGTGAAAATGATATTTATTTGAATATAAGATAAAATACGTTTGTTATATCTGGATGAGAGAAAACAGAAAAAATATGTGTGCATTCACTTTAACTAATCAGAATAGAGATTCACTTTCAATTTGAAAAACAGTTTATATTTTTGGGGAATACATGATTCCTTTTTTCCAGCTTAACGGCAAAAGTGTCAGTCGATCAAATCCTCTGTCTAGACTCTATTTCCGTTGATGTATCCAATATTGTTACAATTGTTATTCTTTTAGTTTTATCTGTATCCGATCATTTTCAAAAGCAAAAAAGAAAAAGAAAATAAAAACAGAAAAAGAAAAGAAAGAAAACATTTCATATATATATATATATATATATATATATATATATATAGAGAGAGAGAGAGAGAGAGAGAGAGACGGACAGAAGGAGAAGAAAGAGGGTAGAGTGAATATGTGCTTGTGTTAATGTTACATTTGCGAATCTTATGAAAATGTGGCGATATATATATATATATATATATATATATATATATATATATATATATATTTTAATTCAGATACTTCAATCCAAGGGAAAAAAGCAGGAATGTAAATTCCAAAAAACCCGATCCTAATTAATATTAAAAATTTATTTTAATATTAAAAAATGATACAGGAAGAGAGCTCCATGTAATAAAATATTACAGAGCAAATATATATTAAAAAAGGATTAATTCAAAGATGTTGAATGGCCATTTCGATATGAAGATCCCCACGGGGGACGACACATCACCTCAGCAACAGAAAAAACCTTTCAGAAACCCTGTTGCTGAGGTGATGTGTCGTCCCCCGTGGGGATCTTCATATCGAAATGGCCATTCAACATCTTTGAATTAATCCTTTTTTAATATATATATATATATATATATATATATATTTAATCAGGATCGCAGATGTAACATTAACACACACACACACACACACACACACACACACACACATATATATATATATGTGTGTGTGCGTGTTTGTGTGTGTGTGTGTGTGTGTGTGTGTGTGTGAATTAATTTAGAACACTCTAACTACTGGTGTATGTTTACATGGTATATCGCACGCTAAAAGTCTGCGTCCTTCTACTGAGCGCCCATAGCTCAGGGGTAGAATCGCCGAGTGACGTCAATTCTTTCGAGGTTTCAATCATGATTGAAAGCAATTGGATGTCTAAACGTACTGATGAGCTGAGACACAGCGAAACAGATCTGTCTGCACATGACTATATATATATATATATATATATATATATATATATATATATATATATAATCTGGGAAGAAAATCATGGTGGGATTAGAATTGAATCCAGTACTACCAGCTTCTGTCAAATAAGCAGCCAGTTGTATCTGAAAAGTATTACTCGCAATTGGATGATTTATGGGCATCATTTTAAGATAAGCTCCCAGAATTGACTAACGGGAAAGTTGTCTTTTACTATCAAGGTAATGACAGATATCACATTTCTTTTGCGAACCGGCAGAATTTATTGCAGCTTGACTAGGATGCGTTGTAATCAAAAACAGGATAACGAATTAAGTCGAATTGACTTGTCTTCGAATTTACTTTTCACTAGGCTAAGCCACAAATAGCCATTACAATTTTTGTATTTTATTTATAAATGCATTTTTAATCATCTATGGTAAATAGGAATCTATTTTAAGCTTGCAAAACAAATAAATCTTAGTTTAAATTGAGTACAGAATAAAATAACCTAAATTTACGAATAAATGTACGTACATACTTGTAAATCTAGATAATATTTCGATCTTTACAGTACATTGCGGATTCTTCATTTGTGAATGTGATTTGCCTTAAGACATTGTAAAATAAAATTATTTTATGAGATGAAATATTAAATAGAGTTATTAGAATGATTTTGTGATTGTAGAAAATATACTAATATATCAATAATTATATTTACTGTAAACATACGTATTTTAATATGATTTTATATTCTTATATTCTTATCTATTGTACAAGAACCGGATTTTATTTTAGGTTTTCTTTTTGGTACAGTGGATATCGGCCCGGAACGAGAAACCGGGGAGCCGAGTTCGAATTCCAGTTGAATCCATTGTATTCACTTTCGCGCAAATACCCCTGGGAAAGGTATTAATCCGTCTCTTCCTTCCAGTTATTGGTTAAATAGTAGTACAGATTGGGGTCTATAGCCTTGGTCGGCAACCAGTCTACTGCAGAAAGCAATGGCAACCTACTTCGGGATAATTTTCTCCCCAGTCAGTCAAGTCTCTTTCGAGACATGATCGCCCAAGCGTGTATCACGTATGGCAGTTAACTGATTAACTGACTGAGTGATGTCACGACTTCAATATTTGTTGCAGACAGACGTAAAGTAGAATAAAATGAAAAACTTGATTTTTATTTCTCCATATTTTTTTGTCAAACGACGTATAATCGAGAACGACGTAACCCGAAACGACGTAACCCGAAACGACGTAACCCGAGTACCTCCTGCATGGCTTTTTAGCCCAACTAATAAGTTACAATGATTACAGCAAGTTCATCATACATGAGGAGCAGTTGCATCGGCAGTAGCATCCATACGCATGAAATTTCTTGACGAACATTTACTTCAATATATTTTTCAGTTTTTCTGAAGACCTGCATTTCTAACCATGATTGAGGTAGCCATTTTCAACATTAGCCCCAATGACTGTCTAATAATAACTACTGGTCTGTCAGTGGTTTAGAATAAATACATACATGCATAATGGCTGGTCACTCGTCTTCGAGAATGCCCGTCTACTATGGTTGGCTAACCCATTCCCATTCCCATTGCAGATGCTTTCTCAGGTACGTATGTGTTTTTTCAGCACACACAGAGCCCGCCTGTGTTTTGTACTGCAACTATACTGAGCGGACCAGAGTTAAACTTTTTGAGAGAGAGTGCGTTATCTAGGCCAGGACACTCAAACCCACGGTCACTATGACTTGTGACTTCGAGCTAGTAAAACCATCGACAGCTCCTTTAATCCGTCTATCCAATTTCACTCATAAAACTTGTGTCAACCCGTGGAATAATTTTTACACACTTTCTAAAGGTACCATACGCTTAGAGATCTAACTATAATATCAAGATGTCTTCTTCTTGACAAATCGATCATGATGTGATTCGAGCCCGGCCTTCATGTTCAGAAAGCGAACGTTCTAACTACTCGGCCACACACCAAGACATACATACGATGAGATGCAACAACGACAGCGGGAACAGCTCCAAAATACTCTCAGAAGATAATCAATCTATGTTTCAGGCTTTGTTTTGAAGCCACAGCATCAGTACTATTAACCCAGGGCGCCAAAGCATTACCTCGTTAGAGTTTGTTAGTACTCTGCCAATATCATGCTCAGTCTTGCAGCTTATTGATTATCTTTTGATGTCAACCGGAGATCAGTCAGATAATTCAAGGGTGAAATTTGATAGACACTTCTCCATCTGAGTGTAGAAAGTGAGTATTAGTAAATTAACAAAAATAAGAAAAAACAAAGACGAAAGAGAAGAGAAGGCTTCACCCATTCAATTAAAAGAAACGATGAGATACAAAATTAAAGGCAATGTCTAATCATCAAGTTACCCACCGACTGATCGAAGTTTAACGCCCAAAGGGGTTTAACTGATTTTTTTTCCTCTTATATTTCGCTGTTTCTTTTTAATTATATAAATAATCTTTTTCTATGTGCCGTGTCCTTTCAGGACGTAGGCGATCATGTTTTTCCACATCTCCCTATCCCTGATGGCATTTGGCACGCTTTTTCCTGTTACACCACCCAACCCCCCATATTGTCATCCACCTGCTCACGCCTTTCAAATCTGTTATCCGCTGCTTTCCCTGGTCTCTTTTCCCCTCTATCTGGCCTGTTAGTATCAGTTTCCCCAAGCCCTCCTTTCTCATTGCATGTCCCAGTACCTTTAGCTGTCTCTTCCTGATGCTCAGTATTAATTTCCTTTTCGTTTCCATTCTTTCTAAAACCGCATCATCGCTCACATGTACAATCAATGATATCCGCAGCATCCTTCTGTAGAACCACATTTCAGTTGCTTCAAGCTTTAAACAGTAAATTAAAGGTTACATGTGTTTTAAATACACGTCCCGTTTTTATATATTAAATTTTTTGCTCATAGAACTTGATAGAACATTACCAGTTTTTGTTTTTTTAATCGTATCACCCCGAGCAAGGCGGTAACGCCACTGACGTGCAGGGGGCTATGTAATAGAGAAAGCCGGAAACCATGTCCTAAACAGGGAACAAGGGATGAGCCTCTTAACCTGTTATTCTGTGACGGAATGATCTAAAGCATGACGCCTCAAACGCTGAGTTCTCATACAAAGGGAAAATTAGCTTCAAGCTGTCAGTGAGCACATTTTCTTTATTCAGCTTTTTTCCGGGTGTGCAGGCTGATATACGCAAAAGACACTGTTAAAAAAAAAGCAGGTCGTCTATTCCAAATACGGATATATACTAAGAATAAGCCATTTTTGACATATGATTCAGTTAAATAGATCTGTCTGTTAAGAGTCATGCGTGATACACACTTGTGCGACCATATACTCAGAGGGACATGACTGAATAGGCACTAGATTTTCCCGTACTAGGTGTTTATAACTTTCTGGTGTAGACTGGTTGCCAGCCAAGGCTACAGAATCCAATCTCCCTTGCTATTAACACATGGCTGTAGGGAGAAGCGAGGGATTAATACCTTCCCCAAGTGTATTTACGCGTAAGGAAATACAACAAATACAACTGAAATTCGAACTCAGCTCTCCGATTTACTCGTCCCGAGCCGATATCCACTGCACCACATCACACATTAAGTAGATATGGCACTTATTATATGTTTAGCGTTTTTGTAGTTTCACAAAAAGAAATCACTTAATTTTCCACAAGTTCTTTTACTAATGTTACATTTTCTTTTTCATCATTTTATTCCAAGCAAGGCGGTACCGCCACTGATGTGCAGGAGACTACATAGGAGAGTTTAGTCTTAGGCAGGAGGAGAATGAAGACAAAGATGGACCAGCTACAGGGGGTGAAAGAGAAAGGGCAAGAGAAAGGATGTGAACCCAGCAGTAAAGACAGTTGCGTAGGTAGAGAGAAAGAAAAAGAACAAGATACACGAGGTGATGTAGAAAGGGCTAGAGTTAAGTGGATAAGAGATGGTAATTGACTTGCATTTAAATTACTGGGGGTTGTAGCCGCCAAGAAAGCAAGGTCATGGAAGAGAGTTCCACAAGCGGGAAGCGTCAGAAAATCCGCTACTGGAATAGAATTTTCACCTGCATTTCGTTGATCTAACTGTAAAGGGTTAGAACCTTGTTGCCTGTTTGGTTGCCCGAGTAAATTCTTGTGGAGGAGGCACCAGTGACCTATGATCGACAGAGCAGAAGTCATGAAAATATTTATAGAAGAGGCAGGGGGAAGCCACATCCCACCGATAAGAAAGTGGAATCGAGCTGCCAGGTCGGGACCAATCACCTGACAGATTCTCTTTTGGAGCCTGTTGAGAACACTGAGACGAACAGCAGGGGCGCATGACCAGAAAAAAAAAAACTATTGTTCAAATAATGAAATAATATTATGGCTACAGTTTTAAAACAAGAATCCTTCCGAACAGAACAAAACAATTCCATCTTAATCTTAAATTACCCTGCTATTCAACCGTTTTTACCGACGCCCATAAGCCAAGTGAGTGGCAATAAAAATTTATTGTGGACAATTTTAATGATTTTCTTGAAAGAGAAAAAGAGAGAAATAAATGAAGAAAAACAGCCGCCAGGAGTCAAATCAGAATACTCAGCCGGCCTTCACGTGATAGAGAAGGTCACAAGAGAGCGGTAACAACGCTTGTTCATTTTTAATAAGAATGCTTGATGACTCCTCCTTGGCCCAGAGGAGGAGTAAATTTCTGTCCTGAAAGCTACTTTTAGAAAAATGATACAAAAATGTTTAAAATTGCGCACAGTTTATAATATACAAAAGAAAAGTGCAGTTGGCCTTGATATATAAGCAATGTGAATTGAAGAAAAGAAAAATTCATAATTAAAAACATCCGCTCATAAATATGTATATTCACAACAGTGTATATTAGCTTTGTGCGAAAATAAAACGAAGCTTCCATTACAGATACAGTGTTAGTTACAAGCAAAACAAACAATTTAGTATGAAAAAATAATTTGTATAGTGTTTTGCCTCGTAGTGGAAACTGTTAGCTATTTCTTTACTAGGAAAAGTTTCCGTAATTGAAACACATTTCTTTTTAGTTATCATATGCTACACCACCTGCACATCTATGATTGTAGCCCGTGATACTTTGAATTGGTCACCCATCTAGGTACTGACCAGTATCGACGTTACTTATGATTGGCAATTAAGAAGCCGAAAGAGACTCCTTTAAGTTAAAAGTACGAGATAAAAACGAGATACGAGATGAGAAACTTTAAGAATATAACTAATACATCTAGATATTCTATCTGTAAAATAATGAGACCACTCCGCCAATCTAGTACTGCGTTTATATCTTAATTCCAGGCATCATAGTGGAAAGCTCCTCAGAACAATTCTCATGACGGTGGTGAGAATGTTATTGGGGCCAAATTGTAAATTATTCTTTACATTTTGTCAAGAATCTGTAATTACATATCAGGAACCCAAGATCAGGTGTGACATCAATCTTCAATGCATAAGCCAAAAGCAGATTTAAAAATGTGTAAAATTGAAAGAAAATGTCTAGCACAACACAGTGAACCAACATTACTAGAGCAGACTCAACAAATGTAACAATGTAATAATTAAAAAATGTATATTTATTGATATATTTCCTGTCCAATCTGCAGTGGAAAGTTGGGTAAATCAGTTTAAATCAATGTAAGGGCAGCCCAAAATGCCAATTACAGGTGAGAGACTCCAAAGTCAAGCAGGTACAGAAATTTAAATATCTAGGAAGTGTTCTAACAGAAAACGGAAAGTGGGACACTGAGATCCGAAGGCAAATAGGTATGGCGAAAGAAGCATTCCAGAAGTTGAGTAAAGTATTAAGAAACAGAACAATTTCACTAGAAACAAAGTGGACAGTACTGGATAGCTATGTGATGTCGGTTCTTCAATATGGCAGTGAATGTTGGACAATACAGTCGAAGATGAAGGAAAAACTCGAAGCAGTTGAAATGTGGTTCTACAGAAGGATGCTGCGGATATCATGGACCGAGCATGTGAGCAATGATGAGGTTTTGGAAAGGAGGGAAACGAAAAGGAAATTAATAGTGAACGTCAGCAAGAGACAACTAAAGTTCCTGGGATATGCAATAAGGAAGGAGGGCTTGGAGAACCTGATACTAACAGGCCAGATAGAGGGGAAAAGAAACAGAGAAAAGCAGCGGATAACATATTTGAAGGAACTGATCAGGTGGGTGACGGAACGAGGGTTGCATGGTGTAACAGGAGAAAGCGTGCTAGGAGCCACCAGGGACAGGGAGATGTGGAAAGCCATGATCGCCTATGTTCTGAAAGGACATGACACATAAAAGAAGAAGGCGGCGTAAGTGAATTCATGAATGCTTACTTCACTTAATCATTTTAATAATCTATACAAATTAAAAAATTATCTGCATTTAAACTAAATTAATTCCCGATCATAACGAACTGTTAAATTAATCAGTTTCTTTTAAACCTATGCTTCTCTGAATGAAGTCTCATTTACTCAAATCTTTCATTGAAGGAACTCAGATATTTTGTCTATTAAAGTAAGCGTCTTCCTTCAACTTAGTCATAAAATACGCTTTGTTGTCGCCTTGTGTATCGTCCAGTGGCTAACCTTTTTTCTCCGAGATAATTCCATTTCGCTGTGATATTAAAGACATAAATGTTAACATTAAAAGATATTTAACAAAAAGCGATTTATATAATATCAGGTTTAATCAAGAAATCCTAGATAATATTGAACGTCTAAAAATAAAAGAAGATTGGATTAATTAAATGGCTCATTGGTCTCAATTTTGGTTGTGAATTCTTTATATCCGTTTCATTGGTTCCCAATATATTGTTTCAAGATTTTTCTTTCATTGCATCTCACTATTAAAACTTCATGTTTCTGATGGAACAGTTCCATGAATCTAAACTTATTTATAAATGGAACTTTGTCTGTGTGTGTGTGTGTCCGTTACCTATAGACTCCGAAACGGCTGAACCGATTTTCTTAAAAATTTACACAGTTGTACTATAAGCGTCTGTGAGTGTTCTTAGCTAGGTTTTGTGTCGAGGTACCCCCGATAAATATGCAAAATCGATAATCGAAAAAATCGGGTTATAGAAGGAGTGGTCCAATTTTAATCAAATTTGATACACTTATAAACAAAGACATAAGAAATGATATTCAGAAGTTTCAACGTTGCAGTTCTTAGAATAGTGCGGAAATCAATAATATATATAGATAAAAGGCAAGATGTTTGTGTGTGTGTCTGTTTATCTGCCTGTATGTCTGTATTTTTTTTTTCAGGCATTTTATTTTAGTTTTTGCGTCGGGTTTGGCTCTAAGTAGGTATAACTGTAGTTCTTAGTTTCAGCCATGATACCATTTACTCAGAGCCTTTAAAATTCAGTTTACAACGAAAAAAGATTATTTGATATCGATACCAGGAAATCAAAGTTTGACTTATATCCATACATTTTTCTTTCCTTCTACGGTTTCTCTTTAACTGGAAACAACTATTGTTTTTAGTCTTTCGTGCCAACGACCAAAGAGTCTGAGCTCCAGGACCATGGATTAGTTTTAAAGCTTTCATTATAGCCGAGCAACGCCGGGCTATACTGCTACTATAATCATAATAGACAAGATTTTAAATTTTAGGGCAGTCAAATATTTTCTTCTCCGACAAAATCCAACGTTGCTGCTCTACCATGATATGTAAAATTGATACGGTTAGCATATATTTAACTAGCCGGAAATCATTAATCTTTACTTTATAGAAAACAAATTATTATTATTATTATGTCATTTTTCATCATAGTTCGATTTCTGCTTTGGTCTCACTACCAACCAAGTCTGCGGGGAGACCTAAGGCAGGTCGTGGCGTGTTGTTATGACTCCGTTTCATGTTTTTCTATCTTCCCTATCATCCCTAGCATTACATAGATAAAGTTTTCCTTAGTGTGTGGGCTGTACTTAATAAGACATTATTATTATTATTATTATTATTATTATAAATCGATTTCTGCTATAATCGCACTACCTACCAAGTCTGCAGAAAGACGTAAGGCAAGTCGTGGTGTGTTGTTATAGCCCCATTCTGTTTTTTTTCATATCTCACTAACATCCCTAGCGTTACATAGACAAAGTTCTCTTTAGTGTGTGGGCTGAACTTAACGAGATATTTTTTGTATATCTCTTAAGCTGGGGTTTCTAGGGATTCTTTCAATGTATTTTTGTTCCATTTTTTATCACTATAACTTGTTTTCAATTTCCAGAGTTTTTCTATTTCAATTTTTTTCAATATTTTTCGTTTTGGTTTTTAACAATAATGTCCGGCTTATTTGCTTCAGTTTTTCTGTCTGTATAGATGGTGTAATCCCATAGACGGGTGATATATTCTATTTCTGTAATTAGTGATGGGTGATGTTCATACCAGTGTTTGTTTACAGATTTTCTTTAGTATTTGCACATTGTCCAGTGTGAATATTGCCCAACTCTAGCGTAACGATTTTTATATTCATTTGGGGCAAGTACAGAACCTCCTGAGATTAGATGGTCGATTGTTTCTTGGTTTTTATCACAGAAGCTGCATTTTGGATCCACATTATTATGTATAATATTTGCCTGAAAGAATAAAGCCTTCTGTCTCAGACTTTACTCCAGATGCACGTATCCATCGATGAATATTAACTTTATCAACATTGGATTTATTAGCACGTTCTGGATATTGGCCATGCAAAGGTTTGTCTTGCCAGCGTTGTTTCATCTGTTCAAGAGCTTTATACTTAGCTTTCTTTTTCATATTATTTGCCGCAATATTTGGTTCTTGGCTTCTGTTTCGCTTTTCTATAGATTCTACTAAATTTAAATCTTGTTTGTATTTACCGCCTTCTTTTAGTATTGAATATCTTTTCTTTCTGTTTTCATGTTGTTTAACTAATTGTATCATTCAGCACTTTGCTGTTTCTGTGTATGTTAATAAGCCAATAGCTGTTGTCTTTTATGACAATTCTAGCTGAATAAGACCTCTTCCACATTCTTTACGGGGTTTTTATAGACGGCCTTTGGATGATGCATTTTATGCTTAGAAAATAGCTTTCTTGTTTTAGAATCCATTCGCCTGATATCGTTTAGAGTCCAGTTCAAGATGTTGAAACTATATTTGACCACTGGGATAGCAAGGCTATTAATGGCCATAATTCTGTTCTGAGAGTTCAATTCAGTTTTTAATATCAGTCGTAGCCTTCTATAGTACACTTTACGCAGTATTTCTTTCATTTTTATGATGAATTTTCTCACTCTCATTTACACCTAGGTATTTATAAGCTACTTCTGGCTCTAAATCTTTTATTGTTACAGCAGGGTCTAAGCTCATTGAGGATGTTTGTTGTCGCGATCCTCGTAAATATGTATCTTTAGCACATTTATTCAAATTGAATTTCATTGCAATGTCTTCACTAAAGCATTTTACAGTTTGCAGAAGACCTTCCATGATGATTTTTTGCATACAACTTCAAGTCATCCATGTAAAATAGATGACTTATTCTCTTTTGGGTTATTTTATAACCACATTTCTGTCTTATTAAGTTGACTTGTTAATGTTATTAATGATATGCAAAATAGTAAAACAGACAATGAGAATGTACCTCTTTTAATGTTTATTTCACCCGGCTTATAGGTTCCATTTATATGATTGAGGTAAAGGGTTGCTTTCCATATTGACATACATTGTTTGATAAAACTGTTGATGACGGGTGACACTTTGTACATATTTAAATTCTTTAAGATCCAGGAATGCGGTACACTATCGAATGCCTTACGATATTCTATCCAGGCAGTACTAAGATTATTATTATTATTATTATTATTATTGTTATTATTACACTTACTACGACTACTATAATTCTCACTACTATCACCTGACACAATACATTTTCCAGCGGCTCTACAACCACAACAAGTCATGGAATTGATGATGATAATGATGATGATGATGATGATGATGATGATGATGATGATGATGATGATAAGGTATGGTTAATAATGATTACGAGAGAAAGGTATTCAAATTTCTTCTATTCTAAGATGTCTGCAGTTACTAATGGAACCGACATGCATACAATATTCATATTGTGTAATCTAAATTACTTTCGGCTAATTTTCAATAAAACTATCTAATTTGTTTAGCATACCGTATTTTCACTCGTGAACCCGTGAGTACTTTTAAGTTCACAATAGAAAAGTAGGTCGAAAATACACAGATAAAAAGTAAATAATGAATGTTCGAATAAACAGACAGATTGGAATAAATTGATTAGAAAAAAACTGAAAAATAAATTATGTGGGGTCTGTAGTGTAGGTTGTAAAGAAGATACAGAAATTGATTAAGCAGCTAGGTCAGAATATTGCTGACGCGAGAGTGTAACTGAACCAGTGACCATACAAAACGGAACACCAAGTAATCTGCCTTCGTAAAATATAAACAAATGTTCTAATCTCCACTCGAAAGTAAATAATTTCGAGTCGTAGAAATTTGGCTACTCGTTTTAGCGTTATCCATATATTGATTCATGCAATTTGCTTTCCAGTTATGGATACAATATTTACGAACCTTGTGATAAGAATCAGGGATTCTTGCATGAAAAGATATAATATTATTTCTAATTACGCAGCATTGTTTTCATAAACCCTACCTTTTCACAGCGATAACGGGTATAAGTCTCTATAATAAGATTTACGTGATTTTTATCATATTAATGAGCTTGCTTTTTTATTCTACTTCATAAAACCTCTAGAAATAATTAATGAACATATCAAACTTCTCACTGTAAGATATCAAGCTGGAGGGAAAAGGAATGGACTTTATTGAATTGAAATTGAGTTTAGATAAAGCTTTAGAACTTGTAGAGGAGGCGGGAAAACATTATTCTGCGTCAGTTCATCTTGTAATAATTCAGGTTATGATTGTCACTCCATTAAACTCTTCATTACGGCTCATTTAATTTGTTTTATTTGTGGTTATTATGAACTGTGGTCGTGATCTTCAATGTTATTTTTATTCTTTGCTTTAATATTTCTCCGTTGAAGATGTTTTTTTTTATTTTTCTGTCTGTCCGTAATATATTCATCCCTTCTTATTGCGTTTATAATGATTTATAGTGTTATTATCTATATTTTATTTATTGACTGAATTTTCTTTAGTATTTGTCTATAATTCTTAGATAAAGTAGTATTTACATAATTTACTGTTGTTCTTTTTATTGTCATGTTTACGACGTTTCGGTCATTGTACGCCCCGACCTTCTTCAGGTACTAGCAATTTCGAATTTAACCTTTTATTTCGATCATTTACTATATGCAGTGGATACAGGCATTGGTTAGTTCCAGTGACTTGACCCAAAGCGTTGTGGGTTCAATACCAGGCACTGCAATATTAAATTGTTAAAAGGAAATAACTACATGACTAGCTGAAGTGGCATTGCACACGGAATGAGAATGACATACCCCAGTTATCAAAATAATAGGTTCGGTTAGAAATAGATAAAAGATTTATATCCGGACAATGGAAATAGGGCAAATAATCAAAACAGATAACTTGAATTTCAAGAGATAATTAATTTTATGTCTTGTTTCTTTTATTTCTATTGATATCTCCAAAGCAAGAGGATAATGTCACTCGACTCAAGACAATGAGGTGAAAGACAATGAGAAAACTTTTTAAAAATCTGTTAAACCAATCTTAAACAGAAAACAAAAATAAACTTCTATTTCTATTCAAAAAACTGGTGTAGAGTAGGAATTTAGTTACATTTTAATCCATTCATTTTCCAGGATGACTTACGCGATTCGGGAAGTCCTTCTTTCGAATGAATTTCATTTAAAACTGTATGCTTGAATGATTTATGTTCATCTTCCTTTGTGTTAATTAACACTTGAAGAATCTTTTACTGTGAAACCAATAAAATGTAAACGCAAATTCTACTCCATCAGCTTCTTTTCTCGCATTTCCTGCCTGTGGAATTTTCTTCCGTTTACTTGTTTCTCTGACAGCTACAATGTCCAAGAATTTAAAGGCAATAGTCATCTCCTATCTCGCTAATCTGCATCATTTCTCTCATGCTCCTTTCTCCGTCCACTTCACTCTCATCAGTATTCACATCCTTCTCTTACCCACTTCCTGACACCCCTATAACCTGTCACCCTTTCACATAACTTTCCTCCTATGTAACCTCCAGCAAAACAGATTGGGGCGATATGATTATAAAAACAAATCTAATCTATTCTTAATTGACTACAAAAATAAGAAGTTTGTCCTTTCAGGCCATTATCAGTAAATATCCAAGGTCCTGTTATGAGAACCATCACACGTCGCAAACCAATAAAATTTGACTCCGAACCATCAAAGACATGCGTATCAGCCACTCACTTCTTCTGGATCTCTATCAAGGTTCTGCTAGCCAAGTTATAGATTTGTTTACTCTGTCGTTTATTATATAGTTAGTTACGTACCGAAAGAGACATGACTGACAGGGCAGGAGATAATCCCGCAGCAGTTTGCCTTTGCTTTCTGCGAGAGACTAGTTGCCAACCAAGGCTAAAGAACCCAATCGATCCTATAATTTAACTCATAACTGGAAGGAAAGACGGATTAATACCTTTCCCAAGGGTATTTGTGCGTAAGTGAATGGAAACAAAACAACTGGAATTAGAACGGCTCTCCAATTTTTCGTTCCGAATCGATATCCATTGTACCACAACTAGTTACCGATTGCATTTATATATATTTGAAAATTAAACAAAATGCGCCCTATATATGACAAGTTTATTTTAGAAATATAACAATTTTCATGCAAGGGGAGAAAGAAAAAAATATAATGACTTCATTTTTCTGAGTCAAATGATTTCAAGGGTACATTACTGTCTTCTTGATACGCAGTGTAGATAAAAGACTTAAGTTAGTAAACAGCACCACTGCTGGCGAGAATTTCTACGAAAACAAAAATTCTATAAGCACTTCAAGGCTCGGTTAACATCACGAAGAAGAAGAGAGGGAAGGGAACACTGATAAAGAAATGAGATACGGTGTGTGCACCGCTTAAGTCTTGGTTGGCCCAAAAAGGAAAAGGGGGGTGAATGTCGTTGCTATCAAAAACGATAGACATTGTGTGACTGAGACGGAAATTAATGCTTGTTAAGTAATTTAAAGAACTGGCAGAACGATAAGTTCGTTGTCTGCTGAAGCACTCAAAATTTTGCTTGAACCAAAGCGAGGCTTAAATGTATTTCTTACAAAATTTACATCTGGGAAATGGCATTGAAAGACGAAAATCCCAGGGAAATAAAATAAGTAAATGGAGAAGAGAAAAGTAGGAAAGTAGAAATAATAAAAAACGGTAATATGAATATGTGTTACGAGAATATAAACACTTTTATTGAAGCACACATATCAAGAGACGACGTGCTCTAACACACACACACACACACACACACACACACATATATATATATTTTCTAGACATATGCTATTAAATATAAGAGACAATGAATGTCTATTATGTTTAATCATGAGCCGTTCTAAACGTCGTATTTTTGCTTTAATTTCAGTTGAAAATAAAGACAAAAATTCTCCAACATTTGGATAATTATTTATTGGTTTTCTTCTAAGCTTTCGGCTCACATGAGCCATCTTCAGAGAGGTAGTTTAAACTGAAATATTATAAAATCCACCATCACCGACGATTTTATTTTGTGTTGACATAAAACTCCGCTTGGCAACGGCAATAGTTACCAAAAATAATAAACGCAGAAAGCTTAGAAGAAAACCAATAAATAATTATCCAAATGTTGGAGAATTTTTGTCTTTATTTTCAACTGAAATTAAAGCAAAAATACGACGTTTAGAACGGCTCATGATTAAACATAATAGACATTCATTGTCTCTTATATTTAATAGCATATGTCTAGAAAATTACTTGCTGCCTCGATATACTAAATATATATATATATATATATATATATATATATATATATATATATATTACAAAAAAAAATTATACGTAAATTTACGAAACTGGCATTACCCGACATATTTGAATTTTTATTTGTTTTAACATTATTATTTTTTAATGGATACTCCTATTTGAGTGGATAGTCTTTATATATATATATATATATATATATATATATATATATATATATTCTAAACATATCTATCGCCCGGTTCACACTCCACCCAAGTCTATTGAATAAGTGCAGAGGCTCATCTCTTGTTCCCTCTTTAGGATGTGGTTTCCGGCTTTCTCTCTTCTAATCTGTTTACTCTTACGTAGCCCCCTGCACATCAGTGGCGTTACCGCCTTGATCGGGGTGATATGATTAAAAAAATATACTGTTAAATATAAGACACAATGAATGTCTATTATGTTTAATCATGTATCGTTCTAAACATCCTATTTTAGCTTTAATTTCAGGTAAAAATAAAGACAAAAATTCTCCAACATTTGGACATTATTTTATTGAGTTGGTTTTTAGCTTATCTCGTCATAACGCATTACATTGCATTTAAATATATGGTTCTGTTATTTCGAGCTCTCACACTGCGTGGCGTCATAGAACCACATTACAAATTTACGAACTGCGTTTTCTATTTATGTTAATTGTTATCGTTGCTTAGCAAAGTTTTATGTCAACACAAGATAAAATCGTCACTGATGGTGGGTGTTTTTATGTTAAGTCCTTGTAACCTCCCTGAAGATGGCTCGTGTGAACCGAAAGCATAGAACCAATTTAATAAAAAATTATTCAAATTTTGGAGAATTTTTTCTTTATTTTTACCTGAAATTAAAGCCAAAATACTATGTTTAGAACGGCTCATGATTAAACATAATAGACATTCATTGTCTCCTATATTTAACAGTACACGTTTGGAAAATTATATGCTGCTTCGATACAATATATATATATATATATATATATATATATATATATATATATATATATATGTATATATATTACATTGTTGATGAATGAATGAGATAATCAGTTACAAATAGTAACATTAATAAAAAGAACATTCCTGGGACATGCAATGAGGAAGGGGAGCTTGTGTAACCTGATACTAACAGGCCAGATAGAGGCAAAGAGGCAAAGAGACAGAGGAATCAACGGATAACGTATTTGAAGGACCTGAACAGGTGGGTGACAGAACGGGGGTTGCGTGATGTTACAGGAGAATGTGTGCCAAGAGCCACCAGGGATAGGGAAACGTAGAAGGTCATGATCGCCTATGCCCTGAAATGACAAGGCACATTTAAGAAGAAGGTGTAGATCTATCTATCTATCTATCTATCTATCTATCTATCTATGTTTCTTTTTTTTTTTTTTAATCATATCACCCCGAGCAAGGCGGTAACGCCACTGATGTGCAGGGGGTTACGTAAGAGTGAAAAGATTTGGAAAAGAGAAAACCAGACACCACATCCTACACAGGGAACAAGGGATGAGACTCTACACCTGTACAATAGACGTGGGTGGAGTGTGAACCGGGCGATAGTTTAGTCTATCTACTCCAATTGAAAAAAAGAAAAAAAAAAGAAAAGAAAAACAAAAGTGAAAATATTGGAAAAGAGAAAGCCGGAAACCACATCCTAAACAGGGAAAAAAGTGAAATGATAGTTTAGTGAAAAATGTGGTGATCTAATCAACAGTTAAAACTTTTCCACCCAGATAAAAATTAAAAAATAACAAAAGAGAAAAATTGCAGAGATTATTAAATGATGATTAGTCAGTTTGAACAGATTTTAGGCGGTAGTCTTCTTTTAAAAAATCTGTCACGCAATCAGATAATCAAATTCAATAAAAAACGATATTACCAATTCACTCTTATGATATTTGAGTATCGTATTCCTATCCTGTTTACTTGTAGTGTAAAGCATATTTTTGCATATTGTATACATGCAACATCTGACATGAACTGACCTTCAATTTGGTCCAAAATGACCAAATTAAGACCGAATAAGACCACTTTAAGATCAGTTTAGACCGGTTTTCAACCTATCCACCACGGTGGATAGGTAATGTTTTGACCATTACATGGGCGTACGCGCTGAGGTTCTCCACGTTAAAAAAAAGCCTTGTATCACATCTCTCTCAAGTGGGGAAGTAGGGTAAATATCACTGACCTTCAATTTACAATCGGTTCATATTTATTGTAGGAATTTGCTATGTTAATTAAATCACATTCATAAAACCTGTCGAAATGTACTGCTTTTATTTCCATTTTCCTATTAGGAGTAGATGATTATGTCTTTCTACAGTTTTGCTTTTTGAATATCTGTGCTTTTCTACGCAGTCTTTGGATTGAATGTTTCTTGTTTGCCTTTTCCACAATTAGTTTTCACAATTTCTACCCAAGTATAAAGAGTCGAATTCGTTTCATTTATTAAGCAGAAATATCGTTGGAAAAGATATGAATCCTTCTCTTCTTCTACCAGCTACGGGTTAAATAACAGGAGAGATTCTGGTCTATAACAGTGGTTTGCAACCAGTCTACCGCAGAAAGTAAAGGCATCTTATTGCGGGAAAATCTTCTTTCCCTTTTTTTTTTAAATCATTTCGCCCCAAGCAAGGCGGTTCCACCACTGATGTGCAGAGGGCTACGTAAGAGAGTTAAAGTTTCAGACAGATAAAGAGTGAAGACAAAGACGAACTAGCTACAGGAGGTGAAAGCAAAAGGGCAAGAGAAGTTTGTGAATACAGCAATAAAAAGACAGTTGCGAAGGTAGAGAGAAAGTAAAAGAACAAGATACACGAGGTGATGTAGAAAGGACTGGAACCAAGTGGTTAAGAGATGGGAATTGACATTGCATTTAAATTCCTGGAGGTTGTAGCCGTCAGGAAAGCAAGTATATGGAAGGGAGTCCCAAAAGCTGATGGAGTAGAATTGTCGCCTGCATTTGGTTGATCTCACTGTAAAGGGGTGGGACCTTGATGCCATCCTGGTTTGCCTGGTAAATTCTTGGGGAGAGAACACCACTGACCTAAGTTCTCTGCCAAGTCATTCATGTCTCTAAAGACACATGATCGACCAAGCATGTATCAAATATAGCAATTAATTGACTGACTTATAGAAAGCCCAGTTTCCTGTGCTTTTTAATCCGTAGCAAAGAGAAAAAATGGATACATGCCTATCCGAAGGGTCTTTATGCAAAAGCGTCTGTCCGATTTCACTTTCTGTGCCGATATTCCATACACCACAATTGGTGAATTTAGTTATTTTCAACTAGCAGTATAGCCCGGCGTTACTCGGGTGTAATGAAAGCTTTAAAACTAATTCATGGTCCTGGATCTCAGACACTTTGGACGTTGGCACGAAAGACTAAAAGCAATAGTTGTTTTCATTTAAAGCAAAACCGAAGACTGAAAGAAAAATTAATGGATGTAAGTCAAATTTTGATTTCCTGGTATCTATATCAAATATGTTTTTTTCGTCGTAAACTGAATTTTGAATGCTAAATAAGTCCACTGAGTAAATGGTATCATGGCTGAGACTAAGAACTACAATTATACCTACTTAGAACCAAACCCGGAGCAAAAACTAAAATAAAAGGTCTGAAAAAATACAGACATACAGGCAGATAAACAGACACACACACACACTCAAACAACTTGCCTTACATAATATATACATATATATATGTCTATGAGTGTATCAATTTGATTAAAATCGACCACTCCTTGTACAACCCGATTTTTTCGATTATCGATTTTCGATATTTATCGGGGGTACCTCGACACAAAACACAGCAAAGAACACTCGCAGACGCTGATAGTACAACTGTGTAAATTTTCAAGAAAATCGGTTCAGCCGTTTCGGAGCCTATAGGTAACGGACAAACACACACACAGACACACACACAGACACAGACCCAGACACACAGACAGACAAAGTTCCATTTTTATATAAGTTTAGTTGAAATGTATATTATTCTATTCTTTTTATTCTTTATAAATGATATGTTTTAAAATTTAGTAATAATTAGTTGCGGTCAAGTTATATATTGTTAAGAAATTTAAATTGTATTTAATTTAAGGAAAAAGCTCACTAAATTTAATTTTCAACTGACTCCAGATGTGTGTGTGTGTGTGTGTGTGTGTGTGTGTGTGTGTGTGTGTGTGTGTGTGTGAGAGAGAGAGAGAGAGCGTGCTTGTGCGTATAAACGTGTCGATTTTTGCAAATATGGACCTCCATACATAAACATTATCACAAAATACGAGGAGCGGTACGCTGAGTAACTTTAAAATTTATTGGTAATTTAACATTTTCTCAAGAATCATTTACTAATAAAAGTATAAAAAGGCTAAGTAACTAAAATCAATAAGAAATTAGACAGCTTTAATTATTTAAAGATCTGGATAGTTTTTTAAAAATAAATATATTTAAAAAAAAAAAGGGTTTCATGTTATATAACGTGTATGTAATTTTCATTCTGTGCACCGTATTTTCACGAAACATCCGGCTATCAATCATCACTGACCACGGCAAAATAAACTCTCCGTGTTATTTTTTTTAATACTGTGATAGTGTGTTATTTTAAAAAACAACTGCAAGCAATAATTGTTTCAATTCAGATTGAAAGGGATATATATATATATATATATATATATATATATATATATATATATATATATATATATATCATTCGAGGTAGCTAAACGGTTTAGGCAAATATAACCGGGTTTGACAATCTAACAAGTAGACAAAATGGACGGTACTCGTCGTATGCAATATCTTGAGACAGGCGTAGTCAACAGATGTCGATCAATAGACCACTAGTAGAAATACAGCTCTAGTGGTAGATCTATGCACGTAGACCTCTATGCGTCCTCGCCTTCACCTGTATTTATGGCTGACACCAGCCAATCACATTACTTTTGGGGGAACCAAGGTGTATGCATATTCATTACCTATCCATTACATCAATAAATTATTTTCATAAACTGTAGACCGTTGTTTATTCTGTACAAGAACTTTAATCTTGGAATAAATTTTCATATTTTTTGCTGCAATTGTTGGTTCTTGGGTTCTGATTTGGTTTTTACAGAATCTATTAAATGTAAATCTCGTCTGTATTTACAACCTTCTTTCATGATAGGATATTTTGTTTAATATGTAGTATGTATTTTTTTGTTTTGTCAGAATAGTTGTCAATTGTAAGTATTTTGAAGACATAATTAATGTGTATTTTTTCGCATTTTTGTGTCATTATTCTTAGGTAAAAAGAAGGTAATTCTTTTTGCTACCCATACCGGAATTTTTGTAGGATCATTGACAATTTCTTGAAGTACTTTGACTATTTTTTGTGTGTGTGCTGTATTTAGATAATATAGCCAAATGTTCAGTTGTGTGCTTTTTTTCAGTGCACATTCAACATCCACTTCTGTGATCTCCACCCAATTTGTTGTTTATTTTTCATCCATTCTACTTCTTGCACATTACAATCTGCATCTTTAAGGTAAGAACATACTTTTTACAGAACTTCAAACTTCTTCAGTTGCTTTTTTAAGAGGTCATTTCAATTATTTCTTTGTCAGTTTCTCTGTAAAAGTTTTTACATCTGTTTGAAAGATCTTGTTCTATCTGCAGAAACTTCACTTTTTTTCATGGTTTCTGATTCATTGGGCATTCAGTTGTATTGTTTGTTTATTTTTACTTTAGCTGATAGGATTTCATGTTTATTCCTAATTTTTTATTTTTTTTTTTTTAGAATCTTCTGCCTTTTCTATTCCTTACATTTGCTCCTTGCCAATTCTTGGAGTACTGATAATTCACTTCTAAGTTGTTCGATTCTTTTCTTTAGTTTTCTTTTTCCAATGTGGATCTTCATGTCTGTGAGACTGCATTCTTTACTTTGATGTTTAACTTTTTAGTTGCTGCTATTGCTGATTGATATTTGATTCGATTAGATTTATATGCGGGTTTAATACATCCAGAGTTCATTTGAGAGCTTTATTATAGGGTTTAATAATTTTAGAATTATGATTTGTTGGTTCTAATTCACGGAGCTTTTCTTGTTCTTTCATTTTAATATTTTGTGTCCGACATATATGCGTCATGATTTCTTCCTTGGTTTATTGTATACTTTACTTGTTTTTCGTAAAATAATTTGGTTCAGCTTGTTTAAGATTTATTTTATTGCAAGGATGTTGCAATAAAATGAGTCCCAAACAAGTCAAAAACAAATTTAACCAAATTATTTTACGAATAACAGGTATAGTATACATTAAACCGCCTTTGCAACTCTTCTAGATTTTCAGTATTATCTTCACAGTGATAGGCACACATTTCGGTTTCTTCATTATAATCTTTGACTTGGGGCTATTGGTTCTTTTTCTCTTCATTTTATGTTCCCTTTCAGTATTTGTCAGTCGGTTATTTTTCATGCTGTACCTTCTTACACTGACTAGTTTATTTTCGTCAGTGTACTTGCTAAATGCTTGTCCAAATTTTCTCGTCAAATTTCCTTTTTTGACGAGTGATATTTTTTAATTTTGTGCAACGCTTGATGCAACTAGACTATTTTGCCCTTCTTCTTTTTCTATGTACCATGTCCCTTCAGGAAGTAGGCGATCATGGCATTCCACGTCTCCCTATCCTGGTGGCTTTTATAACGCTTTCTCCTCTTACCCCAACTAAACCCCGCTCTGCAATATACATCCTAAGACCCTTCAAATATGTAATCCGCTGCTTTCCACTGTCTCCCTATCTCTCTATCTGACCTGTGAGTATCAGATTATCCAAGCCTCCCTTCCTCATCATATGTCCTCAAAACATTAGCTGTATTTAACTGATGCTCAGTATTAGTTTCCTTTTCGTTTCCACCCTTTCCAAAATTTCATCATTGATATGCTTGATCCATGATATCCGCAGCATCCTTCTGTAGAACTACATTTCAGTTGCTTCAAGCTTTTTTTTTTCATCTTTGATGTTATTGTGCAGCATTCGCTGCCATATTGAAGAACAGACCTCACATAG
Organism: Ascarosepion bandense; assembly: GCA_037127315.1. Lineage (NCBI taxonomy): Eukaryota > Metazoa > Mollusca > Cephalopoda > Sepiida > Sepiidae > Ascarosepion > Ascarosepion bandense. The sequence goes on from JBBBDQ010000374.1 coordinate 883,871, forward strand.
CAATCCAGTACTCTCTTCTTTGTTTCGAGTGAAATTTTCCTGTCTTTTTATACTCGGCTCAGGTTCTGGAATGTGTCCTTTGCCATGACAATTCGCCTTCGGATTACAGGGTCGCATTTCTGTCTTTAGTTAGAACACTTCCCAAGTACTTAAATTTTTGTGGCTGCTTGATTTTAGTATCCCCCACAGTGTAATTAGCATTTTGGGTTTCTCTGGTTGCTGATAAATATACATTCGGTTTTCTTGTTGTTTATCTATACTCCTTTATTTCGACATTTTTCATTTTCTTTTTAAGAGGTCTTATAGTTTTCCTTCCATGTCGGCTATCAGCACTTTATCATCTGCGTATCATATGTTGTTCTGGTTGTCATCGCTGATGACTAAACCTGGCATATCTTCTAAGGTTCTCAGAATTGTCTCGCTGTACATGTTCAATAGATCCTGTGAAAAGACACATTGTCTTACGACCCTTTCTATCTTTGTATATCTGCTGAATTCGTTCCCTGTCCGCATGCAGGTGGTTTGCTGCCAGTTGATGTTCTTGTCTACTCTAATGTCTTTCTCAAATATGTCGTGGTTGCTGGGTATTTCTACATTTTCTTTAAATAAAAGATTGCGGAATTATCTGGAGAATTACTTTCCTGGCTTCTGCTCGGACGAACTTAATCACTGGTGCCTTCTCAACAGGTGTTTACTCGTGCAACCAGACTGGCAACTGGGTCCCACCCATTTACAGTCAGGTTAGCCAAATGCAGACGACAATTCTACTCCTGCAGCTTCTCTCGCACTTCCAGCCTGTGGAACTCGCTCCCATATTCTTGCTTTCCTGACGGCTACAACGTCCAGAAATTTAAATGCAATGTCAATACTCATCTATTAACCACTGGACTCTTGCTCTCTCCCCACCCCCGTATATCCTTCCCTTTTTCTCCACCTATGTATCTGTCATCGCACCTGCATTCTCAGCTTTCTATTGCTCCTTTCTAACTAGTTTGTACTTCTCACTCTTTTCTAATTAATCTTTTTACAGGTATGTAGCCCCCCCCCCCCCCGCTCATCAGTGGCATTTCTGCCTTGCTCGGGGTGAAATGATTAAAAAACAAATTCTCTTGACCATTATTGGGATTATCTCGGTCGTGGAGGCCTGAAAAGTAATAATTTGCATAGGAGTATGTTCATATGATTTCCCATACCTGAATGATGAGCTCTCTGTTTATTCATCGGAAAAGTCATACTGCACTGTTTGGTTTGATTGTTAGGTATCATGTTGTTCCAACGAGTGACGCACTGGTTCAAAATTTCACCCAATGTTTTATAGAGAGGTTTCCGAAGCCTGTAATGAACTGTTTGCGACCTCATAAAGCAGCAGACATTCACTCCCAAACACCATCAATTTCGGGTTATTTTTCAGAGTTTTCCTTCTTGTTTTAAATAAAAGCTAAATTTTCAGAAACTTAGAAAACCACATAGTTCTCGTTGAAATTCCAAATGTAAGGGTATTATTATTATTATTATTATTATTATTATTATTATTATTATTAATAATAATAATAATAATAATATTAGTGAATGTATGATTAACGAATTCGGAAAGATAAAATTTCCTCTGGGCTGAAGTGAGCTAGTAAATTAGTTTCGAAAAAGAATTTATAAATTCTTCAAAATACAGAGGGTAGATAAAAAGAATCAGATAATGTTAAGATAATAATTAGAAACCTTAGATGTGCGGGTGGTGTAATGGATAATGGCTCAAAATTGTTAATCTGGACGCTGAGTTCCAATTCTATCTGGCTTTATATATTCACTTACGCATTGGGAAATGTATGAATTCACCCCGTTTACCTCTCTATGGATTAATTAGTGAGATGTGTATCACGAAACGATTATTATCTCTGAAAATTCTTACAATTTAAAATTATTTTTGATTAAAATAACATGTGAATTATTGATAAAATGTAGAAGTTAATCAATAAATAAATTTCAAACTAAAATGCAAAAATCTAATTAATATCGTGTACTTATTTATTTGGCATTTAGAAATTAATATATATTTAATAGACTAAGCATACAACCATAGGATTTATTATGAAAAAAAGCGATATTTAAAATCCGTTAATAGAATTAAACTAAAGAATAAAGATTAATAATATGATCTGATTCAAACACTAATATGCGGAAATTCAGGGGCCACCTTATGAATCCAATCTTGATGTATGGTTGGATAACGTTTCCTTTTTCATATTTACTTTCGATATATTACTTTTACCCGGATCAAATGTACTTTACACATTTGCCTTAGCAACCACTGAAAAGGATTGACAGAAATACGGCGTTTCAACAGCTGCAATGTGGGATTTGCAGAGATTATCTTCTTAATCCATTTGATCATAGACAGTATGGAGATGCTAATGTCATTTATATTTGTTATTCTTAATCCCTCCTCCCAGCAAATTTGACTCGCATCTGCCAAGTGGTTGGTGTAAGATGTCTGTAGTCTGTTGGACTCTCATTAATGACAGGAGAGACTTATTTGGTTGCCATTAAGAATTTATCTGTATTCTTTGCTATGGACAATTCTCATCAGTAAATAAGACCTCTGCAAGTCGCTATAAGTGTTGTTGAAATTGTCGGCTCATTGTTCCACTCCAGAAAATACCTAACACTTTTTGCTAGGTTCAATATTTACAAGTGTCAGATCGGATCTAATATGGAGTTTTAAAATACGGTGTTATGTCTGTTCTGGAGCTGACCGTTCTATTTTTTCCAGACCTAACATAGTTTAAAAGATTTTTCTCGGCTTTGAGGGTAATGAACGTTTTTCCACCCTACAACTTCTTTCCCACAATCGAAAGGGCACAAGCTTCTCTCCCCACTATCATTATTTCCATAACAAATATTATGACAAAGTACATTTATTAGTTTTAATAGTTCAGACCTTCACAGCTAAGTAGACTGAGGTGAATCATCCAAGATTCTTTCCTATTCTATTTGTAAGAAAAGAGTTCGATTCGGATAGCTTCTACACAAGAAATAATGCAACATTCAACTCTTATGTTTCTTACAGGCACCCCTGCTGTTCATCTCAGGGTTCTCGACAGGCTCCAGAGGAGAATCTATAATGTGATTGGTTCCGACCTGGCAGCTTGACTCCAGCCACTTTCACATCGTCGGAATATGGCTTCCCTCTGTCTCTTCTATAAATATTTTTATGGCTTCTGCCCTGGTCACTGATGCCCCCTTCACAATAATTTACTCGGGCAACCAGATTGGCAACAAAGTCTTACCCTTTTACAGTTAGATCAATCAAATGCAAGCTTCAATTCTATTTCAGTAGCTTCCTTTCTTGCGCTTCCCGCCTGTGGGACTCCCTTCTATATACTTGCTTTCCTGACAGCTACAACCTCCAAGAATTTAAATGCAAAGTCCATTCCCATCTCTTATCCACTTAACTCCAGCCCTTTCTACATCACCTCGTGTATCTTGTTCTTTTCCTTTCTCTCTACTTTCGCAACTGTCTTCACTCCTGTGTTTACATCCTTCTTTTGCTCTTTCTCTGACACCCCCTACGGCTGGTTCATCTTTGTCTTCACTCTCCCCTTTCCTAATACTTTAACTTTCTTATGTAACCCCCTGCATATCAGTGGCGTTAACGCCTTGCTTGGGGTGAAATGATTGAAAAAGATTATCCTCACAAAATGTATTTCTTAACTCCTTTGCCTACGTTCATACGACAACCTCATTCAGTAACCATCTAAACTCAGTTTTAAAAAACCCTCAAGTAGCTTATAACAACCAATTTGAGGATGATGCTTGTCATGAATCTGCATAATTCGAAAAAAAAATCAGACATCGATTTGCGTATTTAATGAAATACAATTGAAAATAACACAGAAAATACTAATTAAAAAAACGACTGTCAAATTTTCACACAAAGTGAATACATTAAGAATTATTAAACTGACAAGTCAGATCAGTTGAAAGTTTCTTTGGATGTTTGCTTTTTAGTTATATTACTTTTCTAGATGTTTCCTTTTTGTTTTTATATTGTTCTTAACAATGACGAACAATTGAACACGCCCCAACTCTTAAAACGTGTACAGCCTAAAAATTCTCCATGAGTGAAAAAAATCATAAGAAGAAAAAAAAAGCCATTTTTTCCTCGGCCTAAACATAATTATCGAACAAGACGAGAAACACATACACATGCACACAGACACGCACAGACACACACATACACATGCACACAGACACACACATACACATGCACACAGACACAGACAAACACACACAAACATACGCACATACATCCACACACAAAAAAAGGAAAGAGGAGAGACGACTTATTATTCTAATTGTCTCGTTGTTGTATTTATGAATAATTCAAAGATTATTTGAAAGGCTATTTAGAACGATTTTCGTGTCAGGGATCGTTATAGATGTAACACCACTTGGTGTAATCAGAAAATATAATTGATTTAAATTCGACGTTGTATGGACTTTTCTTTAGACAACACAGTCATTGCTTTAGAGATTGTTGTAAAATATGAATTCCTGTTTCCTTCGTAATTTCTGTGAATAAAATTCTGTTTAGCCAAGACATAGTATTGAGTGTAAATAACACTTTTATAGGATTAGGTTGGTGGTTATAGGATTATGTATAGGATGTTGGTAGTTATAGGATTATATTCTTTACTGTATTTTATATATATATATATATATATATATATATATAGAGAGAGAGAGAGAGAGAGAGAGAGAGATAATGATAGAATACAGTAAAGAACAAAGTAGGAAACTTTTATTGAAATTTCTCAGAGATCGAGCTAAAAATAAAAAAATGCTTGTAACCTATTTTCAGATCGAGTGCATCGGTAATGGAACCAAATAAATTAATGACAAGAAAAATAAACTATTCTCCACCAATGTATTTTTTGATAAATCGCTTAGATGAAGACACACGTCATCTAAGAATATATATATATATATATATATATATATATATATATATATATATATGCATATTAAAATAAAATTAAAGACAAGGTATTATGGCTAAGTTTTTATTTAATTCTTCTTGTGATCTTTTCAAAACATATTACCTTGACCGTCATTTAAATGAAACCTGCATAGAAAAGGGATTGCTGCCCAAATATAGTGTATACATATATATATATATATATATATATATATATATATTGTGTGTATTTTGGCAGCATTTTTTCATTAATGCAGGTTTCATTGAATAATATAGACAAGTTTTGTCTATTAATTTTGTGTAGGATCCGTTCATACCGTCTGATATACTTGATGGTGATGTCGTTGAAAGACAACAAAAAAATCACAGTATTTGTTGAATTTTTTTTTCGGGTCTAAGCTTTCGGCTCACATAAGCCATTATCAAAGAGTTATTAACAGTAAACATAGAACATTTAAGCTATTAACATTAAAGATAATTGAATTGAAAATATAAGTCCATCCCTACCGTGGCGGATGGCCGAAGACAGTGACAAAATAGTGGTGTTGTGGTCCCTGGTCTGATTACAGACATTTGAGTACATTATTGGAAATATCGAAATTGATTGTATTCAAACCAGGTTTAAATTGTTTAATGTAGAGTGCTTCGAGGATTTTTAGTTTCTGCTTATTATTTTCTTGTTTGAGTATGTACGTGTTATCAACAAGCGTTTTTCTCAGAAGTGTGCGTTGATAACCGTGTTGTTCTAAATGACGGAATATATTTGAATTTTTATTTAAGACGCCGTGAGAGCGAATTTGTGGTGTGGTCAATATAGATATTATTGAGGTTGTTAGAGATACATTCTCTAAATGGACATATGAATTTATATACTACATTGGTTTTTTGCAAATCACTAACGGTGGGGGAAGAGTCGTTGCGGACAAATGAATTAGATGTAGTGGATTTAGTGTAATATATAATGAACTTAATTCTTTTGTTAGAGTCTGTCGGAGAAATATTAGTATTTATGAGTTTATATATATATATATATATATATATATATATATATGGACAGAATATTTCATTTAAACATGTTTCGTTAAAAACGACCGACAAGGAAGATTTTATTAATTTTGTATTTAATTTTTTCAGGATATATGCATGTATCCTCATCAACAGCATCTGAGAATACTCGAAAAATTAAATTAAAAATTAATAAAAATTTCCTTGTCGGTTGTTTTTAATGAAACATGTTTAGTATGTACAGTTATATAAATTGCATGAGCATAAAGATCAATTGAGCATCGAATAAAAATTGATTTGAGACATGATTCAGTGTTGATTCCTATGTCTATATCTACAAATGCTTTATCTCTGATACTAAGAAAATATTTGCTTTAAATAAATACGTAAGCGTGTGATTTTCTAAGTCATCTGATGGAGATTATCTTCTTCTTATCTCTTTCTTTCTCTTCTCTCCCTCCCCCCTCTCTCTCCCTCCATCCCTCCCTCCCTCTCTCTCTCTCTCTCTCTCTCTCTCTCTCTCTTCTTGTCCTCTGTGCATGCAAACATATTTTCAGTCTGTTGAAATCTTTAGGTTGAAGTGTCTTAAAGATAAGTTTAAAGATGTGAGTAGTTCATTAGACTTATCAGGTTCATATTACAATTGTGCTGGAAGGGAAAATCCCTTTATAGTCTACGTGTCGTGTAAATAATAATAATAATAATAATAATAATAATAATAATAATAATAATAAGTTCAACATCTTAAACTGGACTCTAAACGACATCAGGCGAATGGATGCTAAAACAAGAAAGCTTCTTTCTAAGCATAAGATGCATCATCCATGATGTAGACCGTCTATACATACCCCGTAAAGAAGGTGGAAGGGGTCTTATTCAGCTGGAATACAAGACAACAACTATTGGCTTACTAACATACATAGAAAAAACAAAGGATTGGATGATACAATTAGTAAGGCAACATGAAGAAAGAAATAAAAAATATTCAATAATAAAAGAAGGCAGTAAATACAAACAAGATTTACAGTTAGTAGATTCTGTAGAAAAGCAAAACAGAAGCCAAGAACCAACTATTGCGGCAAAAAATATGAAAATGAAAGCCAAAGATAAAGCTCTTGAAAAGATGAAACAGCGCTGGCAAGACAAACCTCTGCATGGCCAATATCCAGTACGTGCCAATAAATCCAATGTTGACAAAGTTAATACTCATCGATGGTTACGTGCATCTGGATTAAAGTCTGAAACTGAAGGATTTATACTTGCAGCACAAGACCAAAGTCTTTTCACGAGAAACTTTCAGGCAAATATTATGCATAATAATATGGATCCAAAATGCAGGTTTTGTGATAAACACCAAGAAACAATAGACCACCTAATCTCAGGCTGTTCTGTGCTTGCCCCAAACGAATATAAAAATCGCCACGATAGAGTTGGGCAATATTTACATTGGACAATGTGCAAACATTATGGAAAAGCTGTAAACAAACACTGGTATGAACATCATCCAGCACCGGTTACAGAAATAGAAGATGTAACCATTCTATGGGATTACACCATCTACACAGACAGAAAAATTGAAGCAAACAGGCCAGACATTATTGTTAAAAACCAGAAGGAGAAAACTTGTCTATTAATTGATATGGCTTGTCCAGCGGATTGTAACATAGCAACCAAGGAATTTGAAAAACTGTCAAAATATAAAGACCTGGAAATTGAAATAGAAAAAATGTGGAAATTGAAAACAAGAGTTGTGCCAGTGATAGTAGGTGCACTTGGAATGATAAAAAATGGAACAAAACAACACATTGAAAGAATCCCTGGAAACCCCAGCTTAAGAGATATACAAAAAATTGTCTTATTAAGTACAGCCCACACACTAAGGAAAACTTTATCTATGTAATGCTGGAGATGATAGGGAAGATAGAAAAACATGAAATGGAGCCATAACAACACGCCACTACCTGCCTTAGGTCTCCCCGCACACTTGGTTGGTAGTGAGACCAAAGCAGAAATCGAAATATGATGAAAAATGACATAATAATAACAATTATAATAATAATAATAATAATAATAATAATAATAATATCAATTGGCGATACTCGCTATTCTTTGTGATATGCTGTGATAATTATTACCTATTAACACTGAAATCGTGTTCAGTTATCAATCCATCAATTAATATCAATTAGTTTATGTATTAGTTAATGATAAACTTAAACTAAGTAATGTATGCGTAAATATACATAAAATGGATGCTAAAAGTTTTCCCAGTCTGATTTGAATATCTTCTAGGAAAATATGATATTTTGTCAGTTGGTTAGATTACGGCAGTTGATTGAACTAGGAACAATTGAAACCCACTACTACTTGTCTATTGTCAATTAATTTATTAGTCTGAATTATGTCAAGAATCAATGTATTTGATTAATACTAATGATAGATAGATAGATAGATAGATAGATAGATAGATAGATAGATAGATAGATAGATAGATTATTTGATATAGATATCAGGAAAGGAAATTTTGACTTCTATCCATTCATTTTTCTTTCAGTCTACGGTTTCGCTCTAACTGAAAACAAGTATTGCTTTTTAGTCTTTCGTGCCAACGTCCAAAGTGTCTGAGCTCCAGGACCATGGATTAGTTTTAAAGCTTTCATTAGACTCGAGCAATACTGCTAGTACATATATATTTAGTGCTCTCTTAAAGTGTTATCCTACCACTGTATGTACAGGATACTCTTTTGGATTCTTGTAATCTACACGGCATGCTGATATATATATATATATATATATATATATATATATATATATATATATATATATATATATATGAAGCTAAATAGGTAAACAAGGTTAATTATTTTCGAAATGATCTACAATTGGGTGTGGATGATTTTCTGTGAGTAACTTTTAAAAATCATGACTGAAATGCGATCACATTGCATAGGTTAGAACTAGGCAAATAAATTATATATAATAAAAAGAGTTTTTCGAATTCTGTGTTTTTCTTTCTATCGTCCTCAATCTCTACCTCTCTCTTTTAATCCCCTTCACGCACCGTCTCCCCCACTCTCTATTTGTCGCTGTCTTTTAAACAGCCTATCATGTGTTTAGACGGATTTATTTTACGTCTATATCTTTTCACCTCACTGAATACGATTTGCGCTTTTATTTGAAATTCATTCACTCATGGGATCAAATGTTTAATATTTATTATGACCAGGAAGCCATACACGAAGAACTTCACTAAGCCTGGTACCAGATTTAATATGGAAGAACGAAATGTATGGAAAATTGTGTTGCCCTAATTTACAACGTGAAAAAGTAATGTCTAGTTCTAAAATCAGAATTCAAATTAGTAATGGTGATGTGAATATTAACCATTTTCATATCCACCCTATAAGAATAAAATCTGATAAATATATATTAAAAACCTGTATATATAAATATATATATATATATATATATATATATATATATATATTGTGTGTATTTTGGAAGCATTTTTAAATTAATGCAGGTTTCATTGAATAATATAGACAAGTTCTGTCTATTAATTTTGTGTAGGACCCGTTCATACAGTCTGATATACTTGATGGTGATATCGTTGAAAGACAACAAAAAATCACAGTAATTGTTGATATTTTTATCGGGTCTAAGCTTTCGGCTCACATAAGCCATTATCAAAGAGGAAATATTAACACACGGTAAGCATAGACCATTTAAGCTATTAACAATAAAGACTTCTGAGAAAAACGCTTGTTGATAACACGTACATACTCAAACAAGAAAACAATAAACAGAAACTAAAAATCCTCGAAGCAATCTACATTAAACAATTTAAACCTGGTTTGAATACAATCAATTTTGATATTTCCAATAACATACTCAAATGCCTGTAATCAGATCAGGGACCACAACGCCACTATTTTGTCACTGTCTTTGGCCATCCGCCACGGTAGAGATGGACTTATATTTTCAATTTAATTCTCTTTATTGTTAATAGCTTAAATGTTCTATGTTTACTGTGTGTTAATATTTACTCTTTGATAATGGCTTATGTGAGCCAAAAGCTTAGACCCGATAAAAGAATCAACAATTACTATGATTTTTTGTTGTCTTTCAACGATAACATCATCAAGTATATCAGACGGTATGAACGGATCCTACACAAAATTAATAGACAGAACTTGTCTATATTGTTCAATGAAACCTGCATTAATATATATATATATATATATATATATATATATATATATAATATCTATATATATATATATATATATATAATGGTTTGATATATATATATATATAATGGTCTTATATATATATAAATATATATATATATATATATAAGGCCATTATATATATATATATGCGGGCGTTAATCTTTATATGCGTCTGTTTGCCAGTGTATCTGGATATACACGTCTATTTTTCCATGGGTGGATATTTGTAGGTTTATTTATATGTGCGTTCTTTCTCTTTCTCGTTTAATATATGAATAACTTTCTAAATCTAACAAATTGTTAAACTTAGAAATTTTTAAAAAATTATAAATAATAATAAAGTAGATCTAAATAGTCAATTAAAAATGCTGATCTCAATTTAATCAGATATTAATACTAATGCCCCGCAGAATTATTTTTAAATCACACATATTCTCCAAATTAGAAGTTGTTTTATTTCGTTTGGGTACACATTGTCCATACAACAATACCTGTCTGATGAAAGGGGTTTTCCTTGTTTTTAACCTTTTGAAACTATTAAATTTGAAATAAACCTCATCACTTGACAAGAGACAAGAAATGTTGAAACAAAATAGCTACATTTGTAGTGATATTATAATACATTTTAATTTTTGAATATATATATATATATATATATATATATATATATATATATATATATATATATATATATATCCTGTCGTTACGCTCATGGTAAGAGAGACAATAACAACACAGTCTCGGCTCAGTTCATTCTATTTACTACCAGTTATTATACTTTACTACCAGTTATGAAATCTCTTTGCCGCGTGTTTGCTCTTTAACAGTACTTTATTATTTTATTTTTTGTATTAATTATGTTGTCGGGAATTAATATATATATATATATATATATTTATATATATATATATATATATATATATATATATATAAAACACCTAATAAGCTAGACGAACCTACGTAGGTTTTTCCTAAACGGATCGTCAGGGAAAGGTTTGTTTTGCTCATTAGTTGCTATTTCTTTTGTTTGCTCTACCTTTGTATTGAGCGCTTTCTGTTAGATTGTTAATCGTGACGTCTTTTTTTTTATCTTTGGGCTTCTTGATGAATTCGGTCCGAAAAATTTTGACTGATTTTCATGCCCTAAACTCTTACTTTAAAACCATTTTTTTTTCCATCATTCGATAGTTTTCGAGGAAGGTTTTCGAGACTAGCATAATTATAACCACGTTTATATAACGGTCTTATATATATATATATATATATATATATATATATATATACTGTCACGCTAAATGGGGGTTTGGATTTTTTTCTTTCTTATGTCTTGTGTCTCTACATTCTCAACTAACTTCACACCTGTGTTCCCATCCTTCTCTTGCCCTTTCTTATTTTCCCTTTCAGAAGAACATATTAGGTAAATTATGAATTTTTAATGAACAACTAGCGATAGTGTATTGCGCCCTGCAGTGCAAACACACGGTTTCAGCATAGCACCATACCAGTACTTGTGTACTGGATTTCACATGTCTGATGATTCTACAAGTTCTTCCATCTGCGAGGTGGTTGTTAGCCGTAGGCAACTATAAGAACATCTCTTGGTTAGTTTGGATTCAGTGCATTATTTCTCTTAAAGAATTGCCACCAAGGCTATAATGTTCAAAATGCCCTGCTAATTTGTTACAGATTGGGGGAATATAGATGGATTCATAGCTTTTCTTGCGCGTTAGGGAATGTAACTAATTCAACTGGAATTCAAATTAGGATCTCCGATTTCTTATTTGGAACATCCGCCTTACATCTATTATTCTATAGCCACCTACACCTCCTACTGACTGTCTCTCTCCACCCAAACACGCATATATATATATATATATATATATATATATATATATATTGGTCCTAATATGGTTAGACCAGTACACATTTGTATTAAAAGGTTTTCGAAACAATTATATTTTAGAACTTTTGAATATTTTACATTTTTAAAAGAGTAAATTTCGCTACTCTGGTTTCTACCATGAGTGGTGTCTTCAGGCGATTTTTAATAACAGGGTAGAAACCTGGGTAGCGATATAACTCGTTTAAAAATGGAATATATATATATATATATATATATATATATATATATTATTTGATATACTTTCGTAGCGTTGAAGAACTAAGGGAAGGTTGCACAGAAAACATACAAACTTAAGCAAAAAATGAAGTATAAGAATATTAAGAAATGTTAAATACTTGCAACTGCTACAAAGAGTAGAGCCTTGCAAATTCTGATGGTAGAAAACAAATAAACAATAAACACAGTTGTATATTTACTCCATCTCAATTTGTCGTCAGTATACGAAAGAAACGTCTGTGCTAGAAGGTCAAAAGAAAATGCTTAATCTATCCTCTAAAAAATGCTATAAATGATAAGTCATTCAGAATATCTAGGGAGCGGTTCTTCAATTAAAAATTGAATTGATAACTAATCAGCTAAAATTTGAATGTGCCTGCGTGAATTTTCTCCCGGGAAATTATTTAGTTGGTAGTAAGATGTTAATTACTAAGTATAATTATTGTATAACCGTCATATTCACAGCGGGCATGTATTAAGTTATCTTTGAAACTTTTTGGACGATAATTCGCACAAAAACAAAAACAAATTATTTAGAAGAGATCTGGTTATGAGTCACTGAACGAAGCTCATGTAAACTGTTGATACCGACAAGTTGCGTAATGGATTTCGTCATGGAATTGGTATGCCAAGTTTAAATTCTGACAAAAACTCTTTTCCTTTTTTTTTCGCACTATTACTCGTAGAAAAGGGAACAAAACTTCCGCTATTGACTGGACATCCCTGTCTTTGTTGACGGCCAGTTAAGGTACATTTAAAACCAGCTGAAAGTGGAATGGGCTCAGGTTGTTGTTTTTTAAACACACCCATTGTTGTTACGTCTGCAGCAAAATACAGTAATAGTTTACGGAAGACTTTTAATTTAGACTAATGTTTCTTAGTTAACTAAGATTTTCTTTTTTTATCGTTTCACCAAAAGCAAAGCGGTACCACCACTGATGCACAAGGTGGGTACATAAGAGAAGAGTGAAAGTTTAAGCAAAAGGACAGTGAATAGAAATACGAACCAGTTACAAGGGTTGTTTGAGAAAGGGCAAGAGAAGGTTGGAAAGAACATTTTGGAGACATTTGCGAAGGTAGAATGAGAATGGCAAAGAAGAAGATACACGATGGGATGGGACAAGGACCAACATTATTTACAGATAATTTATTTATTAAACTTAACCACATATGAGAAAGAAATTTGAGGCAGCAGAACTGTTGTTCTGCAAGAGGATACTGAGAATTGTTTAGTCAGTGAGTAAAGTTCCATACGTGATACACACTTGGGCGATCATATCTCGAAAGAGACATGACTGACTGGGCAGAAAAAAATTTCGCAGTAGGTTGCCGTTGCTTTCTACGGTAGACTGGTTGCCAGCCAAGGCTATAGAACCCAATCTGTCCTGTTATTTAACCATAACTGTACCGAAGAGACCGATTAATACCTTTCCGAAGTGTATTTGTGCGTAAGTGAATGAAAGGAATTTAACAGGAATTCGAAATTGGCTCACCGATTTTTCGTTCCGAGTCGATATCCACTGCACCACAACACACATCCCGAATTGTTTAGACGAGAGCGAATAACTAACGAAGAAACGAGGGAAGAAAAGTATTAAAAATTGATAACAAAAGGAGCAATTGGAATTAGAAAGCGACCACTGAACATTCTTGGACACCTAATGAGGAAGAAGTGCTTCGAAAACTTAAATTTTATAAAGTATATCGAGTTAGGTAGGAAAAGTCTAAAACCTTATGAGTTTTGGGGAATGGATAGGGAGCAAGAAGCGGCTGAGAACCAAAAAGAAAGTGATTACAAACCATGATCGTAAAAGTCCTGAATGGACATGGTACATGGATGAAGATGTTTGGTATAAAATCACAAGTATGGCGTACCTTTTCGAAATGATAGCAACGAAAAGGAAATTAATACTGAGCATCATGAAGAGACAGCTGAAGTTCCTTGGACATGCAATGAGGAAAGAGGGCTTAAAGAACCTAATACTAACAAGCCAGATAGAGGGGAAAAGAGGCAGGTGAAGCAGCGGATAACATATTTGAAGAACCTAATCAGGTGAATGATGGAACGAGGGTTGCATGGTGTAACAGGAGAAGGCGTGCCAGGAGCCACCAGGGATAAGGTGGCGTGGAAAGCCATGATCGCCTACGTTCTGAAAGGACAGCCATATAAACGAAGTACAATGCGTTTTGCTGAATTAGATATCGGCCTGGAACGAGAAATCGAAGAGCCGAGTTCGAATTCCAGTTGAATTCGTTGGATTCACTTACACACAAATACCCTTAGAAATGGTATTAATTCATCGTTTCTCTCTCCAGCTATGGATTAAATAGCAGGATAGATTAGGTTCTATACCTGTGGTTGGCAACCAGTCTACCAGAGAAAATAATGGAAACCTACTGCGGGAAAATCTTCTACCCAGTCAGTCATATCACTTTCGAGACATGATCGTCCAGTCGAGTATCATGTATGATAATTAACTGTCCGACTGACTGACTATCTGAAGGAAGGAAGGAAGGAAGGTCGTAGTCATTCGATAGCCATTACTACACTAAAGGCACACTGTAACTGCATAAATGTTAATGTACAGCTACTATGTACTAATTTGGCTTAAAAATATTCACATTTTGGAAAGATTAGAAAATACATAATGACTAGAGTATCGCTATGAAACACTATACACAGATACACTAACAAACCCAAACAAGCGCGCAGACAGACATTTTATTTATTCATCCGTTATCGAAGATAAAATCGCAAATATTTTCTCGCTCATACACATGCAAGAAATATAAATATTGACACTTTTTCACCTGTTATAAAATCGTAAATTTTTCCCAAAATCATTAAGAGTTGATAATTACAAATAATTAGAATTAATCGGTAATTAATCAAGATACCGAATGTGAAGACGCTGTACTTTGATTAAAAAATCACATCTTCATTTATTTTTATTTTTTCAAAAATTTCAATCTTCTTTTTCACACATTCTTTTAAGTTCTTCAGATCTGCACCTTTTTCAATCTTATAATTCTGAACTCAAGGTCATTTATCGCCAAAATAAAATTCTGGAGGCCGAAAAAGAAATGCAAGATCTAAGATAACGAATAACTTAATCATTAGAAAGCGAATAATTATTTGTAATAATCTCTGTTTTAATACTCTCTATAATTTTGATAAGAGCGATATCTTTCTCAAACTTTTTGCGTCTATTGTACAAACATTTTATGTAGATATTGTAAAAACAGCGTCTTTTATAATTTCTAAAGACAAATAAAATCTGGTAATGTAACGGTTCATTTAACTCATCGAGGTTCAATTTATAAATGGGGTTCATCAATAGCAACTGAGAAAATTTAAGGAATGCTATGCATGAATATAATCCGGATTTGTAAATCAGAATTGATGGATTTTAGCATGTTATTGCGTTCATTGTTTAACAAGTTGTGAATTGTAAATTGCTCGTTCTGCAATATGTGTTGTAGATTCTTGTTGAGAAACCACACAAAAAGATAAATAACAAAAGCAGAAATGGAGATAGAAAATGTAAGTGATATTGAACAAAAATATACACACTGGAACTCGGGTTAGTCGATTCAGGAATACTAAGAATACTGTTAGTAGGAATCAATATATAGAATCTTGTAGTGAAGAAGTATGTCCGGGTAATGAGTCGATATCCTTACTGACCAACTAGCGGCGGTACTACTACTCAAAGGTATTTACCCACATTCTCACTTAAGGCGAAATGTGGCACAAGGTCTTTTTAATGTGGGTCTTCCGGGCCATATATCCTGGCCAAAAACATCTGTCTATCTTTCCGCAGTCGTGATTCTACCCTTCGGCGGAACCACGACTGGGTTAGTGCTCTCCGCCCGAAGGCAGAAAGTTGACAGTGTCAATAGTAGAGTACAAATACTGAACCTTAGTTATTCCCCTTCCCACTTAAGACGAAATGTGACACAAGGTCTTTTTAATGTGGGGCTTCCAGGCGATATATCCTGGCCAAAAATATCTGTCTATCTTTGCCCAATTGTGATTCTACTCTTCGGCGGAACTACGACTGGGTTAGTGTTCTCCGCCCGAAGGCAGAGAGCGCTATCCACCCGAAGGCAGAGAGCTGACAGTGTCAATAGTAGAGTACAACTACTCTAAAATATTTAGTCACCTTCCCACTTAAGGCGAAATGTGACACAATGTCTTTTTAATGTGGGTCTTCTCGGCCATATAGCCCGGTCAAAAATATCTATCTATCTTTCCCCAGTCGTGATTCTACCCTTCACGAAGAAAAAGAGTTGACTGTGTCAATAATAGAGTATAACTTCTTAACTGCTGCTCTCTGCATAGTCAGGATTATATGTACACATCTGCGAGTCTATTCTTATATGTCAAAAGGGGTGATCCCCAACAATAAGGAATCATCTTTGTTATGTTTGTTGTTGGAGAAGGTACCATCTCCGTGACTCGCATGACATCAATCGTGCCGGTCGTTATAGTAGACAAAATGTTTCTTCATCAATGTCTTTTGGTAAAAAACCTTAGTCCGCTTTTTGCATGAGGCTTATACATCTTAAAAAGTCTGTAGAATAGATCAGCAAAATGTTATTCAATTAAAACTAAGCAAAGAATATGTTTAAAAAATTCAATTAATGTTCTTTTATGGTTCAATCTTGAAAGGAAATATTATTCTGCATGATAACGATTAAAAACATATTACGTGAACCAAACATCGATTCTAAATGTAAAATTTTCAACATCATAAACTGGAACAATGCCAAATTTTATAGGCGGTGTCTTTATCAGCCATTCATTCAGTTAACTACCATACGTGATACACGTTTCGGCGATCATGTCTCGAAAGAGACATGACTGATTGGCCAGAAGATTTTTCCGTAGTAGGTTCCCATTACTTTGTCTGGTAGACTGGTTGCCAACCGAAGCTACAGAACTTAATCTTTTCTGATATTTAACCCACAGCTGAAGGGAGAAGCGATGCATTAATACCTTTCTCAATCGTATTTACGTGTAATTGAATGCAACGAATTCAACTGGAATTCGAACTCGGCTTTCGGATTTCATGTTCCAAGTCGATATCCATTGCACCACAATGTTGTCTTCAATTTGGTTATACTCTCCAAACTTCCTTATCTGTCAAGCTGTAATCGGTAACTTTCTAAAATTTTCTTTTTTAAAAACATACAAACTTCATTTAATCTACAGAAGAAGATCGATTTTATTCAACTCTACCCGGATGTCTCTATGTATATTTTGCATCGAACCCATATGAATATTATTACCTAATCCAAGGACTGAATTTACAATCTAAACTTATTTATAAATGGAATTTGTGTGTGTGTGTGTGTGTGTGTGTGTGTGTGTGTGTGTGTGTATCCGTTACCTATAGACTCCGAAACGGCTGAACCGATTTTCTTGAAAATTTACACAGTTGTACTATAAGCGTCTGCGAGTGATCTTAACTAGGTTTTCTGTCGAGGTCTCCCCGATAAATATCGAAAATCGGTAATCGAAAAATTCGGGTTATAGTGGTCCGATTTAATCGAAATTGATACTCATAGACAAAGACATAAGAAACGATATTCAGAAGTCTCAAGGTTACAGTTCTTACAATAGTGCAGAAAATCGAATATATATATATATATATATATATATATATATATATATATATATAAGGCAAGATGTTTGTGCATGTATCTGTTTATCTGTCTGTATGTCCTTTATACAAATCCATAATTTTTATCCGATTCTCACCAAACTTCACGCAAATATTCTTTAGGCTGAGTCTGAGCTCCAGGACCATGGAATAGTTTTAAAGTTTTCATTGCACCCGAGCAACGCCGGGCTATACTGCTAGTACTAGCATCAACGCATATACATTACTAACGCTTATATTCAGTAGGGCCTAGCCGAGAAATATTAGAGCATTCATTCTGATACCCGTTCTTTGAGCATTTCGGAAAAAATGGTTTCAATGGTATACGTAACATTTGCATATCTTCCTTTGTATCTCGTAGCTGTGAATAAGTGAAATTCTGGTACTTAAAGGTTATCTCCCCGCTAATTTTGTACAAATTCTGTCCATTTAGCGAAAACAGTCAGTTGGGAGACGAAAACCGGGCGTTGTCGAAAAGAACTGGAAGAAAGGGACCAGCCCCATGAATTTGGCGCACCTCCGCATTTGTTCGATGTGCTGCATATGGGCGCCAGTTTGTAGATCAATATAACTCAAGATGTGATTCACTGTGAGATGGGCAAAACCATTCTTCACTTGATTTTATCCCCTACACTCCTCTGTGATTAGTGTGGCGCCAGGTCGAAATAAACTGCTTCATTATAGGCGTCAGTGTTACTGCACTCCGGTCTGGTATTGCATACAAGAAACATTTAGTCTCACGACATATTCCATCATATACCTAAATTGTGTGGTGTTCACGTTCTATTGTTTTATATATTAAATCTTCAGAAAATGACTTACGTTTTTGGTATTTCTAATTTTCGTACAAAGTTGACGGTGAGATAAACCGGAAGTACCGAAATCCATAAGCGAGATGTGATAATTTAATCCTGGCAGTGGCTGCAGAGCGTCATGCATATATATATATATATATATATATATATCGTCCGGATATTTTCCCCGCTTCAGATTACTTTGGAAAATGAGTGAAATTAATCTGGATGTGCAATTAATCTGTGGTGCAATGAATATCGACTCGGAACGAGAAATCGGAGAGCCGATTTCGAATTCCAGCTGAATTCCTTGCATTCACTTACTCGCAAATGCTCTTGGGAAAGGTATTAATACGTCTCTTGCCTCCAATTATGGGCTAAATAATAGGACAGAATGTGTTCTATAGCCTTGGCAACCAGTCTACCGCAGAAAGCAGTGGCAACCTACTGCGGGATAATCTTCTGCCCAGTCAGTCATGTTTCTTTCGAGACATGATCGCTCCAAAGCGTGTATCACGTATGGCACTAAATTGACTGAATCTGAAGCAGCGGATTAATAAAATGTTTGAGATAAAGCTTAATAAAAGAGCTAGTGAAGCCTTAGGATTGTTTAAAATGGCTTATGACGAAAATGCTTTGAAAATATTGAGTATTTTTGATTGGTGATTGCTGTTCTATAAATTGCTTGATGTGCCCGATAAAGCAATCAATGTATAAAGAAAAGTACAAAGAAAATGTACATATGCGAACAAAGTGTCTGGAGCGCTCAGATTTCGAAGATTAATTGTATGACAGAAGAAGAACTGGATATCAATAGAGGAATTGTGTTGAAGATTCTAACAGACGATTTGGGGAAGAAGAAATTAATGAGTTACACGTAAATGTTTACTTGACTAAGAATTAATTACAAAATGCGTGATTTATCCTATCAACCAAACTATGATTTTTGGTAATTTGCTAAGATAAAATTTTTAAAAAAAAGCTGAGAATAATACAAATTTATTGATATCCTTGAAAATCCCTGAAATACAGTAAAACCCGACTACAGTTCAGTCATGCATTCCGGATAATGTGAAGTTTCACAAAAGTAATAATTTTAGGGTAACAATCGCCGATTGTGAGCTGGTAAGCAAACGATGCATTGACAGACACATTTCGGCAATTAGTACAAGTCCTCTTCTGATTCAATGCAGTCACAACAAGCTCAATCAAGTCTATAGAACCCAGTGTGTCATCCCATTCCACCCTTAGCTAAAGGGAGAAGAGAGAGATTAATATCTTTCCCAAGTGTATTTGCAAATTGTTGTGGATACTTTTAGTGACCGGTTGGTGAAGGAAGTAAGACACTGACCTTGAAGGTAAGTTCAAAACAGTCTATGAGAAGAACAAAAAAACAAGATATTCACAAAAAATTTTTAATAAATAGTAATATAGAAATAAGTAACTCCGAAAGTCTGCCTGATTAGTAGCTGTCGTAAACTGCTCTTGTTAACTTCGGTACGTAACTGCTCGTAACTAACTTCTCTATTACTGTTCGTAACTGCTCTAGTTGACTGCAGCATTTAATTGTCTTCCCACTTAAGTCAAAATGTGGTACAAAGCCTTTTAAATATGGGTTATCGCCGCCATATAGCCCGGCCAAAAATTTCTGTTTAATTTTCCCAAATCGAAACTCTACCTTTCGGTGGACTGCATTATTCAGTAGCCACCCAACAAAGCCAAATATGGCACAAACGCTTTTTAATGTGGGTTCCACGGGCTATATAGCCCGGCCAAAAATTCCTTTCTAATTTGTCCCTAGTCGAAACTCTACTCTTCAGTGGAGCCTCGACTGGGTTAATACTTTGCAGCCAAATGCAGAGAGCTCGAAAGTGCGTAAGACTGTCAACTGCTCTAGTTGACTGCAGTATTCAGTTGCCTTCCCAGTCAAGGCAAAATGTGGCACAAGACCTTTTTAATGTGGGTCCTCCAGACTATATAGCCCTGTCAAAAATATCTGTCTGTTCCCCAGTCGTGACACTACCCTTCGGCGGAGCCACAACTGGTTTAATACTCTCCGCCTAAAGGCAAATAGCTGACAGTGCGTAAGGTTGGCAACTGCGCGATTTGACTGCACTTAGAAGTCACGCAGGTATTTTATATATAATCAGAGGATGAGTTCATTCCTCGTAGGAGGGTACCATAAAACAAATAGAACAAATTCGACTGAAATTCTAATACGGCTCTCCGATTTTTCATTCCGTGCAATTAAACCACAAACGCATGGACAGAATATCTGCTAAGATATAACTTAGTATGGGATGCACTCTAGAATGGGCAGGGGGAATAAAAAATAGTTTGATTTGAAATTCTTAAAATGATACTAAAAAAGAAGAAGCATCTTAAATGATGAAGAGTTAATTGTTTTGGTGCCATGCATGGTGTACGCATAAGTGATTCTGTCTGTCCACCTCGGATGATTACAAACACAGCTGGAGAGGGTCGCGGTAGATTCAGTTCTTGTCACTAACTTATTTTCGTCTAATTATGATCTACGTTGTCGTTATTTCGTGTAGTTTCTCTCAACGCGACATTGTAACTGCGGCTGAATATCTTGATTATAACAATCGACCAAAATGAAACCACAATTTCAAATAAATACGCGTAGAATAATTACATCTTGGAAATTAAGACAAAGGAAAAAACACATAGTATATATTATTCAGTAATAATGAAACTGCTACGGAAAAAAAGTATTTATGTCTGTTATCAGGGAGTGATTTGAAAAATGTGATGGTTTCATAAACATACGCGTTTTTTACTCGATTTTCATTCGTTTATTTGACTGGCTGAGACTGGAAGGGAAATTACGCTCTCATGATTGTTGTAAACTACTATTACATACATACGTACATAAATATTTACTTTATATATATATATATATATATATATATATATATATATATATATATAAGGATGGTTGTGTGTGTGTGTGTGTGTGTATGATATAATATATTAAGTAAGTAGACGCTTTGATAATTCTATATATTGATTTTAAAGATTTAATTTCGCGTTAGGCCACTATTTTCGTTTGATGATTTCTCCGAATAAATGTTTGATCTGAGGTTTGGAAGAAAAAATAATTTGTTACCATTATGAATCAGTGGAGCATTGAGATTTGGTCGTATTAAAATCTATTTGTCTGTCTGTTTATAATTCCACTCCCTTTCCCGTCTACCATATATATATATATATATATATATATATATATATATATATATAGTGTATGCATGTATATATGCATGTATTATGTACTAAGTACTTGAAAAGAGATGATAATACCTTATGTGAGATTCTATTAAATAATTCAATGTTTTCATAATAGAATTGCTATTAGCTAAGTCAATTTGCCAAACATTTCAGGATACATTGTTATAATAAATTATCTAGGCAAATATTTTCAGTTTATAATTCTGTTTTTCGAGGAATATTTGTCATGACTTTTTTAGGTTTTCTCATGCATGTCGCCAAATTTTCATTATATATATATATATATATATATATATATATATATATATAGTAAATTGATTATACCCCTTGAAGAGTGGACTGACAGATCCGCCTACGAAACACTGAAGTTAAGATACTAAAGGTGACATAGATCAGCTTATTAACAAAATTTACTCATGTTAATCCTATCTCTCTTTCTCTCTCTCTATATGTATGTATGTATGTATGTACAGATTATATATATATATATATATATATATATATATATATATATATATATATATATATCGAAGTACAAATGTTGCCTGATGACCTAAACTCAAACAAAAAAGTATAAAATTTACTAACAAGAAATATCAGTAATTAAAAATAGTAAGTGTAGAGTTATTGCTATTGTTGCTTAGTTTCATATGTATAAATATCTATATATATATATGTGTGTGTGTGTGTGTGTGTGTGTGTGTGTGTCTTGATCCTGGCCAGAAGGAAGTGGTTGTCTAACTATACTGATGAACTGTAATACAGCAAAACGGGCTTGTTTGTGAATGACGAATGTATTATGCTCTCACTATGATTGAGCTCTCTAGAGCGGAAAATTAAAAAAAGCAGTTACTACTTCCGCAATTTATGCATTACTCCTAATCAATGAATTGAGTTCTTTCTGTAACTGGCGTGTGTATAGCCCGCTAATATACAACACGCTAAAATTTCTCTTCTGTATGGCTTAGGGGTTAGCTATTCCGACTGACACCAAATCGATCGAATTTCGATCCCTGCCAGAAGCAAGTAGATGTCTGGCCACACTGATGAGCTGTGAATCAGGCTTGTATGTGGATGATGAATATATATATATTAGAACAAAAATTGATATACTACAATTTCAATGGGTAATACATATTTTACTACCAAATGATAACTACTGTGGCTCGTCAGACCCAAATGGTTCAACAGTTGATTTTCAAAATATCCCCTCCAATTTTTTTTTACACAGAGGCTCACATGTTCATATTTAGAATAGACATTTGTAAATGTAATTCACAAAAACATTCCTCGCTCATTTAAATAAAACTCCAAAGATAAAAAAAGAAAGAATACAGAAAACGTAGACGATTGATCAAAGGAAAGAAGAGAAAAAAGAAAAGAAACAGAAATAAAAATAAAATAAACAGTATACACAAAAATAAATGTTAGCTACAGTATCGACAAAGCGTCTATAGCGAATCGTCTGCTTTTTTAGAAAAACATAACGTGGAAAATTTAATATTGAAATTTAGTTTAAAATATAATGGGATATATTTACGGTAAAAAAATAAAAATTTACGACAATTTTAATACAAATTGAAAAAATAACTACTATTAATATTATTTTAAAAATTCGTATTATTTCAAAAATTCAGTTAAAAAATTAAAATTAATAAAAATTAAAAATTAAAATTAAATATAGAAAAAAAGGAAAGGTTAAAAAGATAAGCGTAAAAAGAACGTAAAAAAGAGAGAATAAGTAAATAAAAGGAAAGAAAGAAAAAGAATGAGA
This sequence comes from Ascarosepion bandense, assembly GCA_037127315.1. Classification (NCBI taxonomy): domain Eukaryota; kingdom Metazoa; phylum Mollusca; class Cephalopoda; order Sepiida; family Sepiidae; genus Ascarosepion; species Ascarosepion bandense. The sequence goes on from JBBBDQ010000374.1 coordinate 907,688, forward strand.
GCGAGTAGTATGGATAGTAAAGAATTTGAAATAATTCAAAATAAAAGTCTTAGATCGAAACCGACGTCTATTACAATTACATTAATTCTTAGAAACACGATATCGCTATCGGAATTTACCTAGAAAATACGCTAAGTGTTCTACGTTATATATATATATATATATATATATATATATATATATATATATAAAGAAAGTAGGAGAAGTATACAGATATAGAAATATACGTTTCGTTAAGTACGACTGACAAAGTACTGCGATCATCTTTCTATTTAATCTGTTTTTCTGTTCCTAACACGCTTCCTGTTAGGGTACAAAGTGCGTAAAATCTGTCCCAACAATCCTATTGCTTCAGAAACGTACATAAAAAGTAACATTTAGTTAAAAAATAAAGAATAAAAAGTCCCTGATAATAGATTAAGCAAGAGCCGAAAGAGCTTGGATATGCAGTCGCAAGTTGTAGTGATCGAGACGTTAAACATGCTGGATTTTGTTAAAAAAAAAATGATCCCGCTAGATTATACGGTCCCACCCGGAAACGATAACTTACCTCTACTCATCTTACTTGCAGTACCAACCATATGTAGGTTATATCGGGTCTATGTATTTAGCGAGTGGCTTTTATAGGATTTTACTGACAGTCCTTGTAGCCGTTTATTATAAAAAAATAAACAGGTAAAATAAAATTCAGAATTGATAATATCAAAAGCCAAAAGTACGTGGTTAAAGAAAATATTCTGTCATTATTATATGACTTAATTTACGCATTGAAAAGAAGAAATTATGAGATCAACTGAAGAATTATATAAAGAAATTTAACCACAACACCTTGTCTGTCATTCTTAGCAAAAATTGCACCGTCATGATGTTCTCTCACTCGTCAGGGCTGGCTAATGTGGGTAAACCGGGTCCCGACGCGTGAGAATATCCTAACGGTGTCCTCATGAAACTTCGAAGACGGCATTGACCAGATCATTTAAAGTGACAAAATCTTTCTGATTATATATATATATATATATATATATATATATATATATATTATCGTTTGCAACAAGCTTTATGTGATCTGAACGTTCTGAAGAAATTCGTGGAACGGTCAGTTCACAGAAAAATATACACCTGACCTGTTGTTTGTATAGTTCATGAAATTCCCCGTCATGCTATAGACGTTATTAATATATACTTAATAGATATGTTATAATGCAATGAACACTTGTTTTTATTAACACCAGAATAATACACACACACACACACACACACATTCTCTCTCTCACTCTCTCTCTCTCTCTCTCTCTCTCGATATATATATATATATATATATATATATATGTATTATATGTATGGATGTATGTGTGTGTAGCTTTCTATGTATATCATCAACATTTTATTTACGACGTTTCTATACCAATTTTTCTGATGAAAATATTGACTTGACGTAGTAGATAATGAAAACATATTCTAAATCAAATTAAGCTGTACAACACGAAAGCCGTAAATAAGTTATTTACTAAAACTGCCCTAAAACCACGCGTTATATATGAATGTCCCCAGAGAAGTCACTGTCTGCTTGGATTAGATGACTCACTTTGGTGTTGGTAATAACAATCGAGATGGTTGCTATCAACGTGTATTTGGTATTGTCATTAATTTCCCTGGTTTCCCTCGCGAAATTGTAGTAGTCTAGTGTCTTCAATTCAGAGGAGCTTGGAAACCACCCGTTTAAGTTGACATAACCATGACAACCTTCGTTCAGCTACCCTTGCTTAATGTGGGCCATATTAGAAGGAACGCACTAGATCTTTGAACCCAGTGTCCAGAAATTCAAAGTAGGTAATGGCATTGATCCTTTGACGTTGGAGAAAGAAGTAAGTTCATATGAAATTGTTATACTTGTCCAGTATTCTGAGCACAATCTCTGCCGACGTAATGCGAGAGTGCACCACCACGGGCAAGTCATTATAATACGTGCTTACACCAGCTATCATTTCTTTTTCATCTAACCACCTTCAATATGCTCGCTCATCGAATTTTGGAGACTAGCAACAAGAGCAGAGCGCACATTTAAATTGCATTTCATGTGTCAGGTTGGAAGTTGAACTGATAATGCACTCGATACGCCTGAAAGAGAATTGGAATCAGAGAGTTAAATTTTGATGCGCGCGCTTCTATATTACATTACGTTGGCTTATATTTAAGATCCCTTGGAGAGGTTTTAACAAGTACGTATCTCACACATTATATATATATAATTGAAGTAGATAGATCTATCCAACTGGAGTAGATATATCTATCTAATTAGAGTAGATAGATTTATCTATCGCCAGGTTCACACTGCACCCATGTCTATTGAACAGGTTAAGAGGCTCATCCCTTTACCCTGTTTAGGATATGGTTTCCGGCTTTCTCTTTTCCGATCTTTTCACTATTACGTATCCCCCTGCACATCAGTGGCGTTACCGCCTTGCTCAGGGTGATACGATTAATATATATATATATATATATATATATATATATATATATATATATAGTGTATCGAGTCAGCAAATAATTTTCTAAACATATGCTGTTAAATATAAGAGACAATGAATGTCTATTATGTTTAATCATGAGCCGTTCTAAACGTCGTAATTTGGCTTTAATTTCAGTTGAAAATAAAGACAAAAATTCTCCAACATTGAATATATGGTTCTGTTGTCATTTCGCGCTATCACGCGGTGTGATGTCATATAACCGCATTGCAAATTTGCGAACTGCGTTTGTTATTTTTGGCAACTATTGCCGTTGCTTAGCGGAATTTTATGTCAACACAAAATAAAATCGTCGGTGATGGTGGATGTTATTGTATTACCGTCTTAATAACCTCTCTGAAGATGGGTCATGTGAGCCGAAAGCTTAGAACCAAATTAATAAATAATTATTCAAATGTTGGAGAATTTTTGTCTTTATTTTCAACTGAAATTAAAGCGAAAATACGACGTTTAGAACGGTTCATGATTAAACATAATAGCCACTCATTGTGTCTTATGTTTAACAGTATATGTTTAGAATATATATATATATATATATATATATATATATATATATATATATGTATGTATGTATATATATATATATAATTCTCGGTGAAGAGGACTCAAGGTTTTACTATTTTGAGTGCCCCGGCATTTATTTTATGAACAGTTCTCAATATATTAAATATTATAGAGCTTAATATATTTATATACTTATGAATTAATTGTACATTGTGACACGGAAATTTCTATGGTTCGGGATAACTTCCTGTTAAAACTTATTGTCGATCCATTTAAAAAATCTAAGGTCACACTATGTATCTTATCCAGACAAAATTAAAAAGTGGCTTACCTAGATCAAAGCCACTCTGCCTCCTTTCATAACCCAAATCTCTATGGATACATAATTCTCAATTTTGATTGAACAATATTGACACTCTTAAGCATTTCCTCCATATACCCTTCCATAATTTTCTAAATAGCCATGAATTTATCTTATATTTTCAAAATAAATAATTTTCACCCTTTATTTTAATATATCACCTGAAGAGGAACAGCTTTGTTTTGAAACATGCAAAGTTTTGTGTAGTGATATTATGCTTTTATTGATAGATAGATAGATATTGGATTGCTAAAATGTTCCTGGTTCTTGTGAAATTCTTCTTCTGCTATGTGTCGTACCCCTTTCAGGATGTAGGCGAGCCTTTCTCTATTCTTAGTGGATCTTAGCACGCTTTCTCCTTCTACGCAAACCCCACTCTGCCATCTAATTGCACTTAACCCATCAAGTATGTTACGCATTATTTTTCCCTGTCTCCCTTTCCATCTATTAACCACACATTCGGTCCATGGTATCCTCAGCATCCTTCTCCAGAACTACTTTTCGGTTACTTTAAGTCTCTTCATCATCATTGTGAAGACTCCCCAGCATTCACTGCCATCACAGCTTTTTAATAATTATTCTACTAAACTGTAGTTAGATTAGATCCCCATTTAAAACTAGAGCATAATCTAGTGACATAGACAGCAAATATTAATGTCTGTGAAAGCAACTTACATATTTTTCTATATCAAGAACAATATTATACGATACAATTTATATTATAATTTATTATCCATAATAATATTGTTTGTTATGATTAGAAAGGAACTAGCCCTAAGGTAGCAGTTTAAACGTGCTAGTGCTAGTGTAGTCTTTTTACCATAAAACAAAGTAGTTTCTCAAGTGAGGAGTACCCAACAAGGATTCAATCTCCTCTAATTGCTGTTTAAGAAATTGTTTGTTGACAGACTATTATCTATTGAGTAAAATATATAAGTATTAGTTTTGCTAATGGTTTACCATTTACTATTGTTATACTTCTGTTAAGGATATATATAAGCTGTTGTCAGCCTATTCACCGATGATATCTTTCTCAACAGTGATTTGTTGTCAAAAAAACAAGTAAATCTCAATCTACCTGTGCGTCTTTCCCAACAGAATAATAAAATTCGTTCTTTTTTCTTTTAAGTTTGCTTGCGTTTTCCTCTCTATTTGCCTCCGAAACTGATTTGAAAAAAAAACAAAACACAAGATCGCATTAAACCTGCCATAAATACACACGTACAGTTTTCCCTGAAGGCAATCAGGTCATACGATTAACGTAAAGCGTGTCGGATTAGCGGAAATATTAAAAACAGGTACGTCTGTTTTTCTGGAAAACTCTTTTTGTTGCTTGTATGCTATTAAAAGTGATAATTACTATTTCTTTATTCTCTCATCTTGCGTTTTCTGGTTGTCATTGTTACATTGATTCAGATTT
>JBBBDQ010000374.1:917500-1187500 GCA_037127315.1 Ascarosepion bandense
TAAGATGTGAGAAATATATATATATATATTGTAATAGTTGTTACAATGGTTTATAAATTCATGGTATCACTACACAAATATTTTCGTGTTTCGAAGCTGACCATATGTCTAGGCTGCTTCTTCTTCAGGTGATCTAGTTGGTATGAAAATTATCTAGTTAAAAAGAACGTTTATTTGTGGCGGATTTGTTTTTTTAGGGGAAAGTGGGGTTGGGTTGTATGTACGTATGTATCGAGCACTCTTTATAAAAGTAAATGCATGAACAACAGGTTAAAAAACCTACGAATTCTACAACCTAGTTACAATTCACTATATATATATATATATATTTGTTTATTTCCCGTGCAGAACGAGAACCACTGGTCTTATACCACATAATGAACTCTCCCTCCTATATTAATAAGAGTTAAGAGAAAGTTAACTCTAGAATTCTTGGGAAGTTCATAGGAGTTCTTAGAAGTTTTAGAGAATTCTTTAGAGTTCTACTGGAGTTCAGTACGATTATCCCCTTCAGTGCGAAAAACTACTCCACAACAGAATATAGCGTGGAATGCTTTCCATAACCAATCGTATAATCATGTTTTGGCGCATTCCGACTAATTCCGCTCTATTAAAGTTTGACAACGCGGACAATATTTTTCTAATAATGTCATCATGTTTTTTTTTTCTGTGGAAAACGGTGGTCTTTACAGGAGCAGTATTTTAAAAATATGGCATGCAGTTTCTTGTTCATCGCTAACTAATGTAGATGACTAAGTGGTAATATAATGCTTAGAAGCCGCAAATTTGTTCAGTTCAATGGATGGGTTTCTTTGGTTCCTTCTTTTTCTCTCCGTGGAAATAAATCGGTGGTATAATTTTCGGTGTTTCCCCCGTCGTGGTAGTACTTTCGGAGTTTCTCCCGTATTATAGAGCAATGAGGCGACGTAATGAAAAAGAGGAAATTATAAAGAGAAAGAAGAGAAATATAAAAAAAAAAATATGGCAATTATTATGCAGACGAACCAGAACGAAATGAAGAGATCGGAAGATAAAAAAAAAATTAACTAAATAAAATCAAGACTTCAAAGTAATCATATTTCAACACAAAGTTTTCTGGCAATAAACGTCATAATGATAGAGGCAATTAAAATATTCTGATTGAATCATAATCATTAATATTCCATAACTGTGACACTAATTTAATATATTAGATTATTATGATCGCAATTACCATTATCCACTCATTGCTGTTAATAGCTGTAGAAAGTTCCAATCATTTTTGCTTGATATGCAAAATACTCGCTTTTATTTCTTGAATTTGTAGACAAACATCAGTGGGCATATATGAATGCAAAAACATTAATCAAAATTCGCTTACAAATGTTTAGAAATTTGAATTTCAAGGCAAATATTGTGACCAAATGTTAAAACAATATTCGCGCGGGCGCACACATACACACATACACCAGGAGATACATAGGCTGACACGCACGCACTCGCTCACGCACGCACGCACGCACGCAAACGACGCACAGACGCCGAGAGAGATATAAAAAGAGAGAGAGAGAGAGAGAGAGAGGGTAGAATAGAACAAATAGCCATTGACGTAATAATAGTAATTGACTACAAATTGACGATTGGCAGTAATTACTGATCTACATATCTTCTTCTTCTTCTATGTGCCTTGTTGTTTCAGACGTAGGCGATCTTGCCCTTCCACATCTCCCTATATCTGGTGGCTCTTAGCACGCTTTCTCCTGTTTCTCTACGCAATCCCCGTTCTGTCCTCTACCTGATCAGGTCCTTCAAATATGTTATCCGCTGCTTTCTCCTGTCTCTTTTTCTTTCTATCTAGTCTGTTAGTATCAGGTCCTCCAAGCCCTTCTTCCTCATTGCATGTCCCAGGAACTTTAGCTGTCTTTTCCTGATGCTTAGTGTTAATTTCCTTTTTGTTTCCATCTTTTTCAAAAACTCATCATTGCTAACGTGTTCGATCCATGATATCCGCAGTATCCTTCTGTATTAGTTACATAAATCTTTTTAAAAATATATTATTGCTTACTTGAAAGTTTCTATTGGTGTATAGGAAGGACCTAATCAGGTGGATGACAGAACGAGGATTTCACGATGTAACAGGAGAAGGCGTGCTCAGAGACACCAGGGATAGGGAAACGTGGAAAGCCATGATCGACTACGCCCTGAAGCACATAGAAGAAGAAGAAAGAAAGAAAGAAAAAAAGAAAGAAAGAAAGAAAGAAAAAGTGAGCAGAAAAGTTTAAAGTGGATAATTCAGGATATATATGAAATAAATATGAAAAGAATGAAAGTTGAAAAAAGTGAAAGAACTCCGGAGAAAAGTGTTAATAAAAACATATAAGTAAATGGCGAAAGAAAGTTTAGCCGTAAAAATTCCAAAAGCTGAAAGAAAGAAAGAAAGAAAGAAAGAAAGAAAGAAAGAGGAAAGAAATATAAGAACAATAAGTTACCACCAAGAAAGAGGAGGAGAAAAAACTAGTTAGAAAGGAACAATAGAAAGCTGAGAAAGCAGGTGCGATGACAGATACATAGGTGGAGAGAAATGGAAGGTTTTACAGGGGTGGGGAGAGAGCTAGAGTCCAGTGGTTAGTAGATGAGTATTGACTTTGCATTTAAATTTCTGGAGGTTGTAGCCGTCGGGAAAGCAAGAATACGGGAGCGAGTTCCACAGGCGGGATGTGCGAGAGAAGAAGCTGCAGGAGTAGAATTGTCGTCTGCATTTGGCTAACCTCATTGTGAATGGGTGGGACCCAGTTGCCAGTCTGGTTGCACGAGTAAACACCCGTTGAGGAGGCATAAAAAGTGACAAAATTAATGAAAGAAAGATAGCGCAAAAGAAAAAAACAATGTATTGGTGACGTAAATATAATGACGAAGACCATCACTGAAAGGAAATTGGTGAGGACAATGCAAGAGTAAATTATGTGTGGAGAGAAGATGAAGAGGGCAGCATTTCAGTCAAGTCACAATTTATATGAGGGCCAAGGCGTTCTGAGACAAAATCATCATCAAATAGAATCGAAATAAGGAAGGCATGAAACGTAACGCAGAAAGCGGGGTGGGGGCAAAGTAGAAGGTTCTCTCGCTAAATTTCAAGAAATGAAAGACAAAATCAAATCTGAATCATTTGCATTGAGGCACGCGCCGTCTGCGATTAGAGATTCTGAACACATAGTTCTCTGGTTTGCAATCGTTATTTTTGTGTGTGCACAAAAAGAAATAGAATTAAGCATAATCATAACTTAATCTCATTGCCTCTTTCACATAGTCTCTCGTCTTCTCTCTTTTTATCAAAGCACACACACACACACACACACACACACACACACACACACACACATATATATATAAAGGGAGAGAGAGAGAAGGTTGCAGAGACAGGGGTGGTTTTATTAAAGAGAAAAAATGAAATGTATATTAACTACGAGGATAGATAGATAGATAGATAGATAGATAGATAGATAGATAGATAGATAGATAATCTATGTCGGAGTGAGCAAAGTCTATATCGGGTGATGAAAAAATAACTCCTTATTTCAAAACTATCAGTGTAGCCTGGCGTTCTCGGGTGTAATGAAAGCTTTAAAACTAATCCATAGTCCTGGAGCTCAGACTCAGTCTGAAGAATATTTGTGTGAATCGGATAAAAATTGTGGATTTGTATAAAGGACATAGAGACAGATAAACAGAAACACACACAAACATCTTGCCTTATATATATATATATATATATATATATATATATATATAGATATTATCGATATTCTGCACTATTGTAAGAACTGCAACGTTGAAACTTCTGAATATCGTTTCTTATGTTTTTGTCTATGAGTGTATCAAATTTGATTAAAATCGGATCACTCCTATAACACGATTTTTTCGATTATCGATTTTCGATATTTATCGGGGGTACCTCAACACAAAACCTAGCTAAGAACACTTGCAGACGCTTATAGTACTACTGAGTAAATTTTCAAGAGAATTAGTTCAGCCGTTTCGGAGTCTATACGTAACGGACACACACACAGACACACACACACATACACATATACAAAGTTCTATTTATAAATAAGTTTAGATTATTACAAATTATTTATTGTAATTTTTCTCTCAATTTGTTTGTGTTTGATCTTTAATTTATGAGAATTTAATTTCTTTCTGTCTTTTCAGATTGATTATTTTTGTTTGAAGTTTTGTTTGATATTTGGATGCACTACAAACATAGCTGAACGTCTTATGGCTACGGCAGGTTATGAAGATTGGAAACGTGTAGTTGAAATATGTTGGACGACCATTTCAGGAGTCCATGCCCAAGTTGACCTAAAGACAATCAAGTAGCTCTTGGAAGTCCAGCGAACACGAGGCACTGTAAGCATTTCAGAAAAAGTTTAAAGGCAGTCCAAGAAAGTTAGGTCAACAAACAGCAAGAGAAAGTGGGCTCTCCTTTTACACAATACGAACTGCGCTCAAGAAAGAGCTTATATGGTGTTGTGAATTCCGGGAATGGGAACCGCACAAATAAATAAACAACAACCAGAATTTGAGATAGAAAAATAGATATATTAACGTAAGTGATACAAACTTGAACGAAGGTTAGTAACCCAGGATTACGAGTTAGTACAAAGTATATATACAAGTCTCTGAACTGAAGCCGTAGTATGTTTAGCATGTCCACGTCGGAAGCTGACGGGTGCTGTGTAATCTTCTGGCTGAGTGTAGCTCAGAGCTACTATGAACTACTATTGCTGTATTCTCCGTGAAACCTCGGTATCTTTCGGTACCTTCCGGTACCTTCCGGTATCTATCGGTATCATACGGTATCTCACTATAGCAGGAGTATATGTATACTTTAGATGTGTCTATGTTTCTGAAAAAGAGGAGACCCCAAAAACTATGGTATGCTTGGAAGTCACTCTTGGCATGGAATTTGGTAAGACTATCCTACTTTCATATGAAGATTAGTCAGATCTCCTATCAAATAAATAAAAATAAAAAAATAAAATAAAATAAATAAAAACTAAAAAAAAAGAAAATCATCTGGCGTGAAGAGCGGTATTTAACATCGTTGGTTTTTTGAGAAGTCACAACTGCCACTGTTGATAAGGGGAAAATCCTCTTGTTATCTCTAAAAAATGCACAATTGTTAAAAAAAAATGGAGTAAAATGATTTCGGAATAGAGAAGGTCCATTTATTTTTCGCCATAATATGAATGCCAATACGTACCTTACTATGTTACAAGATTAAATCGGAGAATGTTAAAGATTTGATTTTCATGCAAGATAACGCCACCCCCCTGCATATTTTGCTTTGGTTGCACGTGAATGACTGAACGCCCCCTTCCCGCTTTGTTGTTCACAGTAATATATTTATCTGTCTGTATTTATCTGTCATTCAGTTAAGTGCTATAAGTGATACACGCTTGGGCAATCATGTCTTGAAAGAGATATGACTGACTGGGAAGAAGATTATCCCGCAGTAGGTTGCCATTAATTTCTGCGGTAGACTGGTTACCAACCAGGGTTATAGAACCCAATCTGTCCTGTTATTTAATCTATCTATCTATCTATCTATCTATCTATCTATCTATCTATCTTATTCTGTTCTATCTATCTATCTATCTATCTATCTATCTATCTATCTATCTATCTATCTATCTATTAGTCTGTTCATATCATATCTATCTATCTATCTATCTATCTATCTATCTATTTATTAGTCTGTTCATATCTATCTATCTATCTATTAGTCTGTTCATATCTATCTATCTATCTATCTATCTATCTATCTATCTATCTATTAGAATGTTAATATCTATCTATCTATCTATCTATCTATCTATCTATCTATCTATTAATGTTAATATCTATCTATCTATCTATCTATCTATCTATCTATCTATCTATCTATTAATTTAATATCTATCTATCTAATCTATCTATCTATCTATCTATCTATCTATCTATCTATTAGAATGTATATCTATCTATCTATCTATCTATCTATCTATCTATTAGAATGTTAATATCTATCTATCTATCTATCTATCTATTGAATGTTAATATCTATCTATCTATCTATCTATCTATCTATTAGAATGTTAATATCTATCTATCTATCTATCTATCTATCTATCTATCTATCTATCTATCTATTAGAATGTTAATATCTAATATCTATCTATCTATCTATCTATCTATTAGAATGTTAATATCTATCTATCTATCTATCTATCTATTAGAATGTTAATATCTATCTATCTATCTATCTATCTATCTATCTTATTAGAATGTTAATATCTATCTATCTATCTATCTATCTATCTATCTATCTATCTATCTTATCTAATCTATCTATTAGAATGTTCATATCTATCTATCTATCTATCTATCTATCTATCTATCTATCTATCTATCTAATCATAAAAATGATTATCCGCCGGTAGTTATCGTAATTAAATAATTCGAAAATATTTCTTTAGTAATTTTGAAGATAATTGTCTTACAATCTACATTCGCGCACACATATACACACACATATTCCTGCATATTTACATACCTACCTATCTACATAAATACAATTAGACTTATAATTATTGCCCACTAGCAACATCTTCCTTTATTAGTTTCTATGTACAACATACATACTTACCAAAATTTGATAATTGACATTTCAGATGAAAAACTGCGACAACAAACAATTAATTTTCAATATTCTCCCTGATATTCCAAACATTTGCTTTTCCTTTCTAGCAAATGACCAATGCTAAGTAGGAGTAAAGGGAAGTTGTGGTATTGTCAGTGTGCAGTGGACAGAAAATATGAAATCTTGCTTCTATATATTAGATTCAAGATAAAGGTTCATTGAAATACCATTTTGCCACTTGCTTGACGCCCAGGCACTTACAACTTTGATTGTCAAATACCCGCGCGAAAGGTATTAATCTATCTCTTCCCTCCAGCTATGGGTTGAATAACTGGACAGACTGGCATCTATAGCTTTGGTTGGCAACCAATCTACCTCAGAAATTAATAGCAACCGGCTGCGGGAAAATAGTTTTCTAAGTAAATTATATCACTTTCGAGACATAATCGCCCAAGCGTGTATCACGTATGAAACTTAAGTGATTGACTCATTAATTTGCAGTCACTGATTTAAAAAAGAATAAAAATATTTTCTTCTCTAAGGTAAAATTTTAACTGTAATAATTTTCTAAGGGAAGATATCTAGAAATTGGAGTTTGAATCTTATTTCTTTATTAATATATCAAAATATATCTCAGAATATTCATTCCATATAATCATTGTATTGCAAAAGCAACATTCAGTCAGTTAAGGGCCATACGTGATACACGCTTGGGCGATCATGTCTCGAAAGAGACATGACTGACTGGGCAGAAGATTATCCCGCAGTAGGTTGCTATTGCTTTCTGCGGAAGACTGGTTGCCGACCAAGGCTATGGAACCAATCTGTCCTGTTATTTAACCCATAACTAAAAGGAATAGATGGATTAATACCTTTCCCAAGGGTATTTGCGCGTAAGTGAATGCAATGAATTTAGCTGCAATTCAAACTCGACTCCCCGATTTCTCGCTCCGAGCCGACATCCAATGCAAAAGCAACATTATTTAATTTAAAAAGTGGCAAATAGAAGTGACTTGGTATTAGTCTCTTAATATGGTTGTGCGTGCTATAAAGTCTCAAAGAAGAGACGACAAACAACATAGAGGTCGTTCTACAGAAGGATGCTGAGAATACAATAGACTGAAAATATGAATAATAAAGAGTTTTTGAAGAATATGGAAACGATTTAATTCCTTCTTGAAGACCGATGGTGAACCGAAATGTTTGCAAAACGATGTTATTTTCCCCTTATGAAAACAATGTAAAATAAATCAACCTTTGTTGGGTACTAGATAATTGCTTATTTAAAATATTGCAACAAATCCTTGGGAAAACGTTCATACTCAAAACTAATGAAATCATTAAAAGATAAATACAATATTAAATTAAATATTCTCTATTATTAAAAAGAGCTATTGCAAATATAGCCCGGTTCACTCTGCACCCACGTCTATTGAACAGGTTAAGAGGCTCATCCCTTGTTCCCTGTTTAGGATGTGGTTTCCGGCTTTGTCTTTTCCAATCTTTTCACTATTATATAGCCTCCTGCACATCACTGGCGTTACCACCTTGCTCGGGGTGATACGATATATATATATATATATATATATATATATATATATATATATATATATATATATATATATATATATATGCCCTATCACGATCATGGAGTGAGAGAGAGCAGCGTCGGCTCAGTCCATTCGAGAGACAATAACGAGGTAACGTTGGCTCAGTTCATTCTCTTTGCTACCAATTATTAAACTTTACTACTTGTTTAGAAATCTCTTCCGGTGTGTTTACTCTTCAACAGTGCCTTATTTTATTTTTTGCAATAATTATGTCGTCCAGTAGTGAAGAATATGCATATATTTACTGTCTATTATAAGAAAGACCGCTTTACACACACACACACACACACACACACACACACACACACATACATATATATATATATATATATATATATATATATTCCTCCTGTCACGCTTAGAGGTTTGGATTTTTTGGTTGTTGTTTTTCCTTGAGTTTTAATGTAAGACACTCAATAGTTGGTACGTCAATATAAATGTTGCCGACATTTTGAACGGCATTTTGATATAACTATTTTGCTGTCATTTTTGACAATAGCGACTCCTCGTATAAAATATACCCGAAAACTTAATAAAATTTTACATTACTTGTAAGGAGAAGAATTGATGGCCTAAATAGAAGCTGGTGAGGAAAGAAAAAGGGAGATATATTATTATCTCCCAGAAGAGACAACTCAATAAATATATCAAGTTTTTTCTGGGAATCTTCTTTTTCGTTCCCTGAGACGTTTTATCTTCAGAAAAATTTTACCTTAATTCGTTTATTTCATGATGAGAAGCATTATTTAGCCGTAGTTCTACTGTTCATGCAAGATCAAAGTTGAAATTTAGTGATTTTTCAAAGTGCGCATATTTGGATTATTTTCAAATAAGATTTGCTCATCACGAGTGCGTCCCCTTTCAATTGTAAAATCCGTGTTTCAAAAAGAATATACATATATATCCATTGATTATAAATTTTACGACCATTGGACAAATATTGATGTAGTGTCTGTCAAATTCAAAGCTACCTGTGGTATGGATGACGGAAAAAAATATTCTTCTAATAGGAATTTTTTTTTTTTACACAGAATGTTATAGCCCATGCCATGTTTGAATTGAATTATAGACAAAGCTACGGTCAAAGATTATCGTACACATCACTGGCTGGGTCAGATGAAAGAGTTTTATAATTTTTAATAAACTAGATACACATGTTAATGTCGCTTTAATTTTACTGAAAGTGAAACATAGTTTATTTTATAAGGGGAAATAAGAGAAATAAAAATGATAGGCGAACAGACACGCACTAATTGTGCTTAACAATTACGTGTTCTTAGACTTTAAAAAAATTCCACAGGGTCACCTAACCGAGAAACAATGTTTTCTACTCAGAGAATGGCAAACGTGTGGCGACTGGTGGGTAGTGAAATTAAATACAGGCCACATCCGCTCTTTAAAATTTAGGTAAAAGCAAACGTATTTTGTAGCTTAACGTTTATGGCGGATGATGTAGTATTGGCGAACCCAGTTTAAATTTCCCTCTTGTTTTCAGCGAGGGGTGAGTGTTATGGTGCAGTGTTTATTGGCTCGGAACGAGAAAGCGGAGAGCCGAGTCCGTTGCATTCGCTTACGTGCAAATAACCTTGGGAAAGACATTTATCCGTCTCTTCCGCTAGCTATGGATTAAACAGAATATTAGGTTGGTTTCTCTAATCTTGGTTGGCAACCAATCAACTGCAGAAAGTAAAGGCAACTTATTGCAGGAAAATCTTCTTTCCAGACATGATCGCCTAAACGTGTATAGTGTTTAACTGACTGAGTGCAGGCTTCATTTTTAGGTTATTATCTTGGTAAAGATTTAATATATATATATATATATATATATATATATATATATATATATATAATCATATCGCCCCAAGCAAGGCGGTAACGCCACTGATGCGCAGGGGGCTACGTAAGAGTAAGAAGATTGGAAAAGAGAAAACCGGAAACCACATCCTAAACAGGGAACAAGGGATGAGCCTCTTCACCTGTTCAATAGACGTCGGTGGAGTGTGAACCGGGCGATAGTTTAGTCTATCTAAAGGAAAATTCAACACATCATTTAGATAGATTATAAATTATAATTCGTTTCTATGAGCTAAATAAGCTAATTTTATCAGACCACACTACAGTGGATATCGGCTCGGAACGAGAAACCGGGGAGCCGAGTTCGAATTTCAGTTGAATCCATTGTATTCACTTACGCGCAAATACCCTTGGGAAAGGTATTAATCCGTCTCTTCCTTACAGTTATGGGTTAAATAGCAGGACGGACTGGGTTCTATAGCCTTGGTCGGCAACCAGTCTACCGCAGAAAGCAATGGCAACCTACTGCGGGATAATCTTCTGCCCAGTCAGTCATGTCTCTTTCGAGACATGATCGCCCAAGCGTGTATCACATATGGCACTTAACTGACAGACACTATATTCGTTCCATTCAGTACAAATATTTTTCCTGGAAAATGATGTGTTGGAGTTTTCTTTATAGATATCATATTTCTCTGGATATCATCTACTGAGCTCTCTATACAAATGTAACACTTAATATTATATATTAAGTAGATCTTGTTGGATTGCCCTAGGCGTTCACGGACTTGACTTCTATATATAAATCAATTTCATATTTACAGGCATTTTTAAAAGATGATGGAATAAAAAATAAGAAACACAAAAATGAATGACTGGTTTCTCTCACCGTTTTTCGTCAGGGTCAACTGGGACTTTTTTTTTAATTTTCAATATTTAAAATATTAAAGTTTGAATTAAAAGAAGTTCCAGTTGACTCTGACGAAAAACGGGATTGAAACCGGTTGGTCATTTTCGTGTTTCATATTTTATATTCCATCCTCTTAAAAAAAATGCCTGTAAGTATGAAATTCACTTTATTTCTTGATGTTATAAAATTTTGTACTTATAAATAAGGTCCGATGATCTAATGTCATGAAACAGCACACTACACTGTCACCTTACTAGCGTGTAAAGAGCGTTCATGAACTTCATTAGGATTTGTGTCTGTCCAGTAACGTTAGTTCTGCTTATTCACGTAACATGTGAGATGAAAATGGGCCTCACCTGACATCCATAACTTGCTTACAAATTCATTTTTATCCATGGTTACTGATATGGCAGAGTGCTTACTTTGTGAGGCCACTGTTTTGCAGTGCTACCACTTGCTCATGTCTACCAATACACTCTTAAAAAATTTCCGTTTTTTTGGGGCACCCTGTATATCCTATTAGTGTTTAGGGAAAATTAAAATTTAATAACATCGAAAAATCAATAGGAAAACAATCCATATTCTATTACAAAAATCATATTATAGTTCATACATAGAAAGCATCTGTGGAAAGCCATGATCGCATACGACCTTAAAAAAGCTTGATATTCAAAAGAAGTATCATCAAATGAAATTATAATCAATTGATTCGCTTCCACTGAATGTGGCTACAAAAGGAATGGTTTATTTAGCATAGTTGTGGGTTTTAACGGGTTTCTAAAGATGCAAGAGATGAAAATAACATTTAAAGATAAAAACAAATATTTCTCGCCATGAGAAACTACGTAGCTTTCTGTTTCTGGAAACATTTATTGTCTAACAATTCACTCTATTAAAAAGATTTCAAACAGTGAAGATTTCTAACAGCGTTGACTTTGAAACTGCTTTGCAGATCGCACGTGACTTTATCAAGATGTGCATGCATGCAAGAAACATGGTCTTTTGAAGAGAAACACAAAGGAAATCGAAAAATATATATTTATCATTGGACAATAGATCAACAGCCTTGTCCCTGTTTATTCGTTACTTTCCTATTTCATTTGTCATCTTCCCTTGGCTCTTTTACATGAATGTGCATGTTTTACCATAGATTACTATAAATACAACGAGATATGATGAAGAAAAAATACGTTTACACAACACAATATTTAAAACAATACTAGAAAGCTTTTCCACTTTGTCATACATACATACATACATATATACATAGGAAAGAATATTAATAAAAAGTTTAGAATTTAAAAATGTACTTTTTTAAACAGTGTTTCTGATGAAGGACCGAGGACGGTCTGAAATATAAAATATAATAAAAATAAACAAATACTGTTTAAAAAAGTACATTTTTAAATTCTAAACTTTTTATTAATATTCTTTCCTATACATATTAAGACAGTATACGTGGATGATCATCACTACATATATACATATATATATATATATATATACTAGCATTATAGCCCGGGGTTGGTTCGAGAAGAAATACAAGAAAAAGAATCATTTTCTAAAATATTATCGCGTTAGAATATTCATTTTTGTAAAGTCTACCTACATAAATCTATAAGTTGAAATTTAAATTTTCTTTTCTTTCTGTCTGTGACATTAATATGCATTGTTTCTTTTGTTTGTGGTTTCTATGTACATATATAATCTGTGAGTGTTGTTTTATATGTGTACTAGCAGTAAACCCCGGCGTTGCTCGGGTGTAATGAAAGCTTTAAAACTAATCCTTGGTCCTGGAGCTCAGACTCTTTGGATGTTGGTACGAAAGACTAAAAAGCAATAGTTGTTTCCAGTTAAAGCGAAACCGTAGACTGAAAGAAAAATGGTTGTAAGTCAAATTTTGATTTCCTGGTATCGATATCAAATAAGTGTTTTTCGTAGTAAACTGAATTTTGAAGGCTAAATAAGTCCTCTGAGTAAATGGTATCATGGCTGAGATTAAGAACTACAATTATACATATTAGAGCCAAACCCGAAGCAAAAACTAAAATAAAAGGGCTGAAAAAATACAGACATACAGGCAGATAAACAGACACACACACACAAACATCTTACCTTACATAATATATATATATATATATATATATATATATATATATATATATATATATATATATAATCGATTTTCTGCACTATTGTAAGAATTGCAACCTTGAAATTTCTGAATATCGTTTCTTATGTCTTTGTCTATGAGTGTATCAATTTGCTTAGAATCGAACCACTCCTTCTATAAACTGATTTTTTCGTTTATCGATTTTCGATCTTTATCGGGGGTACCTGGACACAAAACATAGCGAAGAACACTCGCAGACTCTTATAGTACAACTGTTTAAATTTTCAAGAATATCGGTTCAGCCGTTTCTGAGTCTATAGGTAACGGACACACACGCACACAGACAAAGTTCCATTTATAAATATGTATAGATATGTGTGTTTGTGTGTACGTTTGTGAGACTTCTCTTTCCAGCTCTGGCCTAAATATGAAGTGGGAATGCGGTCACTAGGCTGTATTAACAATGAGTCTAGCAAAGGAACATCCTGAACTCAAACCTGAAGAGATCTGTGTGGAAACTTTGTAGCAGATTATACAAAGTTTCGCTGTTATTAGTCATTTCGAAAATTGTCGTTGGGCCAGTGTAGGTGTAGGTATCAGTCAGTTAAGTGCCATAAGTGATATACGCTTCGGTGATCATGTCTCGAAAGAGACATGACTGACTGGGCAGAAGATTATCCCGCAGTAGGTTCCCATTGCTTTCTGCAGTAGACTGGTTGCCGACCAAGGCTATACAACCCAATCTATCCTGCTGTTTAACCCATAACTGGAAGGAAGAGACGGATTAATACCTTTCCCAAGGGTATTTGCGCGTAAGTGAATACAATGGACTCAACTGGAGTTCAAACTCGGCTCCCCGGCTTCTCGTTCCGAGCCGATATCCACTGTACCACAACGCACATCCCGCTAAAATCAAATGAAATGTTTGAAAGACTAACAATTCAGTTCTCAAAAAGAGAATAAGTATATATATATATATATATATATATATATATATATATATATATATATATATCCTTGACAAAAATTCATCCGGAATTTTAGTACTGTTATTTTACATTGAGCACAATTTTTATTACTACAAGCTTTCACTGTGAACTATTTCATATATGCAGACGCACGCACGCACGCACGCATATATATATATATATATATATATATATACATAATTTAAAAAATGATGAATTTCATACTATTTTCTAATATCAATTGCCAAGTGAATAATTGTAAATGAAAATAGAATGAGTCTTTTCTTAATGTTGCACTATAACATGTGCATCAATTGAATTTATAAATATTTAATAATTACTTATATTGCAGTTTCATCAATAAAAGAATGAAGAAAATTTAGGGTGATTCTGACGAGTTCATCTTTGCTTACTTGCCTTGTAAAATTTGCAAAGTAATAATAACAAAAGAACCATTCTATATTCATTTAGAATTATCCACTAAAATAGTGCAAAATAAGTTTTTTCTTTTACAAAACTGGGGTGGCGTAATAATTATGACCGCTAGAATATATATATATATACACATTCCTTTTTATTTGTGTTAGGTAAACATTTCCTTCCAGAGACCTAAAGTCAGAAATGGCTTCATGACAGTTTTGCACTGACTCACTGATTCTTTTTGTAGAAAAAATAAAAATAAAAAACCTGAGATCACATATTTTACATTGCTAAAGCTGTTCTTAATGTTGACGCTTTATTTTTTAAGTACATTTTTTTTTATTTAAGCATGCATGAGTTGCTAGGAATTCCTTAAATGAGTTCATTGGAATCTTTGCTAATCAACCCGAGGGTTCCAACTACAACTTGAATTTTTGATGTTCCCATGTGCAACAGTTTTTTTTATTCCACTTCAAGATTCTTGGATTTGGATAGTTGTTTTTAAAGATCTTCAGTGTTACAATTTGGAGGGATTATCATGTCAAAAAGAAGACACTGTGTTTTTTGTAATTGATCACGATATGTTATTATTATTAGTATTAGTAGTATTTTCTGTAAAATATAATATTGAAAAAGTTTATTAAATTGCATTATACATAGTCTTTGGTGTTTTGATTCGGTTATATGAAATTTATTAGAAATACATTCATGCATATATATATATATATATATATATATATATATATATAAGAAAAATCTTTTTCTTAATTTTTCTTATATATATATATATATATATATATGCATGTATGTATTTCTAATAAATTTCATATAACCGAATCAAAACACCAAAGACTATGTATAAGAAAAATCTTTTTCTTAATTTTTCTTATATTTGCTCTATAAAGAGTTATCCTATATCGTGTATGTACAGGATACTCCTTTGGTCTTCTATACCCACACTGCATATATATATATATATATATATATATATATATATATATATATATATATGAATATATATATATATATATATATATATATATGTGTGTGTGTGTGTGTGTGTGTGTGTGTGTGTGTATAATGCTAAGAATGAAACTTATCAACGCTCTCTCTCTCTCTACTCCGACATCGAACACATTACGATAAAATCTGATTGATAAAATATCTTTTAACTGTAAAACTACTGAAAAAGAAAAAATACACTCTTGACGCTAAAAATATCATAACTCAGCACTATATATATATATATATATATATATTTTCTAGACATATTCTATTAAATATAAGAGACAATGAATGTCTATTATGTTTAATCATGAGCCGTTCTAAACGTCGTATTTTTGCTTTAATTTCAGTTGAAAATGAAGACAAAAATTCTCCAACATTTGGATAATTATTTATTGGTTTTCTTCTAAGCTTTCGGCTCACATGAGCCATCTTCAGAGAGGTAGTTTAAACTGAAATATTATAAAATCCACCATCACTATATATATATATAATACTAAGAATTAAAATTTTCAATGCCCTCTCTCTATCCCGACATTGAACATATAACGATACAAACGGATTGACAAAATAGCTTTTCTCTGTAAAACTACTGAAAAAATTACATTCTTGAGGCTTAACAAATCCTAACTCAACAATATAAATATATATATATTTAATGCTATAAATTAAACCTATCAACGCTCTCTCTCTCTCTACCTCGACATTAAACACATAACGATACAATCTGAGTGACAAAATATTTTTATCTGTAAAGCTACTGAAAAAAAAACATTCTTGACGCTAAACTTATCATAACTGAACACTATATATATATATATATATATATATATATATATATATATATATGAGTGTGTGTGTGTGTATGTGTGTGTGTGTGTGTGTGTGTGTGTGTGTGTGTGTGTGTGTGATTGAGTATGTGTATGGGAATAAAAGCATTAAAACTTCAAACTGTTCAGCGACTTACTTTTGACAAGGCGTGTTAATTTATTTTAGAGGCAGAAACGGTATTCACAATTTCGAGTAGGATTTAGATGAAGTCATATTAATATGCATGAGGAGCATGATTGACGTTTTCTCTCGCAATCTTTCTAAGCATCTCGGCTTCAGTCATTTAACAAAAAAAAAATCTGGAACGCATACAGGCACCAAATTAAGTCTCTTGATCGACTGAAACCTAAAATAGGCCAGGCGTTGACACCAGTTAAAACACACTAATAAAACATCTTTCACGCGAGATAAGAGACTTCACCACTGAACTTGATAGAATATAGGAAGGAAAAAAATATGGAATATGTAAATGATTTTATCCAATCTTTCGCACCATATAAAGAGCAAATTTGCCCCTAAAACATTGCTGCTTTTCTTCTGTAAAATATCTGGATGTAATTATGAAGATGATAGATTATGAATAGACCCCCGGTTAGTGGATATTGATAAAAGAAGCACACATGTTCACCATAAGTGCCAACATGAGCCAAAAGTGAAACACATGAGCTTTATATCGTAAAAAAAGTACTTAACAAATTTGGTATTAGGAGAATCAATATTGTGTCTGTAAGCATTTGCTACAGCGCATATAATTTAACAATACCCGTATATATGTGTAAGTGTGAGTTTATCTTATATGAACAAAAAGTTTTATTTATAATTATTTCCATGTGACGTTATGGACATTTATGCAAACGAATACATAGACATACGGATATATGCCAGGAAAGGAACGCAAACTTAACATAGCAAAAGGACACACACACGCATCCACACACACACACACACACACACACACACACACACACACACACACACACACACACACACACACATACACACACCGAAAAACTAAATAAAAATTAGGTATATTTTTCTTATCTGTCATATTCAAAGAAACATGTTTGAAAGTAATGTTGCTGGTTAGCATTAATATATATATAAACCTAGAGAGCCAGACAACCTACCTAGGTTTCACCTAAACGGATTTTTATTTATTCCGCTCTATTGAGTATTGAGCGCTTTTTTGTTAGTTGATTGCTCGTGTCGGGTTTTTTTTTTGGGGGGGGGGGGGCTACGTGCTGATTCGTTCTGAACTCTTTTGACTGATGTTCTTGTACTTAGCTCCTTCTTTTTTAAAACCATTTTTCCCTTCTTCGTAAATACGTGGAACGGTTTTCGTCACGAGTATAGTTATTATCTTTATTATCTTTTATATATATATATATATACACTCAACACATCATCTAAAGTGGTTATAAATGATAATTTATTCGAATGAGCTAATATGGCCATATTTTTCGACCACAGTTTCACGACCTAAAGAGTTGAGCTTATTAGCTCATCGAAATAAATTATCATTTATAACCTATTTAGATGGTATGTTGTTTTTTTCCTTTATGTTTACCGTATTTCTTTGGATAATATCAAATGAGCACTCAATATAGATATATCGGTTAATATTTTATATTTAGATCTTTTCCTATTATACTCTTCGTTTAGGAACATGGCATCATTATTCACCTATATATATATATATATATATATATATATATATAACTTGGCATCATTATGCACCTATATATATATATATATAATTTGCTGGATCATGTGAGACGAGTTTTCAATATCGGATGTAGAACATTTGTAAATACAGTCAATGTTAAGATAAGCATCATCACTTCTTCAAGGTAACGGTTCGTTTCATGTTACAAGTATTCTTCAAAAAATCGCTTTCAATATATATATAACACCATAACACCACTATTTTGTCACTGTCTTCGGCCATCGGCCACGGTAGGGATGGACTTATATTTTCAATTCAATTCTCTTTATATCTATTTTTCTATATATATATATATTTATAGATATACTTACATCCGCAATCCATTGTAGTTGTTGTTACTGTTGAATATTTTCAAGTAATATGGTTTCTGTTATCTGATATAGTTCTTTGTTTGTGATTCTGTAGAGCCAGTTCACAAAGTTTGAAGAAGAATAGTCCCCACTGAGAATTATATGCTTCACTCGCTCGAAGCCATTCTTAATCATCGATCTGAGTAAGCGGTGATCCATTTGTTCTATTGAATCTGTTGGGGTTGTGGGCTTTGTGTGGCTAAATAGTAATTTCTGTGAAGAGATGCGTATGCCGGCCGTGATGCATCGATCGTCGTCCAATCTTGGACAACCATTAATTAGATAATCTCATCATTATCGACTCATTAGGAGGACAGTAACGATGTTCGATCAGTGTAATTATTATCACCATCGAAAGTGGAAATTGTCAAGCCGAGTTGATACTCCCAATCTGTTCATTTTCTTTTTCACACTAATACCCTTCGAAAAGGCATGATTCCAATTCATTTCCCGACGTGATGAATAAACTGGACTATCTAATCTTGTGTTGTAACCAGTCTAATAGAAGAAAAACTGAAATTTAAACAAAACAAAAGTAGGAGACTTATCTGCTGTTTTTTTCTAAAGTAGCTATGTCAATTTACAGATTAAAAGTAAAGGAATTAGCATGATCGCTTAAATCGTAAATGGTCATGACATGTAAAACAAACGTGGTACAAAATCCAGTTTCTATAACAGACTAGCAGTAACACCCGGCGTTGCTCGGGTGTAATAAAAGCTTTAAAACTAATCCATGGTCCTGGAGCTCTCACTCTTTGGGCGTTAGCACGAAAGACTAAAAAGCAATAGTTGTTTCCAGTTAAAGCGAAACAGTAGACTGAAAGAAAAATGAATGGATGTAAGTCAAATTTTGATTTCCTGGTATCGATATCAAATAGGATTTTCATCGTAAACTGAATTTTGAAGGTTAAATAAGTCCTCTGAGGAAATGGTATCATGGCTGAGACTAAGCACTACAACTATACCTACTTAGAGCTAAACCTGAAGCAAAATCTAAAATAAAATGGCTAAAAAAATAAACATACCGGTAGATAAACAGAAACACGCATAAACATCTTGTCTTATATATATATATATATATATATATATATATATATTATCGATTTTCTGCATTATTGTAAGAACTGCAACCTTGAAACTTCTAAATATCGTTTCTTATGTCTTTGTCTATGAGTGTACCAAATTTGATTAAAATCGGACTAATCCTTCTTTAACCCGATATTTTCGATTATCGATTTTCGATATTTATCGGGGGTACCTGGATACAAAACATAGCTAAGGACACTCGCAGACGCTTATAGTACAACTGTTTAAATTTTCAAGAAAATCGGTTCAGCCGTTTCGGAGTCTATAGGTAACGGACACACACACACACACACACACACACACACACACACACACAGACAAATTACCATTCATAAATAAATCTAGATATCACACTATATTTGTTCAAACCGGCAGCATTGAGGATCGCTTCTTTCCAGCAACCTAGGAGCATATTTCCTCTTTCAGTAAAATAGTGTCTTTTACCTCACCAGTGTTGTCATCAGAGGGTTACTTAGTAAAACTAATAACATGCCCTCTTTTGTGTTCAGTGATGACAATAGTTTTAGTAATTTTGCGAACAAGAGTCGTCAGCATGTGCTCCGTAACCAAGGCGATCGATATCTTCCAAAGTATGTAACCTGTCGACACAAAGAATCGATCCCGAGCATTATTTTCTAGAGTCATTTAAGTGCCATATGTAATACACTTTTGGGCGATCGCGTCTCAAAAGACATATGACTACTGCAAATGTATATGCTGAACTCAAATCAACAATTAGTTTTTGAAGAAACCTACCTTTTTTGCTTTGAAACCCATAAAAAACGAACTATATTTCGCATTTTTCTCTCCCGTAACTCTCACGAAGTAATGTAATTAACTGCAAAATGACTTACTGCGTAGGACAACAAACTTCGGTCGATTTTTGGTCGATTTTATTCATTTACTGAAACTTCCGGCGATGTACTTCCTGTAATGAAAGTAATAGGCGTAGAAATACAATACTTTCATTACAGGAAGTACATCGCCGGAAGTTTCAGTAAAGGAAGGAAATCGACCAAAAATCGGCCGAAATTTGTTGCCTACGTTGAACGTCATTCTGCAGTTAATTACATTACTTCGTGAGAGTTACGGGAGAGAAAATGTGCAAGATATAGTTCGTTTTTTTTTTTATGGACATTTACATTAAAAAGGGTAAGTTTCTTCAATAACTAATTGTTGATTTGAGTTCAGCATATACATTTGCACAGAGATAATGCTATTTTGGATAAATTTGAAGCGGGGAAAAGCCGTCGGGGGCTAAAACGAAAATTTGTCACTAGCATTTGATATAAGTAAACGTTGATAAGCGACATGCGAGTCTAATATATACATCATATTCGTTCTTGTAGAACGTGATTATAACGGATAGCGTTTCGGAATGAGAAATCGCACGGCAGTAACACCTAATGGGGTGTGGTTGTGGCCCTATTTTCTGTATTAAGGGAGTGGATATATTGCAAATAATTTTAATGGTCTACACTAAAAAATACTGGTTTCTGCAAGACAAGAACACTGAAATAATATTTTAATTAAAGCTTACTACATATAATATTGAAAAGAACTGAAAAAATAAAAACTCAAGGAACTGGATATGTGCAATCCAAGGGTCGACAACCTACGGCTCGCAGGCCGGATCCGGGACCGCGAAGGCATTTGATTTTTGATTTTGAACATGAGAGACGAGGCTTTCGCCTTCAACAAACGGCCTGCTGTTATCGGCTTCTGATCCATCCAACCGAATTTGAATACTATGACCGCAAAAACACGATCAAAACCCAATCACATACATTTCTGCATAAAAATTAAAAAATATGCATAAAGCAAAAACTGAGATCCGATTCGACCGACCGACCGGTGACAGACATTAGGTGGGGACACCTTCAAAGGGACAATATTTTCTCAGTCGGCTTGCTATTTCCTTCCTCCAAAAGCGACACCCCCATGGCGTACCCCTGCCACCCACCCTATGTAAATTGCTGAAATCTTTCAATGGACCATGTGCTTATTTTATCTTACGTAAGTGTATATGCTTGCAAATATTTGTACACGCATGTATGGGTATATGTGTTTCGTTTTTGTTTGATATGTGTGTGTGTGGTTCATTTGGTGTACAATTTTTCAAGCCTACACGTCATAGTATCATCCATTTCACTTCGGTTGATTTTTATTTTAAGAATTTTGACGTTCCTTGAGGAAAAGTAATTTTTGTTAGGTGTTTTTTAATTTAAGATTTTCTTTTGTTTTTCTAATTTCTCAATGTTTATTTTCATTATGCTTTTAAATACTTAGGTTGACAGGGGTCTGCATATGTAATTTTCCTTAAGCCTTAATTAATGGTCTCCGTCCGGCCCGCGATGCGTCATTATAACCCCATCCGGCCCGCGATGTCGTATGAGTTGCCGACCGCTGGTGTAATCCATATTACTTATTTACATAAGTGAATACATCTCTAAATATAACGACGTTTTCTACATTATTTGGATTGTTGCTCTCATCTTTATTGACGCGCTCCTGCCTCTTTCGGGTGTTTGAAATTTTGAACAGAACCCTTTATTTCGATCACTTCGGTATATCATCCTTTTTCCATATGCTATGCTCCTTCTGGATGTCATGTAGTTATCTCCCTTTAACTCAACCGTCTATGTTTTTTTTGTTTTGTTTTGTTTTTGTTCACCACTGCTGTAGCCAGGTATTGAACTCACAACACTTTGGTTCACGTCATTGGATCTAACCAACGCTTTTATCCACTAGGCCATGTGTCCTTGAGTACAACAGTGTATGAATTAATTAAGCACAATAGAAGCATTTTATAGAGGAGGTTTCATTAAAAAATATTTTTAAATGAATGAAGAGCATCTTGAGAATTTCAAAATATCTTTTCAGCATGTGTAATATTCTATATATTGCATCAATCGATGATCTTGACTATATTGGAGGTGTGCGTGCGGTGTAAAGGATAGAGGATATCGAAGATCGGAGTTCAAATTACACTCGGGTTCCTTACATTCACTTCAGCACAAATAAACTTGACTCAATCTTCTTCCTCATCTATGGGAAAAATAGTAAAACTTGTATCTATAACTATCATTTTTATTCTCAATATCATTGTTAATACCCAATTGGAGTAGATAGATCTATCTATCGCCCGGTTCACACTCCACCCATGTCTATTGAACAGGTTAAGAGGCTCATCCCTTGTTCCCTGTTTAGGATGTGGTTTCCGGCTTTCTCTTTTCCAATCTTTTCACTATTACGTAGCCCCCTGCACATCAGTGGCGTTACCGCCTTGCTCGGAGTGATACGATTAAAAAAAAAATACAATATTCCCTCGCAAACAGGAATTATTCTTACACTCCAAAATATGTTGTTTTTTTTTAAATAACCCGAAAAAAAGGGGGAAAAAAAAAACAAATAAAAAATCTTGCTGAAGGCCAGTGCGTTGAAGTATCATCAAACTTTTTTTATATTTTGAAACTGTGTTATGCAGTAAATATCGGCTCAGAACGAAATATCGGAGAACTGAGTTCAAATTCTAGTTGAATTCGTTGCATTCACTTACGCGCAAATGCCCTTGAGAAAGGAAATATTCCATCTCTTTCCTCCAGCTATGGGTTAAATAGTAGGACAGATTGGGTTCTTTAACCTTGGTTGGCAAACAGCCTACTGAAGAAAGTTATTATAACCTACTGTGGATATACCCTCCACCCAGTAAGTCGTGTCTCTTTCGAGAAATGATCGTCCATGCGTGTATCAGGTATGGCACTTAACTGATATGAAGCACAATGGAATGCACTTGCATTCGTTTTATTAGCCCATCTCTATCTTTTGGTTTATTTAGGCAACAGATGTGAAAATACAGATTGGAGGGTAACGTTAACTGACCGTAGAAAGATGTTCCTTGATAGTAATACTATGGAAACCACTTTTGACGAATTCGGTATTATATAATTTCAAATCCATAATTTTCAGAAAAATTTATTACATTTAATTTTGTTTTAATAATAGCGAACACTTTTTTTTTAAAATTTCATTACAAAAATTTTGACTTAAAGCAGCGTTTGCTAATAAGGTAGTTGTTGCATTTGTTTCTTTTTGAAAGAATGTAGTTTAATCTCTACGCTCCGAATGCAACGTAATAATAAACAGAAGAAATCTTCTGGATAATAAATCCAAGTTAAAAACACGTGACGAATATGGAAATAAAATTTCTAGAATAAACATCAACAAAGATGGCTTACAGCAATTTGACTATAAGCCCTACATAAAAAATAAATGAAATGCTTGTACAAATATATACAACTCTTTCCATTATGGAATTTGTGAAAAAATACCCGAAACAGTATAATAGTATCTGTGTTGGTCTTAAAACGATTTCGATTTTTTTCTTTTTAACTTGTGGTCGCTAAACTCCATACTAGGTCAAAATAAAGCTACGTCATAAATGTACTCTTTTCTATGATCACGTTTTCTTTTTGATTTTAAGTAATACACAGCTTCATGGCATTTTCTTTTCATTCCGCACTTTACAGGCAAATGAGCTTAGAGAGCTTTTAGGAAGGCTTTCGAAAGTCAGTAAATGAATGAGGAAATACGCGACTGAAAACGTAAATTACTGCACTTATGTACTTGCTTCATTTATTCAGTGAAAATGGATTTTCAAAATGATGTTTGGCACGTAAAGAAAAAAAAATAACTTCTGATGGCATTCTATCGAACCTTCCCGAAAAGCCAGAATTTCTCATGCATGGCGCTTTCGAACAGATCTTAAATGCTAGAAAAAAAAATTAAAAACCCAAAAAACATCAAAGGAAGGAATAAATAAACAGATTCAACACATTATTCGACGCGAATTAACTCCCTCTAACCCAATCAAAAGGCTCAGCTTTAAATATAAGAAGCCAAAAGAACAGACGATATAAACAGATTTGGGTAGAGACGTCAGATAAAGAGAAGCCGACTTCTGATGTTTACTCATATCTTTATAGAATCTCTTCTATGTCTCCGAATTTATGCACTATTATTTCTTTTTCTTTTTTTTTCTACCATTATGGCTTCTTGCTTTGTCTTTTTTTCCCATTGATATTCTTCCCTTTTTATCATTGTCGTTTACGCTTAACCTCTTTTATTTTTTTCACATTTTATTAAATTTTTTCCCTGTTAAAATTTCTAGTGTAAGCTTTCCTTCCTTCCTTCCTCCTTCCTTCAATTTATCTCTTTTTCCCGATGTACTCATTTCGCATTCCATGAAATAAGGTTTCTTCACTTTCATTCTTCTGTCTTTCTTCGTTCATCCATTATTTGGAAACCGGATGTGAGCACAGTTAATCGAGTTTGATTTTTTTTAAGTAAGAGCGGAAAGATAATAACAGTCAATCCTACTCGGCAAGTTAGTTGCCTTTGCAGAACAATACTACTCTGTAAGGGTGTACCCCAAAAATGTGAACTTGCAGCAAAATGAATAAAGGCATAATAAATAAATATGTAGTAGGAAGAAATGTAAATATGACGCTGTACCCACAGAAAATCATATGTTTGATAAATACATAAAAGGAATTCATTTTTAATCTAACATTATATCTTACACGTAATATTTTAGTGCATACACAGGTTTGAATAGACACCCAGTTTATTTTATTTTATTATTTTTTTAAAAATTTTATGAATTACATATTCTGGTCTACAGATTCGAGAGACTTCGAAAGAATCTTCTGGCTGGGAACGAACATGCTGATAAAAAATCTTCTGATTCAATGTGATTTAGAGCACTTGGTCGCAAGGAACCTAACATCAAAATACGGTTTAAATATTCTTTTGAGAAATGCACATCTTCGAGACTGCATCTTCTCGAAAGCCAACTTTGGCAAACTATGATTTTCGATTCTGAAATAAAAACAAAATAATTTCTAAGGAACTGTTAGATTTTACTTTTAATCATTTCTTAAACATTATATTTTAATGGATGTACATGTACGAGTAAAGTGGACTACGTGAGTAGGGTTTACTTTATTAAGATTATCGTATGCACAAGCCGATAGAATGTTAGAAAACTCATTAATCTACTAATGCTTGAAGTTTACTTATTAAAATGAAGAGAAATCTTCTTCTTCTTCTTCTTCTTCTTCTTCTTTTTCTTCTTCTTCTTCTTCTATGTGCCCTGTCCCTTCAGGATGTAGGCGATCATGGTTCTCCACGTCTCCCTATCCCTTGTGACTCTTAGTATGTTTGCTCCTGTTACTCCTGGCAATCCCCGTTCCGTCATCCACCTGATCAGACCCTGCAAATATGTTATCCGTTGCTTTCCCCTGTCTCTTTTTCCCCTCTATCTAGCCTGTTAATATCAGATTCTCCAAGCCCTCCTTCCTCATTTCGTGTCCTAGGAACTTCAGCTGTCTCTTCCTGATGCTTAGTATTAATTTCCTTTTTGTTTCCATCATTTCCAAAATCTCATCATTGCTCACATGCTCGATCCATGATATTCGCGGCATCCTTCTGTAGAACCACATTTCAGTTGCTTCGAGTTTGTTTGTTTTTTCATCTTTGAGGAGACTAGACTGTTAGAAAGTGTATGTATTGTGTTTTTATTATGTCATTTTGAAGTATACGTGCTTGGCTATTATAATAAAAGCCAAACATATATATTATAAAGTAAAGAGTTCCTTTCAAATTTGCTATTTTTTTTAATTACTTACCGAGTGCGAACCAGGCATCTCGAACAAGAAATGGTTAATAATTTTGTTCATTAGTCAAACATTTAGCAGACAAATAATAATAATGCACAAAAAATCCTCAGTTACATTTTACCGGTATCTACGCCGAATGGTTCCTCCCTCAGATACGAAGAATGTCAGTCAATATTATTATTTGGACTTTATGTAAAGAAGCTTTTCCTGGTATCATGTTCATACATTTCTCAGTTCCCGAGCCTTCCAAGTTATCCTAATATTGCAAGGAGAGTACTTGCTCATTTTTTAGTTTCTATTTTCATGTCTTTGTATTTAGTCAACTAGTTAAATTCTTCAAAAGAATCGCCTGAAACATTTAGGTTTGTCAACAGGTAAACTCTATTTTAGTGATATTTAATATTTATATTGTTCAATCCGTATTCACAGTAACGCCCCATAAAATAATTACTTTTCTTTCATAGTTACAGGTTTAGGATGATGATTTTACCACTTATTTTCAGTTTTAATTTTATATTGACAGCAATGCAGCAAATTCAAATATTGACTGTTTTTGTCATGTCTGGGTTAGTATTCTTCTGTATTAATTAAAAGAAAACTTGCATTTTGCATCAGTTTGATTTTAATGACAACGTGGTACTTAATGATAAATAAGTTCTGCTTGTATGCAGCTGTTATTACCTTTATTTATTGTGTAGCGTATAAGAAATTAATTAAAACCAACCTTCTTCGCTATTACAAAAATTCACAACGACGTGTGAAATCCTGCTTTTCCCAAATAAAAAAAGAATTGACCATATGCTTAACGAAAAGTCAGTCGAAACCAGATTTCGCAAGTAGGTGTTCAAATGATTTTTGACCTATGGGAGCTAGTTGCACGACTTGGAAGGATTTGGTGATCCAGTGCTAAATTAAAAAAAACTATATAAATGACCTCGGCGTCAGTCAAGAGTCAGACAAATGGGAGCCGAGAGACAAAACAACTAAAATGTAACTTCAACTTCAAATCGACCCGGAGATAAGGTCAGGTCGTACCTTGTTCTCTTTCTCCTTATCTCTTTCAACAATTACTACTACAAACATTTTGTACGAACTCTACTCATAACTTCTTAACAATGTTTCTAATTGAACATTAACTTCTACAACTTATGTTATTCCTCCTTTTAATAAATTTCTTCTTTAAAATGCAAAATATATATTTTATTATTCTACTCTTCTACACAATTCCACATATACCAACCTGCCGACAACCAACCTTCTGATGATGAAAAACCTTCTGATGATAATTCTGCATAAATCCTGTAAGAGAGTTCGGTTAAGTCTGACACAAGGCTGAATCAAAGAAACATTAACCAGCTCCCAGTAGCTACAATTGTAATATATTGTTTAAAATATTAGTCATAGCTATCAACAGGCTATTTCTAAATGCGTAAAACTACAATAAAGATGAGCTTGTGCCAGACGAAATAAAGTTTCATCTATCATGATAATAGTTTGACCAAAGAAAACGTTAATTCAGTAAACTACCTTCAATATTCCTTTGCAAACCTGATTTATTAATATTAGTTTTCAATTTCTAAATATTATCTGGTGACTTTTTATAGCGTTAATATTTTTATGCCGTTTAACGCCAATGCCATTATTACCTCCTCCTCTCTTCTTTTTCCTCCTCCCCCTCCTCCTCCTCCTCCTCCAATAATATCTTTTTTCTTTGGATTCCCTCGTTATCCACAACAATTTCGAATTCCCTTATACATTTGAACATTTTCAGTTCTTGCGTTTTTTTTATTTTCCCTCTAATACTCTCACCTTTGATTCTTCAGACATCCTCATGTCCGTCTGTTTCACCTTTTTTCTTTCTTTCAAAAACGCCCTAAGATCTTGAATTCTGTCCAAATGTATCAGACAGATGAATTTTATTGTGAACAGGAACCTCAAACACTTTTTCATATAATAGCTTTTTTATCAGTTTCACTACATTTTCCTTCTTAATTGGTTATATTCACGACCTTCACTCGCAAAATAATTCCCTAGAATAATGATTTTCGACTCTCACAGATTGGGATCTAGTGCCCGTCTGTAACTAGCTTAAGCATTGCCCAGTGGATAAAAGCATTGATTGGTTGATCCAAGTGTGACTTGACCCACAGCAGAGGGAATAAAACTTGGAAAGGTGAGTTACCAAGATGAATTAACTAGAACTGATATATATATATATATATATATATATATATATATATTGTAAGAAAGTTATAAAACCCGTAGTTTATTTTTAACCCAGTGTTTATGCATGTACTTTTATAAAGAGTGCTCGATACAGAACCTTAATACACAAATTTAATTTTAAAAAAAATAACAAAAATTATAAAAAAGCAAACAATAACTCATTAAATTTAGTGGACATGATAAACACTACAAGTAAAAATATTACAGAAAAACTAAAAATCAGTGAAAAAGTTAGTAAACTCTGCACAAAAGAAGCATACATGACATTAAAAGACCACAAACCAGATTTCCAAACAAATTTGCCTACGAGAATCATCAACCCAACTCGACCTGAAATTGGTAAAATCAGCAAAATGATCCTAGAACAGAAACTTGGATTACTCCAATGGACAAACACACCTGATGTCATAAACTGATTTAACAACATTAAAGAAAAAACAAACAACTGTTCTT
The DNA here is from genome assembly GCA_037127315.1 of Ascarosepion bandense. Classification (NCBI taxonomy): domain Eukaryota; kingdom Metazoa; phylum Mollusca; class Cephalopoda; order Sepiida; family Sepiidae; genus Ascarosepion; species Ascarosepion bandense. The sequence goes on from JBBBDQ010000374.1 coordinate 946,334, forward strand.
TGATCCAATTTGACATAGTTGACTATTACCCATCAATATCCAAAGACCTTTTCACTTTAGCACTGGAATTTGCCACATATTACTCGGACGTAACCATGTACGAATATAATATAATAATGGCCGCCAAGACATCTGTTCTTATCTATAATCAAGAACAATGGATCAAAAATAACTATTAACCAATTTGATATCACTATGGGTGCGTTAGACTCTGCAGAATCTTCCGATCTCATTGGCTTATTTGCAATATACAATCTTTCTGCACACCATGACATAAACACATAAGACATAGGGTTATATAGAGACGATGGTCTCATGTTAGTACAAAATTCTACACATTTTAAAATTTATCCACAGAGAATTCAAAGGTTTAAACCTAAAAGTAATAGTCAACATTAATTTAAAAGTAGTAAACTTCCTAGATATAACACTCGACTTAGTAAATAATAATTACCAACGATACATAAAACCCAATGAACATCCATTATACATCCAACCAAAGTCAAATCACCCCCAAGTATAATCAAACATATACCCTCCTCCATAAAATATAGAATTAGTAAAGGTTCTTCAAGTGAAAATATATTTAACAAACATAAAAGTCTTTACAATATATATATATATATATATATATATATATATATATATATATATATATATATAAAGCATACTACGAAGAATGAGAACAATCTACTTTCCAGGGTATAAAATAAATAAAGGGTTCATTGCAGAATTACAAAAGCGGCACCTGAAGAAGGCTGAAGAGTATAACAGCCTAAACCGCATAAATATAGCAGTAAAGATGAGGACGTCATTTGTTTTGTTTCTAATGAAATAATAATTCTTATTCTTTGGTTAGTTATTTACAAGACAAACACATTTATAATATTTAAACATTTTTATATGTAAATAGTTTATCAATGTTTATTTTTCATCCAGGTTTTGTTGAATTTATGACAAAGTACAATTGAACGCAAGTCAGTATAGCGAGCACGTTGCCAACTTTTTCTAATATTTTAGAAAGCATCTTTTCTTTAATTTATTTTAATCATTTCACCCCCAGCAAGGCAATAAAGCTACTCAGATTAAGAGGTTATTCTGAAGGAAAGCAATAGTGAAGACAATAAAAGAAACGATTAAACGGAGACAGAAGATGCCAAATCGAATTTCATTTACATTTTTGGAAATTGTAGTTGACAAGAAAGTAATAAGAGCGAAAACCGGGATAAGAAATTTTAAGCATAGAACTTACGTTTATAACTAGGAATACCATCAAAGAAATTAGAAAACCTAACTGCTTAAATAGTTCTTCGTTCTTCGTAATGTGTTATGGTGAAAAACACCTATTCCTCAAATAATGGTCTCTCCCTGATATGTTAATAAGTGTTAACAGGAAGTTAACACGATAAGTTCTTGAGAACTTCTTAGGAGTTCTTAGAAATTCTAGAGAGTTCTTTAGAGTTCTATTGGAGTTCATTAGAACTACTAGGCAGTTGATATTAGTCGGCAGTTAGGCGAATACTAAGGAGTCAGCTTACAGTGGAAGATTACCAAGTTTCTAACATTTTGGGTGCATTAAGTCGATTAGCAACCGACATTTTAATAACTTTCAGTGCGAAAACTATTCCACAACACAATGTCAAGGTATCAAAGAAGATAACTTGTTTGAACAATTGTAATAAAAATATTTACAGTAAGACCACATTGAAGCTAAGTTATGGCGGTGGGAAAAAGACAGAATTCAAGATGCCAGATCAGGACCTATAATATTGCATATTCTTTCTTTCTATTTTTTTTTTTGTTATTTTATCAAGAATCCTTTAAGCGCTTTTGTAATTCTACTATATTTTTCATCGTTTTTTATATCAATTTTTTGTATATGCTTGATTTCGAAACCTCTAATTCATACTTTGTATCTTGTGTTTTTTTTATTGCAAACTACCATACATTTTATCTTCTTGCAATTGATGGTTAGTCTTTTCTTTGCTGCTTTGGAATGAAACACGATTTTTCTTTGCTTTCAATTGCCTATTGAACAAATATCCGTAACTTACATACGGTGCCAGTTGGTTTTACCCATCTACATCCATTCTACTGATTGTTTAGGATAACAGCTCTTTATGCTGCGTTGATATTAAACTGCATGATTCTTCCATCATTTTTTTTTCTCTCATGATGACAGTACTATTCAACCGTTCATGTTTTCCAGTATTTCAAAAAGTAGTGTGTAATATTGAATAGCTTTCACGACTTCAATCAAATTTGAACGTGTTACTTTCTCACTACATGTACCGCAATTCAATCAGTCTTTCACGACTGCTATTTACACATCAACAGCCAGTAAGGAACGGCTCTTTTCAAAATCACTTTCTCTTTATAGATTACCTCGCGAAAGAATACCAAACTTTCAGCTGCACCTTGTTCTATTTTGTTCACTACTTATTACAGCGTTCGCGTCTTCGCCAATTTCTTTGCTTTGCTCAGCTTTCACCAAATTACATTATGGAATCTTTCTTTTGATTATATAGAGAACATTCCTTTTTTTTTTGTAAACTGCTTATCTTGATTAGCAGTGGAAATATAGATTTTTTTTATATTCTGTAAAAATAGTACGTGGTCGAATAGATTTGGTACTGTTAAGATGTGTTGCATGACGCTTTGTTCTATAGTACCAGCAAGCCACGTATTCATTGAGTGGGTATCGACGAATTTAGAAAACAAACAAAGCGGTTAAACGAGGAAGAACTGGCAGGTCGGAATTTACTAACGTTAAATATCACAGTTCAGAAAGACTTTCTTTTACACTCTTTTCTAAGAAGAAAAATATAATCATTCGTACAAATAGGCGCGTAATGAAATAATAGTGATAGTGATTTTCTAAGCGTAGTATAAATGTGGCACAAGGCCGAAAATTAGAGGCACCCAATGAGAATCAAACTCATTATTCAAACTTAAACTAATCTAGCAAGACAAGCTTTTCTATATATTACACCACGTCGAGTGTCCTGATAGTTATGACTCCTATTCTTCTTCTTCTATGTGCCGTGACATTCGAGGACGTAGGCGATCATGGCCTTCCACATTTCCCTATCACTCGTCGCTCTTAATACTACTTCTCCTGTTACACCACTGAATCCACACTCCACTATCCATTTGCTCAATTTATCAAGTATGTCATGCGTTGTTTTCCTCTGTCTATCTTTCCCTCTATCCGTCCTGTGAGTATCAGGTTCTCCAAGCCTGCCTTCCTCATTCTTCTTTTCTATGTGCCCTGTCCTTTCAAGACGTAGGCAATCATGGATTTCCACGTCTCCTTATCCCTGGTGGCTTCTAGCACGCCTTCTCCTGTTACACCACGCAACCCTCGTTCCATCATCCACCTGATTAGGCCCTTCAGATATGTTATCCGTTGCTTTCCACTGTCTATTTTCCCTCTATCTCGCCTGTTAGTATCAGATTCTTCAAGCCCTTTTTCCTCATTGCATGTCCCAGGAACTTCAGCTGTCTCTTACTGATGCTCAGTATTAATTTCCTTTTTGTTTCTATCATTTCCAAAACCTCATCATTGCTCACATATTTGATCCATGATATTCGCAGCATCATTCTGTAGAACCACATTTCATTACAAGTCCCAAATTTTCAGTTGTCTTTTCCTGATGTTAAACAACAGTGTCCATTCTCTTCAACACCTCCCTCTTCTTTGCTCACGTGTTCCGTACATGGTATCCTCAACATCCTTCTGTATAACCACATTTAAGTTTCTTCAAGCCTTTTCTTCATCTTTGATAAGATTTGCCATTCGCTGCCATATTAAAGGGCAGACATCACATAACAGTCCAGTACTCCCTTTTTTGTTTCCAGCGAAATTTCTCAGTCTCTTTATATTCTACTCAACTTCTGGAATGGATCCTCCGCCATACCAATACGCCTTCGGAAATTCGTATCACACTTTCCGTCTTCTGTTAGAACATTCCTCAAGTATTTACATTTCTGCACCTGTTTGATTTTTGTATCCCCAATTTGTAATTACCATTTTAGACCCCTCTTTTTTTATTGATGACCATGTATTCAGTTTTCTTAGTGTTTATAGGTAGTCTTTTCTTTCCACTTTCTTTAACTACATCCTGTAGAGAATTACGGCCATATCACGTTGAATACACCGGTTCTCGCTCGATCACCGAAGTTAAGCAACGTTAAGCCTGATCAGTTCTTAGATGGGTGACCGCTTGGGAATACCAGGTGCTGTAAGCATTTAGTGACAAATGTGCGTTGTGGTGCAGTGGATATCGGCACGGAAGGAGAAATCGGTGAGCAGAGTTCGAATTCCAGTTGAATACCCTGCTTTCACTTAAGCTCTAGTACCCTTGGGAAAGGTATTAATCCGTCCCTTCCCTCCAGTTATGGGTTAAATAACAAGGGTAGGACTTGGGGACCATGCCCTTAAAAACAAATCCCAATGAATCTTGATACTCGAAAAGAAAAAAGTATTACTCGACACAAAACTTATATACAAAAACAACAACAATAAATTGTTGAAAGAAAAAGGTATTACCAGCAATAAATAAAATTTAGTTGGCAATAAATGACCCGCCGAGGTTGATATGCCACAAAAACGAACCAGCATCCTGTAGGAGGTTTTATAAATATACGCAAAATTATGTAATTCTACGCAGGTCAAAATGAACGGGCATTTCCGCCAATAAATTGCCTAGTAGAGCAATAATTATTTATCAACTCTGAGTTTGATGATTAGCTGCACTTCAGGACTCAGATGACAATGCTTGCATTAATTATTATAGAATACATATATTGTATATATTATGAAATACATATATATTTTGAAATATATAATACAATAGTGAAAGAAGACAACTCTTGTGTAGCGGTAAAATGGTTTTACTATAAATACCAATAATAATAAAAGATATTGCTACAATATTACGTATCGATCAATTTTATTAATGTAAATGCTACGAAATGTGGATCGGATTGTTTTTTTAATAGTTCTTACTCTTATATATATATATATATATATATATATGTATATTTCAGTAAAGATTAGTTTTTTACAGGTTTTGAAGTTAATAACTACGTTCATGGACATATCAATCAGTTAAATGCCAAACGTGATACACGCTTGGGCGATCATGTCTCGAAAGAGACATGACTGACTGGGCAGAAGATTATCCCGCAGGAGGTTGCCATTGATTTCTGTGGTAGACTATTTGCCGACCAAGGCTATAGAACCTAATTTGTCCTGATATTTAACCCATAACTGTAAGCAAGAGACGGATTAATACCTTTCGCAAGGGTATTTGCGCGTAAGTGAATGCAAGGAATTTAACTGGAATTCGAACTTGGCTCTCCGATTTCTCGTTCCGAGTCTATATCCACTGCGCCACAACGCAAATAAATTTCTAAAAAATAAAATGCATCCGCACAGTTATCAAAAGTGTATTCTTTTTCTTTTATTTGATTAACTGCATTCCAGGTAAACGTGCTTTAACATTAAATCGTATGAAGACTATATATATATATATATATATATATATATATATATATATATATATATATATATATGTAAGTGCGTTACAGGTATTGTCCTGGCAACCAGTTGTCAAATATGCCATCATAACACCCGAAATTCTATAAATAACTAATTAGTTTGCATAGTAACACCTATCACATCCAAAAAGCCTTCTTCTCGAATATGTATATCGATGCATGGTGTCTCATAAAATGTTAATCGTTAGCCGATCTGAAATTTGAAATGTTATATCTGACCTGATTTTCAACATTCAAATTCAACGACAAGGTACAGCCAATTATAAAATAAACACCTTAATCAATCCGAGCGAATTTACTTGTTATCTAAACGAAAATAAGTTTATGCTCATTCTGAGCGAGAACGGTCGTCATAATATTATCTGCATGGAGATTGTGGACATAAGACTCAACACTGCATGATGACTGTCAGTTTCATACCTAAAAGCAATACAAACACTTGATACAGGGTTATATTATGTCTCTGTTGATGTCAGTCAGTTAAGTGCCATACGTGATACACGCTTGGGCGATCACGTCTCTAAAGAGACATGAGTGACTGGGCAGAAGATTATCCCGCAGTAGGTTGCCATTGCTTTCTGCCAAGACTATAGAACCCAATCTGTCCTGTTATTTAACCCATAACTGGAAGGAAGAGACGGATTACTACCTTTCCCATGAGTATTTGCGTGTAAGTGAATGCAATGAATTCAACTGGAATTAGAACTCGACTCCCCGATTTGTCGTTCCGAGTCGATATCCACTGCACCACGACGCTTACATCTATTGATGTAGGTATAAAAAAGGACTGTCTCGTCGATTTGATGTACGAGGGTCTAGTAGCTAAGTTAATTAGAACCGAACAGCCATACTACACGCACTTATGATTTGGTTATAGTGGCAGAACCAGCCACACATTTTCTGAAATAAGTAAATACATCAAAACTGGAGGATAAATAGTTTCACAAGGCTTCTAAATGACCAATTGCATTTTTCCTGGACTGGGTGTCACCTAAGGCTGGAGGTCCCAGTCTACCCTGCTTTTTACCGATAGCTTTTGGTGCGGTAGAGCGACGAATTCAAATTTTCCCAATGGTATTTGCACGGAAGTGAATCTAATGAATTCGACTGAAATTCGATATTTAGTATTTGTCTATATTTCTGAGATGCGGTAGTATTTACAGTACTTACATTATTCGGACTATTGTCCTCATTTTTTGCCATTTTCACGGCGTTTCGGCCGTTGTACTCTCCTGTACAAGGCCGGAGCCTACAGCGGCCAATACGTCGCACAAATGGCAAACAAAGACAAGGACAATAGTCCAAATAATGTAAATACTGTAAATTTGAAATTTGTTCTCCGATTACGCAAAAAAGGCCGCGCATCCACACAAATACGGACAGGGGCTCATATATAAACACATATATGTGTGTATGTGTGTGTGTGTTTATTTTTATGTACATTTGTGTGTGTGGAGTGCATACATACGAAGAAGGCAATATATCTTCTGATACAAAGTTATGGCTGAAGTTTCCAGAAAATTTAATTTTATAGCATTCATGGAAAACATTTTGGTTTGATGCATTGACGAGGAAAACTTATATTGAAAAATAAATATGTTATACGAAATGACTGATTTTTTTATTTAGCAAGCTCTAGTCTTATTGATTTTCTTAACCAAGATGGCCAACCAAATGCATTTAGCGCGAAACAGACTGTCGCCTCTGGGTGTTGATTCAATGTCCACGCTTATATTTACATACGCTTTCTTTTTCATATTAAGATACTTTAACTTATATATGTAGCATAACTTAAAATTATGTTTTATCTTATATACATATAAACATATATATATATATATATATATATATATATGTATAAATATATATCATCCGCAGACAGATCTGTTTCGCTGTATCACAGCTCATCACTACGGTTAGACAGCCGATGGCCTTTTACTCAGGATTGAAACCTGACCGAATTGGCGTCAGTTGGCGATTCTACCTCTGAGCTACGGGCGCTCGGTAGAAGGAGGCAGACTTTTTATATTATCATTATACACGCCCAACAGCTGAGAGTGTTCTAATTCCTTGCTGAATGAACGATGCGTAGATGCCAGAGTAGCTACTGTTTTTCAAAGTCTACCATTCTTCCAGAGTGCTGAATCAGGGTGTGAGATGTAGTATATATATATATATATATATATATATATATATATATATATATATATATATTATTCATCCACATAGAAGAATGTTTCGCTGTATTACAGCTCATCAGGGTACTAGATATCCACTTGCTTCCAGCCGGGATCGAAACTCGACCAATTTGGTGTTGGAGTGCTTATTCCTATAAACTATCGTCGCATGGAAAGAAACAAGGGCAAATTTTAGTGTGTACACACACGCCAGCCACCGGAAGAACTCAATTCATTACCGAAGAGTAATGCGTAAAACGCAGAAGTGGTAATAATAGATAGATAGATAGATAGATAGATAGATAGATAGATAGATAGATAGATAGGAGTACAAAAGCTGTCCATGCTCACAACACTTCCGACGTTAACCTCGTCCGTTTTCCTTGCATTGTACATGATAAACATCAGTCTCTACGAACGCGTGGTGTGTTGGTTAACGATCAAAATCCAACTCTTTTAGCACATAGTGAAACATCTGACATGTGATTGTATAAAAATTTGCATAGTGGAACGTCTACACCAGTACAATACACTATCCATTGGCAAAAGCTGTTGGTGGTGTCGGCGGTGGGGAGGGGGTGTATCGTCTTAGACACCGATACTGTTTGCAGCTGTCGAGGACAGATTAGGACACGTGTCTTTCACCGGAATAACTCAATTAATTATCGAAGAGTAATGCGTAAAACGCAAAAGTGGTAACGATAGATAGATAGATAGATAGATAGATAGATAGATAGATAGATAGATAGATAGATAGATATGAGAACAAAGCTGTCCATGCTCACAACACTTCCGATGTTAACATCGTCCGTTTTCTTGCATTGTACGTGATGAACATCAGTCGCTACGAGCGCGTTGTTTGTTGGTTAACGATCAGGATCAAATGCTTTTAACACATCGTGAAACATCTGACATGTGATTGCATAAAAATTTGCAGACTTATACGTCTACACTAGTACAATACACTGTCCGGTTGTAAAAGCTGTTGTTGCGTCGTGGGGGAGGTGTACCGCCTTAGACACCGATACTGTTGGCAGCTGTCGAGGACAAGGTATGACACGTGTCTTCACACGTTGTATGTAGAAAATACGCATATGAAAAAAAAAAACAAAACAAAAAAAACAATTCGCAAATTTTGTGGAGGTACTGATAACAGAGGAAAAATGTATATTAATAGTCAATATACATAATATTCTTATCGCTATCATATATCAGAGTTTGATACACGATGCACTCGTTAGGTGCTGACTGAAAACGTTCAAATTGGCACCTGACAATCGCATCGTACACCAAACTTACAGTTGGGTTACCAGTGAGGAAATTATATATATATATATATATATATATATATATATATATATATATATATATACGAGTTTTTTGCTCTACTATTGTATTTTCGTACTTTCGTATTGAACACTTTTTCTTGTGTTTCGGTTCCGTTTGGGGTTTTTTTCTTTACTGCGGATACTTGACATTTTGTTCTTGTTCAGCTGATTTCTTTTTTTCTCCCTCTTTATCCGACGACTTAGTACGCCGGTTTGTAACGGATTTAGGTTCTGTTTGTTAACAGTTTTTCGAAGGTTTAGATTATTGTAAACTTACGGAGTGTAAAATTACGGAGTCTAATTAGTTATTATATATATATATATATATATATATATATATATATATCAAGACGATGGTTGACAAACATTGCCTGAAGACGCTCTCGAGACAGAAACACGTGTTGCAGAATAAAAAGCGTGCTCAGCAGGAACAAGACTTCAATAGCCCCACTAATCAATGAATTTGAAGTTCTCACCTCCCCAGCCGACAAGGCTGAATGCTTTGCCCGTAGATTCTCAACCAATTCGACACTGGACTCGTTAGGAATACCTACACCAGACTTCCCACCCAGAACTAAGGCTCAACTAAATAACGTCCACATAACACCCTCGCTAGTCGCCAAGATAATTGCACAACTTGACCCACACAAAGCGAGCGGCGGTGACGGAATCCCAGTCATAGTACTGAAGAAATGTGCCCCAGAACTCTCCTCTGTCCTCTCTAAACTCTATAACCTCTGCCTATCTGCTTCCTGCTTTCCTGCCTGTTGGAAGTCCTCCTGCGTAGTTCCTATATTTAAGAATTCTGGCGAACCCTCAGACCCCGCCAATTACCGTCCTATTAGTTTCCTTCCAATCTTTGGCAAAGTTTTCGAAGACATTATCAACGCCGAGGTGATTCAGCATCTTATGGCCAACGGGCTTCTCTCTGACAAACAGTACGGGTTTCGCTGCACCAGGTCTACTGCTGATATGCTAACGACCATTACCGAGTACATATACCAGGCACTCGACAAGAATGGTGAAGCCCGAAACGTTGCCTTGGATATCTCCAAAGCATTCGACAGGGTCTGGCATGCTGGCCTCTTGTGCAAACTGCGGAGCTATGGGATAACTGGACATCTGTTTGACCTCATCCAGTCTTTCCTCTGTAACCGCACATTGAAGGTGGTATTAAATGGGCATGCCTCCCAAAACTACCATACGAACGCGGGCGTCCCTCAAGGTTCCATCCTAGGTCCCACGCACTTTCTGATCTACATTAATGATCTCCCCGACACCATTAGATCCCAAGTTGGCATGTATGCCGACGACACAACAATCTACTCTCGCATCGATCAGAAACCAGGTCTGGACGACAAAGTGAACCTCGCTGCCGTACTTGAAAGGGACCTCCAATCCGTAGTGGCCTGGGGTAGGAAATGGTTGGTAAATTTCAATGCCTCTAAAACAAAGCTGTTATCAACTAATCACCATAGACAATCGCATCTACCTCCCATTAGCATGGGACAGGCTAGCCTCCCAGAGAGTAAAATACTACGCCTCCTTGGCCTTACACTCTCGGCGGACCTCAAATGGAATGACTATATTGAATCCATTGCCAAATCTCCTGCTATGAAAGTCGGCTCCCTGTGCAGGGCCCGGAAATTTTTCCCACCTGAATCTATTCTGCACATATACAAATCTACCATCCGCCCGTGTATTGAATATCGCTGCCATATCTGGTCGGGTGCCCCTGCTGCTCTCCTTGGGCTTCTTGACAAAATACAAAGGAGGATCTGTAACGTGGTTGATACTGACTTGGCAGACCGGCTGCAGCCGCTTTCTCACCGGCGTGATGTGGCTTCCCTGTGCCTCTTCTACAAGTACTTTCATGGCTTCTGCTCCGATGAGCTTAGATCACTGGTGCCGCCTAAGGAGGAATTTACACGAGATACTAGATTAGCAACTAGGTCCCACCCTTTTACAGTTAAACAAATAAGATGTAACCGTAAATTCTACTCCAACAGCTTCTTTTCTCGCGCTTCCCGCCAGTGGAACTCCCTTCCACAAGTCTGCTTTCCCGACAGTTACAATCTCCAGGTGTTTAAATGTAGGGTCAATAGACACCTCCTATCACACTAACTCCCAACTATTCTCAGAACACTCTCATCTACCCAACCCTCATTCTCCGTATCCTTACCCGCCTATCACCCACCCTCTGAAATTTCCGATATTTAATCATCCTTTCTCCACTCTATGTAGCCCCCTGCGCAGTAGTGGCAGTGACATGCCTTGCTCGGGGTGAAACGCTTATAAAAATAAAATAAAATAAAATAAAAAATAGAACACACTATACATACATACATACATACATACATATATATATACATACACATATATATATATATATATATATATATATATATATATATCCTATATTTTCTAAAAGAAAACTTACGGTTTCTCTTTCTATAAAAAAAACAACTTTTCTCTCTTTGGGAACACGTTAACATCCCTATTATATATATACATATATATATATATAAATTATTATTTCTACGTTAAAACGTGAAAAACTAGAAAACTCCTACAAAATTCTACATTTTTTTCGACATTGGAAGAAAAATATTCTTTTGATGTCGAAAGAAAATGTACAGTTTAGTCGTATTTTGTAGTTTTTTACATATTCTACCGTAGTATTAATTGCTCTATTTTTATATTCAGTACTGTTTTAAATTAATATTTTGAACGGTAAAATTTTATTCTTCTTTCTTATTCATTTGGTTATATATATATATATATATATATATATATATAGAGAGAGAGAGAGAGAGAGAGAAAGAGAGAGAAAGAGAGAGAGAGTGGGAGAAAATGAGAGAAAACGAAATGCGTGTATGTGTGTTTATATGTTTATTACAGGTGTGCCTTTGTTTGCGAGGCAAACGTCGGGTGCATCGCGTTTATTTCTTCTGTAAGTCCGGTTAACTTAAAAGACGTCTCTAACACAAACGTGAAGATTTATTTTTGTTAAAATCGTATTAGTGTCAGTCTGACATCCGGCTTACTGAATCTTCTCATATTACACGTTCCTAATTGTTATTCCTCTCAAAATCGCATTTAATTATCTCCTCGCATACTTATGCACATTTCTTTTGAAGGTGAAGGTGTGTTTAAGCTGTTGTTGGTATTTTATTAAAATCATTACTACATACAATATAATTATAGACGTATTCAGACATTGCTAGATTTATGTTGTTATTACATCCCGTCAGGAGAAAGCAGAACAGTATGTCTAAGCTACGCACACTTTGATGTGAATGTTAACTTGGAAATTGTATGTCATTGATTAGCACTTGAAATATATTCTATTGAGATTTCCGAACGTAGGTGGACATTTTATTGCTAATCATAGATGGGATACTTCCAGAAAGATTATTATCCTCCTTCATTGACGTATCTATTGAAGCGTGGCTATGTACAAATTTCTTTTATTGTCTACTAATAACTACAAAATATGGATAATGGCAGTTCTTAAAACAATAGTGTTTTCCCGTTGTTTTTTCAAAAGCTTTCCTTTCCAAATTGATTTTTTTTTCTCCGGGACTTTTTGACAATCAAAGATATGTAGTCTATAATCCTCTTTCTGTTTATCGCATGTCTAGGAATGAGAAGAAAGGGATTCATGATTTCCTACTGTCAGTGGGGCATAATAATTCCATACTGTCTAAGTCAATATGTGAACTCAGATCTCCGATTCCATTCTACTCGCAACTCCCTAACTGATGTCATATAGAGCCGTTTATATGTAATATATATATATATATATATATATATATATATATATATTATTTGTTTAATTACTTAGTTTCTGGTCATAATAAGATTAGACAAGTGAAAATTTGTATTAAAACGTTATTGTAAATCGCCTGAAGACAACACTCAAGGTAGGTCGCATAATTACTTAGAAATGGAATATATATATATATATATATATATATATATATATATATATACGCTCTCACACCGATCGTGCACAATTGAGGTATGGTAGACTTTATAAAAACAATAGCTATTCACGCATTAACGTATCGTTTATTCAGTAATGAATTTGAACACTCTTGGCTACTGGCCTGTTTTTACATAGCTCAGTGGTTTTCAATCTTTCCTCGGAGCAATCGGATGTCTATCCGTACGGATTGACTGTGATACAGAGAAACAGATCAGTCTGCGGATGACTCTCTCTATATATAATCCGCCGAATTCAACGTATGAGCGTCTAATTTATTTGTTACATCAAAAACTAATGCCAAAAAAAAAAAAAAATTATGCCATATGTCGCCGTAGAATCTGCATTTGAACCGCTCGTTTTGGAAATAGAAACCTCTGATGGAAACCAGGATTTTGAATGTATATGGTGAGCCTTTGATTTACTGAACAAATGACAAATTAGGCACTTGAATCTGACCACAGAAATAGAAGGATGGAATTTTAGTTCCCAAACAGAGTGCATCAAGATGTTGTAGGCTATTCTGTTCAGAAACATGTAACGTTACGATGACAAGCAGTTCTTCACTCAATCAAAGAAGACAATTCAAATTAGTCAAGTAATACACACACACACACACACACACACACACACACACACACATATATATATATATATATATATATATATATATATATACATGGTGTTCACTTTAAAAAATTCATAACTTGATTTGTAACTGGGATAGGAATAGTCTGTAAACTTGAAAGATATCACAGTGTTTTAACAAGATATAGCACCTTGTCACTTTACTCTGCGTGATAGACAATTTCTAAATTAGCAATTTTCTACCAGATGGATTGGAAGGGGTGGACCCTTTTATTGGCCTCCACGTTTGCCAGTTTTGACTTCATTAGATTTTTTATGGAGACATGTGAAAACAATTGTTTATGCAACTAAACATGGTTCATTAGAAGATTTGAATGCTAATGTGATCTCAGGTATTACTGCAAATCAGTTGGCAATTTTTTTCCGTGAACTGAAAAATCGTATTACCCTTTGTATTGCTAATGATGGAGGACATGTTGAAACTAAAAAAAATCAATAAAACTTTAAAACATATAGATTAACTTCTTTCTAATCCTTTTTACAAATTATTTCTATCGCAAATACCAATAAAGATACAATTTTTTAAAGTGTAGACGAACTGTATGGACACCCTGTATATATATATATATATATATATGTTCAAGAGATAATCATGAGAGAGTTTTACTAAATATGGTGTGTTATATCAATGTCAAATTAGGAAGTCAAAATTAAGGTTTATAAGGAAGAGGCTAGGATTTTAGCGTTCGGGGAAATTTGAAATATTAATGCATATATTAATATTTGCTAAAGTTAAGCTTATTAACGTCATAAATTCAATGATAATAAGGAACTGATCTTGCTTATTATTTGCATCGAATATTAATCTGTTTCCACGTCTTGTTGTCTTTTGCTAAATTATTCTGTAGGTTTTGAAGAATACTCTACTTTTTCGGATTTCATAGACGGACACCCCAGTATCACAAACAAAAACGTTACAAAATAACAGGGACTACACCACTTAAAGACTTTCAGTAATAGCAATAACTAAAATGGATTGGTTTGATTTTTACGATTTATCAAGCCTGCTTTTGCTATTTTAAAACTGAAAAGTATTGTTTTGATTGTAGATTGTGAGATTTTAAAAAAATTGGGTGAATATTCGATCAAAATATTTGTGGGAATACCAATGATTTTTCTAATTAAAAAAATAACTGACTGACCCATAGTTGGAGGGATGATGAGCTGGGTTCATACCTTTTCAAAGGTACTTTTCGTGTAAGTGAATATAACTCACTCGACTGAGATTTGAACTCGACTTTAAGCTGCTATTAATTACACCACCCACAAATCTACCAACGTAAACTGATAGTAGATATACTATATTGAGATATTAGATATTGATGACGATGTAGAACTTGATTCTCTACATTAACTTAAACTAAAGGTTAAGAAGTATATCCTCATCAATACAAGAAAGAGCGATAACAAATGACTTGAGAACTCTTTTTTTTTCTTCAAAGAAAATATTTTAATACAAATATTTGATGAATTTCAACGGCGGTCATACTAATTGTTCTTGGTAAATCTCAACATTACCATTACCGAAAATAAGTAAAGCGAAATAAAACGTTAAAAAACAAGACAAACAAATACGCATGCCTATGCTAACACCCAACGAGATAACGATGAAACCATGACACGTAAGTGTGTTGTTAGAAGCGTCAATAGTTGCATCAACAAATGAATGATTGATAAGCTGATAAAATGCTTCTCTCTACTTATATTTCTACGCTTTCAAAGTTGAGTTCAAATTTTAAATTCACCAGCAGGCGTTCAATTTTATTTAAATTTAAAAAAAAATATAAACCTTATTTCGACTTTCAACAAGTAAATTTGCCAAAAGTTCACATTATCAATAGATAGTCTGATATTTAACGCTGTTGTGGAATTCATAAATATTTGTTTCAATATTTTGTTCTCGTATCTATTGTCTTTTTTTTCTCCCTCTCTCTTTCAGTTTTCAGTCATGTTGCATAACGAATAAGAATGTTCCGAGTGTTGCACTATTTAAGGGCACGTCCGGTCCCAAAGAACTTTCATAATTTCCTCAGTTCTCGAGCAAAACTCTGACAGCTTCTTCTTCAGAAGAATCGGCGAGATACTTTTGGCGTTAAATTTTTTTCTGTTTGTAACAATTAAATATCCTTAATTGAAATGGACAAATTGATCTGTCTGAAAACTTATTTTTTGCATCTTTATTTATCTCATTTTAGGCTATATATTTTTTTGTTTTTTTTGCTTCACACCCTTTACTTGAACGATCAAAATGGCGATTCCTAATAACGCTTCCCACACAATGTTGCAGATTTATATATTTTTTGCTGCATAAATAAATATATGATTCAATTTTCTATCTCCTCTCGTGATGGCTTATCGATTTTTCCATTGACATAACTAATTTTAATTATTTTGTTTTCAGCTATTGTGGCAAAGACATTTTCTATACAATAATTCTTTTACAGTTATTCTTTAATGTAAAATTACAGCTCGTCTTCTCAAATCTTTTTCTGGCATTATCATCCAATGCAGCTGAAAATCTATATCAGGAAAATAAATGAATATTTGAATAATGTGGACTGAATTTGAAATGAAATAAAATATATTTCACTCTGCAATAAGAAGGCGTTGTTTTTACTGTTAAATATACGCTTACTTGGCTAAAGATACGAAACCGATCAAAATGTTACAACGTCACAAGAAAGAAAATGTAAGCTGACTTTAAAGGGTGCATGAAAGCAGATTTCAATTGTAATTTTAACTGAGTAAAGCTCATTGCATTTACTTACGCACAAATACCCTAGCGAAGGTTTTAATCCATCTCTCCCCTCAAAGTATGGGTTAAATAACCGGGCAGATTGGGTTCTAGCCTTGGTTGGCAACTAATTTACAGCAGAAATTATTGGCAACATATCTGCAGGAATATCTTCTGCCCACTCAGTCATGTCTCTTTCGAGACACGATCGCCTAAGCGTGCATCTGGTATAGCACTAAACTGTCTAACTGAATGTACATCTGAATTAGACTGACCTTATGACAAAACGAGCACTAGAATGTTTTATAGAAATTATGCATCAACACGAAAGGTCATATTTTGCTATCGTATTTTAGACACTACTGGGTACAATGGATAAATAGTCTCCATTTTATATTTTCTTTTTGAGCATGGGCTTTTTTTTATTTATTTTCTCCATTAAACAGTAGAGTAGGTTAAGTTGGAGTCTGCTTATGAGGAATATAACACAATGAAGCAGATCACTACACAAGAAATTTGGAAACGGCATGCTGTGCTGCTTGGCATTCGCACCAGTAACTTCAATACGAACATTTCAGAGATTTTGGGTGTCTATCTGAGGACAGTGCATAAGATTCGGAAAAAGTTGAATAAATCTAATGGAGATTATAAAGGTCTCTGGCGTGATTATTGGTGATGGCGACGTTATGCCTCTATCCATTTTCCTACAGGGCCTTGGACTCAACCCAAAGGGACTTAAGGATATACTGTTGTCCTGGATCAAGAGGTTGGTTGTTGGAAGATCCGTTGTCTAGCAACACTACTCTGTACCATGCAACAAAAGCAGGAAAAGTCAGTCATAGCTGTCTACAATTTCTGTGACCAGATCGTTCTGAAACTGAAGGCAAGGATTATGGCAACATTCACCAACTTAAAGAAGGAGAATTTCCAGAAAAGTTGGAGGAGATTGCGAAGTTTTCTGACGGCCATGCTTGACGCCGATGGTGATTTTATTGAATAAATTTACTCTTGAGTGCTTTAAAATATTTTCGCGCAATTTTGATAAATATATCTGTTAAAATTATTTAGTATTATTTTCAATTTCTGCATAAATTTTATGACAATATATCCATTGCAGCTCTGTGTGTGTGTGTGCGTGTGTGTGTGTGTCCTTGTTTGCGTGTGTGTATAAAATTGTGTTCTACCTCAATTAAGTCAGCATAATAAACTGACATATGAAGAGAAAATGCATAAACATAATAAAGATTCTACATTAAACACCGCACTCATTGCACTTTTATGCCATTGGTTGCTGTGTGATCAAAATCTAAACCTGGAATCTGCCAAGTTAACTGTCAGGAAGTGTTGAAGGAAAGTCTGAAGTAATCTGTAGGCTCTGGTTGAAACAATAAATCTATAGTATTTCAAGATATTTCCTATAATCTTGTTAAATATATCTGTTAAAATGAGTTGTTAGTATTATTTTATTTTTTGCGTAAATAAGACGACAATTGATTTCTCGTGACATCGTATAAATTTATAAGTCCCTTCCAAGCTGAGAGTGTCAGGCTAAATTGGGAAGACAGTTTTACGCGATACATGAAGGAGTTTAATAAGAAATAGTGCATTCATGCATTGCAATATACATTCACACGATGTAATGATAATGCTAGAATGAAAACAATATTCAAGCCTGTTAAAATAGAAACACGTAAGTTTGAACAAGTATAGTCAAGCTGAAATGTGTTCAAAATCATCAGATTGAAGGCTAATAAATATTACAATATATTAACATGTAAAAGAACTTATTCAAGTAAATATTGAGTGAAACCAACCACTGAGATATCGATGGTTATAACGTGAACGAAAGATGTGTAATAATACACTAAGATATTTAAGCCAAATTAAGAATATTACGTCTCATTAACAACAGGTGTTAAGAGTAATATACATATTCTGGAAAGTCAACTGTAATCCTCCCTATTTTTTTTAATCATTTCACCCCGAGCAAGGCAGAAATGCCACTGATGAGCGGGGGGGGGGGCTACATAACTGTAAAAAGATTCATTATAAAAGAGTGAGGAGTACAAACTAGTTAGAAAGGAGCAATAGAAAGCTGAGAATGCAGATACGATGACAGATACATAAGTGGAGAGAAAGGGAAGGTTATACGGGGGTGGGGAGAGAGCTAGAGACCAGTGGTTAATAGATGAGTATTGACATTGCATTTAAATTTCTGGAGGTTGTAACCGTCAGGAAAGCAAGAATATGGGAGCGAGTTCCACAGGCGGGAAGTGCAAGAGAAGAAGCTGCAGGAGTAGAATTGTCGTCTGCATTTGGCTAACCTGACTGTGAATGGGTGGGACCCAGTTGCCACTCTGGTTGCACGAGTAAACACCTGTTGAGGAGGCACCAGTGACATAAGTTCGTCCGAGCAGAAGCCATGAAAGTATTTATAGAACAGACAAAGGGAGGCTAAATTTCGACGGTGGGGAAGTGGCTGCAGTCGAGCCGCCAGATCAGTACCTATCACATTGCAGATTCTCCTTTGGAGCCTGTCGAGAACACTGAGGACAACGGCAGCGGCGCCTGACCATAAATGGCAGCAGTACTCCATGCACGGACGGATGGTTGACTTGTATATACGCAGGATGGATTCAGGCGGAAAAAACATCCTGGATCGACATAGTGACCCAACCTTCTTAGCAGTAGATTTTGCTATGGATTCAACATAGTGGTTCCATTTGAGGTTTGATGAGATGGTAAGGCCGAGTAGGTGTAGTGTGTTGCTCTCAGGGAGAATCGCTTGGTCCATGCTTATGGGAGGCAGGAGAGGTTCCCTGTGATGGTTGACAGAAAACAGCTTGGTCTTAGACGCATTGAAGTTGACAAGCCACTTTTTGCCCCAGTTCACCACAGAGTTTAGATCCCGCTCAAGGTCAGCAACGAGATTATGTCTGTCCGCCACGACAGGTTTCTTACTGGTGAGGGAGTGTTTTGTGGTGTCGTCTGCGTAGATGCCTACTTGGGAACTGATCTCATCTGGGAGGTCGTTGATGAAAATGAGGAAGGGTAGAGCCCTGTGGGACACCAGCATTCGTGCTGTAGGATGAAGAGGCATGCCCATTCAAAACGACCTTCATTTTGCGGTTATTTAAAAAAGATCGGATTAGGTCAAGCAGGCGACCGGTAATACCGTAACCCGGTAGCTTGCATAGGAGGCCAGAGTGCCAAAGCCTGTCAAAAGCCTTGGAGATGTCCAGAGCAACCGCGCGAGCCTCGTCACACTCATCAAGGGCCTGGAGCATGTACACCGTTACGGTTGTTAGCAAGTCGGCCGTGGACCTGGCAAAGCGGAAGCCATATTGCCTGTCAGAGAAGAGTTTGAAAAAGGACCTTTGTGCATTTATATATATATATATATATATATATATATATATTGTAAGAAAATGAGAGAACACGTAGATTTTAAACCTACTGTTCACGCATTTATTTTTATAAAGAGTGCTCGATACAGTGTAGAGCTTTACATTGTAATAGTTGTTACAATGTTTTATAAAGGTATAATATCACTACACAAAAAATTTTCTTGTTTCGGGGCTAAACTGCTCCTCTTCGGGTGATATGTATAACTGAAAATAAATGGTGGAAACGATTTGTTTGAGAAGGTGAAGTGTAGTTGGTTGAAGGGATTAGAATTTAGTATGTCTACAGAGGAAGGCAGCAGATAAGTTATTTGCAGTGCCTGATCAGGTGGATGACGGAACGGGGGTTGCCAGGAGTAACAGGAGCAAACTTACTAAGAGCCACAAGGGATAGGGAAACGTAGAGAACCATGATCGCCTACGTCCTGAAGGGACAGTGCACATAGAAGAAGAAGAAGCTAGTTCATCAGCAGTTTGCAACCATAGAGATATACATTTGGGTTAGGAGATGGAGGCAAGGTGGCTTAGTTCTGGACACGTCACTTTTTAGTTTTGTCTGTGTAAATCGCATAGTGGGGCCTTAGATTTTTTAAAATCCCTCCTGTCACGCACATGGACAGAGAGACAATAGCGAAGCAGCTTTGCTCAGTTCATTCTCTTTACTGCCAGTTATAAAACTTTACTATCAGTTATAAAAGTTTTGCCGCGTGTTTGCTCATTAACAGTGCCTTATTATTTTATTTTATTCAATAATTATGTAAACAAATAGTGAAGAATATATATGTCCTTTCTATTATAATAAATGTCTACGGCTATATCGTGTTGAATGCACCGGTTCTCATTCGATCACCGAAGTTAAGCATTATCGAGCCTGGTCAGTACTTAAATAGGTGACCATTTGGGAATACCATGTGCTGTAAACGTAAGGATCAAGAATGGTCCACCGGTCCTCCAGGTTTGGAGTCTGAGTGCAGGGCTAACAACCCTGCACCGTAAAAAACAATAAATACTGTTTGTTACAGAAACAGCAAGAAAAAGTTTCTATCCTATGCACCATTAGGTGTGATGGATAAATGATGATGACTACAATAAATACCGTTTTATATATATAAATATATTGCCATGAAGAAAATTTGGCGATAGTAAAATTTCCAGAACGACAAAAATTACTTAATGAAAGGTTCGAAAAAATGACACATAAGAAAATATTTTCTAGGCTCGTAGAAACCTGGAGGAAGGTATTTATAAGAACAAACCCCTCCCTTAGTTTAAAGTTCCGGTTATGAACTTATGAAAGTGTTAACGGTTAAAATATCAGTCAAAACAAATTGCCTGATAAAACCAAAAAGCTCAAAACCATGGTAGCCTAACAAGCTGATCTTCCATACCTGAATATCTAAGTTCTTCTCTACATGTTGAAAATTAATCTCCCTTCAAACATGTACTGAGCACTTTCTAATACAACTGTTTACTGGTTTAATTTAATTCGAACTGACCTATAATTGTTTGGTATATATATATAGTCATCCACAAACAGATCTGTTTGGCTGTATCACAGCTCATCTGTACGGTTAGACAGCCGATTGATTTTTACCCAGGATTGAAACCCGACTGAATTGGCGTCAGTCGGCGATTCTGCATTTGAGTTACGGGCGCTCGGTAGAAGGAGGCAGACATTTTAGTGTGTATATTATCATTATACGCACCCAATAGCTGAGCGTGTTCTAATTCATTGCTGAATGAACGATGCGTAGATGCCAGAGTAGCTCCTGTCTTTCAAAGTCTACCAGTCTTCCAGAGTGCTTAATCAGGGTGTGAGAGCGTATTTATTTATGAAATAACTTAAATATTTTGCCGTCGTTTGCCGACAGGAGTTCACTCGTATTAATAAAATCTTTAGGTTGTAACTTGCTTTGTTCAATGTTATTCTGCATTGATAATTCTTTTGTTGTTGTCGTTGTAAGTGAATGACGCATTCAGAATTTTAAGCTATCAAAACAACAATTATCTTAAGCTGTGATAAGTAATGAAATTTTTATAGCTTAATGAAAAAACAGAAAAGAAAAACATGATATCTTTTTAATAGCCCTTTTACAATGTGTTTGACCTAAAATGACTTTAAACAATCTGTTATTTTTAAAAGAATTTGACACCGTGTCAAACAATCTGTGCAATACGTAGAAGCATTTCATCAACTTTTTGGTTGATTTAATAAGTGAAGCTTATCATATACATTATATATATATATATATATATATATATATATATTATTGAAATTTGGAATAATGTCATCATATCGGCACATGTAAGTCTTCCAAACTTCTTCAAGTGTCTGTCGATCTAAGTAAACTCTAAAGCAGGGGTCGGCAACTCATTCGACCCCGCGGGCCGGATCGTGCTGTAATGACGGGTCGCAGGCCGGACGAAGGCAATTAATGAAAAACTTTTAAAAATTACATATGCAGACCCCTATCAACCTAAATATTGAAAAATATAATGAAAATAAACATTGACAAATCAGAAAAACAAAAGAAAATCTTAAATTAAAAAACACCTAACAAAAATTACTTTTCCTCAAAGAACGTCAAAATACTTCAAATTGAAAAAAATCAACCGAGGTGAAATGGATAAAATTATGACGTGTAGGCTTTAAATTGTTATTGAAAATTGTACCACAAACCAACCACACGCACACACATCAAACAAAAACGAAACACATATACCCATACTTGCTAGTACAAATACTTGCGAACATACACTTACGTATCATAAGATAACATGGCCCATTGGAAGATTCTAGCAACTTACATAGGGTAGGTGGCAGGGGTAAGCGATTGAGGAGGTCGCTGATGGAAGAATGAAATAGAAAGCCAACTGAGACAATATTGTCCCTTTGAAGGTGTCCCCGGCTAATGTCTGTCGCCGGTCAGTCGATCAAATCGGCTCACAGTTTTTGTTTTATGTTTATTTTTTTATGTTTATTTTTTTTATTTTTTACGCAGAAAGTGAGGTGATTTGATTTTGATCGTGTTTTTGCGATCATAATATTCAAATTCGGTTGGGTGGATCAGAGGAAGATAAGAGCAGGCCTTTTGTTGAATTCGAATGTCTCGTCTCTTGTGTTAAAAATAGGGTCATTGGTAATCAGGCTGGCAGGCCGCTCAAAATGCCTTCGCTGGCAGGATCCGGCCCGCTTACCGTAGGTTGCCGACCCTTGCCTTAAAGGAACTTCAAAAGGAGTGTTCTCTTCTCGCAAGTCTATATCTAGGGATAGCTCATTACTTGCTATTATCTAGGGATATCTGTTTATTATTGAGTAGAACTTAATTATTTATCCTCAATTTCAATTGAATCTAAGTGAGTACTATATGGCCCAAGGATTGAACTCATTGCTACTTTGACAGACAGAAATTAATCGAAGCCCACTATGTCAGTAAGCCACAAAACCGGTGCACTCGTAAAGATACAATTCTCAGCTGAACCGAATTGGTCTACGAGAGAAGTCACCAAGACCTGTAAATCGTCCAAGTATTTAATAAGCTTGTAAAAGGGCAAAAACAAAGAGTTTTTTGTGAGAGGTGATTTGCTAATTAGTTCAGCGTTCAGATGATAAAAGCAGTGAAACAGTTGATGAACCTACCTTACAAATGTGTAAAACAGCAAAAGAGATCATGTATAGAAGTAGGAAAGATGCTGAATTGAACTCGAAATAAATGTATATTTACCTGAAAAAGAAAAAAGAAAGATTGTTTAATAGATGGGAATAATAATGAAACAAATAGGAATCGACAAGACAAATAAGTCAACATTTAATCCATGTAAAAGCAATAAAAATATCATTAATTTCCTTTATAATTTACATAGCCTGCATGAATAGGAATGTGTCACTTTAATGAAATAAATATTATCTATCTATCTCGCTCCCTTTCTCCCTCCCCCCTCTCTCTCTCTATATATATATATAGAGAGAGAGAGAGAGGGAGGGAGAAAGAGAGCGAGATAGATAGACAGATATATATTTACATCAACATATCAAATGGTTTTCAGATTTCTAATGAAAATATTGATTTGCTTAAAAATGTAATGTATGTATGAGATATATTTACTTATCTATAAAATATCTATATTTCCAGCGTGCATGCCTACATATTAGGTTTTTACACACAAAATGACGCATATTTCTTTGTTGCTGTTTTTCAGGTCGTCTAAAGAAGTAAACTCCTTGCACACACACACACACACACACACACACACACACATATATATATATATATATATATATATATATATATATATATATATAATCTAGTTTTCTTTATGACTCTTTTTCTATCCAGATCATTTTTCCTTCAATATATTGTTACTCATAAGCCCAATTAAAATTTTTACAATGAATCAATGTCAAGTAATCTTACTACATGAGTAAAAATGTAAAAAAAAACTACCATTATGGCATTGTAGCATAACAGTAATAAGAAATGGATACTCTTTGAGAAATGTTACAAAGTAAACCAGTAGATTAAGTGTCTATAAGTTGCATGAGCTGAATTAAAAACTTTTGCCTCAGCCGCCATATTCACCTGATATCTGTCCAAACGATTATTACTTATTTAAGCATTTTCAGCTTTTTATTTGCAATCAAACTAGAAGGAAAATTTAATCGAATCATTTGAAATGTTTATCTCTTGAAAAGATGATAATTTATTTAAAGGGAGGATCAAGAATTTTGAGGTAAACAACCGGCCATAATTATTAGGCCACCCAAGTTTTAAAATATTATGTATTTCATAATATTTTTAGTATTTATTGCCAAGCAAATAATTCTAAATGAAAATAGAATGGTTCTTTTGTTAATACTGCGCAATAACATGTGCATGAAAATGAACTGTTCTGATGTCCAGTTTTGTGCTCTCTTCCCCATGCTAGTCTCTTCTTATTAGCTGGCCGAAGCAAAGATTTCCTGGCTGCTTTGTAAAATTTTGCAGAGTAATAATAACGAAAGAACCATTGTGTTTTCATTTAGAATTATCCATTTGGCAATAAATACTAAAAATATTATGAAATACATCATTCTTTTTAAAACTGTGGTGGCCTAATAAATATAGCCGGCAGTGAACGTTTGAGAACAGTTCATTTTAATCCATGACTAACGACGTGGCATTTAAATAATGGAAGTTTACAAACTACTGTTGTTTTTATTAATAATTGTTCTTACACCACAAGGCCTCAGAGCTACACAAATATATATTAAGTAGAGAATGAGGTTGTTATACGAACACAACAGCCGTGGATGAGAAATGCTCGCTATATAGATATGTAGGAAGATAAGGGTTGATTTAAGACTTGAAATGGTTAAGACCTTTTAGCGATCGGAGAAGCATTCACTTAGGGGACTGTTCCACAAGCTAACGTTTATTGGTTTCTACTTACATCGTAAGTGCTCGGATGTAAATCATTCATTGGTTCCGCTAGTTCTAAACTTCACGTCAAGGACCCGGCATTCCGCTCTCATTGTAACAAAACACTTTCATTCTCTCCGAATTTCACTAGGGAAAAAATTCTCGCAAATCACCGCCCTGTGCATTCAACTCCCAAGAGGATGTTTCCGTGATTACTACAATCTTAACCTGTTCATGTCGAAAGTTAACCGTTATCATACCCACCAATCCGCATAAACTGTGCCTTTTAATCTGTAACGCTGTACCTGGAGTGGCCAACCGTCCTTGTACAGTCTGAACCTCACAGTAAGAAAAAAGCATGTCTAAATACATCTTGGGATGTGCGTTGTGGTGCAGTAGATATCGGCTCGGGAGGAGAAATCGGGGAGCCGAGTTCGAATTCCAGTTGAATTAAAAAGTGTGAATCAGCTCAAAAATTTGACCAAAAATACTATAGCCTTTCAACGTGTGAAGAAGACAAATATTTAAAACTCTATCAAATACCTTCGAGTTATTTAAACCAACCTACCAGTACTTCAACATTCTTATCCAAAGCTTGATAGATTTTTCACGTATAAGCGTTGTCACACCTGAAGTCGACATAGAGAAGCGTAAGCCATAAGTTTCTTCAAAGAATGGAACGCATCGACAAGTTTTTCCTCGTTATTTTCTTCATGAATATATACTTGGTGCGTTAGCTATTTTAGAACACATTTTTAGAATGATATAAGTTACTAAAATCTTGGATCTTTTGTCAACCTATCCATAGAAGCTTTGATTTTACCAAAGGAGATAAAAATCCGTGTTACCCACAGAGTTATTGGGGTAATTTTAATTGGATACTTTTATATTTCAATGTTTATTCACGTCACATGGGTTAATTAATTTCATGCGTGTTTTTCGTGGTCACTGTATGCCTTTCTGAACATGCGTTTCAGTTCGTGTTATGTTTCTTTTATTTTTCTTTGGTTTGTCAAGGATATCAACGTTTCCAAAGTTACCGTAATCAAAATAGCAGAAATTACTTTTTTTTTGTTAACATTCAACCTGATATTTTGGAAAAAAGAAAAAACTCAGTCTTAATTGTTTAGACTAAATGTCACCGTCATTTTTGTATGACACGATGTATTTCACGAGAGAAGAAAACAGAAAAGAGAAAAAGGTCGAGGAGCAACACGAAATGATTAATCAAGCAAGGGATTCTATTCAGTATGCCATTGTCTATGTCAATAGCAGGCAAGAAAAAAAAATTAAAAAGAAAAACATTTGATGCTATAACAAATAAGACAAAACGAATAAATAGATAAGAGAAACGATAAATGAAGAAATAAAGGAAAATAAAGAATAACAACGAATCTAAAACAACAGGAACATAAAATATAACAGGAAGAATCTAGAAATATAAACAAAAGATAGAATCTAAAAATGAACAGAAAAAGAAATTAGGAAACAACTAATCTGAAAGGAATTTAGAAAGGAACAAAAACAAAGAATCTAAAGAAACTAGAAAGATAGAATCTAAAATTGAACTGAAAAAAGAATCTAAAAAGAAACTAAACAGTAGGGAGTTAGAAAGGAACAAAAAGAAAGAATCCAAAAATAACCTCAAAAGATGAACTGAAAAAAAAAGTAACGAGAAAGAAATTAAACAGAAGGGATTTAGAAAGGAACACAAAAGAAGAATCTAGAACGATAGAAGAATCTCAAAAGGTAGAATCTAAAGATGAATGAAAAAAAAGAATCTAGAAAGAAACTTAACAGAAGGGATTTAGAAAGGAACAAAAAGGAAAACTCTAGACAAATAGAAGAATCTCAAAAGATACAATCTGAAAATGAACTAAAAAGCATCTCTAAAGAAATTAAACAGAAGGGATTTAGAAAGGAACAAAAAGGAAGAATCTAAAAATAACCTCAAAAGATAAAATCTAAAAATAACCTCAAAAGATAAAATCTAAAAATGAACAGAAAAAAAGTATCGAGAAAGAAATTAAACAGAAAGGTTTTAAAAAGGAACGCAAAAGAAGAATCTAGAAAGATCGAGAACTCTCAAAAGATAGAATATAAAAATGAACTGAAAAAAAGAATCTAGAAAGAAACTAAACAGAAAGGATTTAGAAAAGAAGACAAACGAAGAATTTAGAAAGAAACCCAAAAGATAAAATCTAAAAATGAATTGAAAAGAAATAATCTGAGAAGAAACTAAAACAAAAGAATCTAGAAAGAAACTAAACAGAAGTGATTTATAAAGGAACTAAAAAGAAAGAATCTAAAAATAAAATCAAAGGTATAATCTAAAAATGAACTGAAGGAAAGAATCTAAAAAGGAAGTAAAAAGAAATAATGTAGGAAGAAACTAACATAGATAATCTAGAAACGAGCTAAAAATAGAATTTAGAAGAAACAAAAAGAAGAATCTAAAAAGGAACTAAAAAAGCAGAAAAAATTACAGAGAAAAAAATCAAGAAAGGAATTACTAAAGAGAAATAATCTAGAAAGGGACTAAAACGAAAGAATCTAAAAAGAGACTAAACATAAAGAATTTAGAAAAGAACTAAATAATAAAAGAATCTAGAATTGTAATGAGTAGAAACAATCTAGAAAAGAACTCACCGAACGAATCAGAAAAGTATCTAAAAGGAAATAATCTAGAAAGGAACTAAAAAGAAAAAAGAACAGATAGAATTACAAAGTAGGAATCTAGAAAGGAATTACTAAAATGAAATAATCTAGAAAGGAACTAAAAAGAAAAAAGAACAGATAGAATTACAAAGTAGGAATCTAGAAAGGAATTACTAAAATGAAATAATCTTCAAATAAACTAAAATGAAAGATTCTAGAAAGAAACTAAACATAAAGAATTTAGAAAGGAACTAAAAAGAAAGAGTCTAGAAACAGACTTAACAGAAAGAAATTAATAATGTTAATAATGTTATAATTAATAAATTAATAATAAACAGGAAGAGTCTAGAAAATAACTAAATTGAGATGATTTAGAAGATAACAGAAAAGAAATAATCTAGAAAAGAATTAAAAGCGATAATGAACTAAAACGAAACTAAGAAATCTCTAGAAAGAATCTAAAAGAAATAAATTAAAATAATGAAATAAAAGTGAAAATAATTAAACAAAACACTATGAAGAAAATATCTAACAGATATCATGAAAGTAGATTAAAAGTGAGACTAAAAGATAAAAAATATAGAAGAAATATATATAAAGAAAATGAGAGACTAAACAAATGAACTGAAAACAAAAGGACCTTAGAAAAGTAGAAAAAGAGAAATATACAAACAAATGAACACAAATTAACTACAAAAATGCGACAAAAGAAAATCGCAAAGAATAGTAAAGAGACGAGATAATTAAAAATAAAAAACAGAAAAACCCGTAAAAACGGCAAAAAAAAACAACAAAAAAAACAAACAAAAACGAAGAGACAGGAAGAAAGTAAGAAAAGAATGAACTTTAAAAACTGACAAACAATTATATCGACAATAATCACACGTAACCATTGATATGATTGTGGACTTCTTCCACTAAATTTTCTCAATTCCTATTTCTAGATATTCAGCACGGCTGCAGTCGCTCTCTCACCGGCGGGGCGTGGTTACCCTCTGCCCCTTCTACAAATAATTTCACGGCTTCTGCTCCAATGAACTTAGCTCACTGGTGCTCCCTAGATATGAATTTACACGAGCTACTGTATAAGCAACTAGGTACAGCCCTTTTCCATCGAAACCGATAAAATGTAACCGCAATTTCTACTCTAACAACTTCTCGCCGTTTCCGCCTGTGGAATTTCCTTCCCCGACAGCTACAATTTCCAGGAATTTAAATGTAAGGTCAATAGATATCTCCTATCTCACTAACTCGTATCCATTCTCTCAAGCACTTTTCTCCATCCACTCTACCCCCATTACACCTGTATTCTCATCCATCTATTACCCTCACCTGACATTCCATATAACTAACCCCTCTTTCTCATCACTTTTCCCTATGTAACACCGTACCCTACAGTGGCAGTAAAACTGCCTTGCTTCGGGTTAAATGATTATAAAAAAAATATATTTGGAGGGTTTTCTTTAGTTTTCCGGAAGATGTTGCCTTCGAAGTGAGCCGACGTTTCGATGATCGGAGAGGTTCTTTCCTTCTTTGCCTTCATTACTATATTGTGTTGGTAGCCTTTATTTTCTTCATCAGTTCCAATTGATATATGCCAGAGAATAGTAACAACATCATTTTCTCCTAGAAAAAAAGGATCATTTTCAAAGTCTATTTTTATGTTTATTATTAAAGATTTCAGGAATATATTGTTTCGAATCTGGATCTTTTATACATTTAAAATAATACCGGGTGCGATAGATAAATTGTAGTCAGAATTACGCAAAAATGAAAATAATATTGACATCTCATTTTAACAGATATATTTACCAAACTTACACAAAAATATTAAAGAGTATATATATTGAATAGAATCGCTATTGGTTTCAACCCCCTCCCCAGATGACTTCGGGAGTTCCTCCATCTGTTCTGGACGCTCTCGTTGTTTAATTTGGTGAATGCTGACATAATCCCTGCCTTCTGTTCATATTTGGTGTTACACTGACATTTGCTAGTCTCTTGCTCAATGGAAGCCACACATGATAATCAAAGGGTTGCGCCTCATACATAATAATTGAGAGTTGTGCCCATCACATGATCATTAGTCTTAACAATCATAATAATGGTAGTAGTAGAGTGTTCGCAAAAACTGGCAGCCATGGCTGTCTTCTCCTGTTTGTGTGGTATGGTGCAAAACAGAGGGTCTTCTTGTAGATTTCTTCTTGATCTAGTATAACACCACCTATATGTTAAATCAATGATTCGACTAAATTTATTTACACAAAATATGAAAAAAAAGATTAAAAAACAACTCTATTTATTAAAAATAATTTTAGAAAAGTTCAATCTAATTATTTAAGATTAAAATTTTAACAGTTTTTTTTATTAGTCCAAGTAAGAGATTGTTTAAACTGATTAAGATGGGATTATATTATAATATTGTCTTATTTCGAAACCTGTCAAGTTGTGTGAAAGTGTGGGTTAAGTTTGTGTGTAAATTAAATGTCACACGCAGGGCACATACGCATATACATTATATTTATGCAAGCAAAGGCGCACACAACGTAAGTCGGAGAGAGAATTAGCTCTTCGTGGATTGTCGGTCAGTTAATTGACACACGGGATACACACTTGGGTGATCATGTCTCATAAGTGACATAACTGAATGGGCAAACTGTTTTGCCATTAATTTTTGCGGTAGTCTGGTTGCCAAACAAGGCTATATAACCCAATCTGTCCTGCTATTTAACCCATGTCGGGAGAGAGAAACGACGGATTAATTCCTTTCACGATTGTATTTGCCCGTAAGTGAATGCGAGTGGAATTCGATCAAGGCTCTCCGATTTCTCGTCTATAGCCGATACCAACTGCACCAAAACGAACAGTCTTGTTTAGTGTATGAATCATTATTGCTATTTATTATTATTATTAGTAGTAGTAGTAGTATTAGTAGTAATAGTATTAGTAGTAGTAATGTAAATTCACTATTGTTCTAAAATCTCATCATTATATACAGTGTTTCTTTATAATGATCCTCTAAACACCCAAGCCTCTTGGGCCAAATTCCTTCTTGTTTTCGCGGCAGCAGATGGCTGTCTGCTTATCACTCAGGAGAAAATAGTACTTTACTTATTGAACACCGGGAAACAAACAATCTATTCAGCCATGTATGCGCTGATACCGGTAGACAAGGGAATTCTTACCGCTAACTAATGTAAAAGCGCGTTATTGATATTTCCAGGTTGCAAGACTTATTGTCCGTTTTTGATAATCAGTCAGCGCGCATGTCTTCGTCTCGAGGCGTGATTGTGCACGAGACATATCATTACAGTAGGGTGAACGTCACCTCACTGACTCTCGTTAATATATTCAAATAATATATATATATATATATATATATATATATATATATATATATATATATAAAACACATTTACAGTGATAAAAAATTTATATATATATATATATATATATATATATATTTGTTTGAACATTATTTAAAACGATACTCGTATTTGAGTGAATATTCTGTTTATGATAAAGCAGTATATTTATATATTATTTCTATCGGACTGATTGTTTACGATAGACTTTTCTTACGAAAATGTGTGGTATTCGGTAAGTTTTGAAATAAAGATTTATCGTTAATAATCTGGCCGGTAGAAATAAATATATAAATATAGTATTTGAGTAAAAACAGAATATCTACTCAAATGCGAGTACCGATTAAAAATAATGTTCAAACAAATAAATTAAATATGTCGGTTGTCAAAAACATGGTTAATCTTCGGGATTTTCAGTAACAAATATATATATATATATATATATATACCAACACACACACACACACACACACATATATATATATATATATATATATATATATATATATATATATATATACACATTTTTAGTTGTGATGCTTAGCGCAGAGATTGTTGCTTTTTTCAATAGTTTTACTAAAAAAGTTATTTTTTGATTAAGGCTTCTACTGCGCATAAAGTGGGGGATCACTTTTATATTGTTAAACTGATCCCCACTACATCTATTCACCCTCTAGCCATGAGTCAAATAATAGGACAGATTGGGTTCTATAGCCTTGGCTGTCATCCAGTCTACCGCAGAAAGTAATGGCAACCTACTGCGGAATAATCTTCTGCCCAATCAGTCATTTCTCTTTCGAGACATGACCGCCTAAAGCGTGTATCACGTATGGCACTTAACTGACTTACGAGATTCGTCCAGTAACATGTGCCGGTCAGGTTTGATCAATCTGTCATTATATATATTTACATCAGTATGAAGTATGCATGTATACGTTGTGGGAGTGATTTTGAATGTTTGATAACAGACGCACACAATCATCATCCATTCTAACCGTGCTTTCATGTGTATGTTCAATGTCAGCCGTCCCTTAACGGCATATCTTTCCATTTGTTGGCTCTGTGAATGTTCGATATTTTATTGCATTAGAAACTTTTTGCTTTCTATTCATGTTATATGTACATATTTCACTTATTGTTCGTTTGATTTTTCCGACTTTGTAATCTATCCGTGGCTTCGAGGCTCGGATCATGGAATCGATTTCTCAACGTCTGTGATTTGCGGCGAACTGTTCGATGGATATTAGATAATCTAATAACAATAGAAATATCGATCGATCACATAAATCACGTTTTCTTGGGGCAAGTATTTCATTTAGCATTCACTTCATGCGTTTCTTCTTTACTGGTTACTAGTTTTTGGTTTTTATATTCTTTTTGGTATTGCATCTGTTTTTGCGATGTTTATATTGTTGCCAACAATATTTTGCTTTTTTACTTTGCTACACTAACCGAATTTTAAATATAAAAATCACAGGTATTGATCAAAATAAAACTGGACAATTTATAACGAAATATTTAAAATTAGGTGTTATCCTGATTGCAACTCTTTCTGAGTTAACCAGCATGTTTATTATCGTTGTTAGAGTTTCGGCCGTTGTAGGCTCCCGATTTTTTTTTTCAAGTGTTTGTCGATAACTGTTAAGAATTTTGAGTAGAACTATTTATTCTTTCTATGGAAACAAATTTGTTCTTTTAAGTTCCATGCTTGTTGTTATCACATATGAATTCATTTGCATTTTTCGAATGTCTTTTTTTCGCTGCAGTTAATGACTATATCAAACCCAGAGCTAAATCCGCAGCTAAGAAAATCGGTTCACTGTACAGGGTTAGGAAGTTTTTCCTGTCTGTGTCCATCCTGCATATATATAAATCTACCATCTGACAGTGTATTGAATACTGCTGCCACATTTTGTCGGGTGCCTCTGCTATTTACCTCGGGGTTCTTGACAAAATCCAACGGAGAATATGTAATGTGATCGATAACGACTTGACAGCTCGTATGCAGTCGCTCTCTCACCGGCTTGACGTGGTTCCCCTGTGCCTCTTCTACAAATAATTTCACTGCTTCTACTCCAATGAACTTAGCTCACTGGTGGCCCCAGATATGAATTTACACGAGCTACTAGACCAGCAACTAGGTGCCACTCATTTACAGTGAAACCGATAAAATTAAACCGCTTTTCTACTCTAACAGCTTCTTTTTTCGCACTTCCGCCTGAGGAATTCCCTTCCATGTACTTGCTTCCCGACAGCTACAATCTCCAGGAATTTAAATGTAAGGTCAATAGACATCTTTTATCTCACTAACTCGCATCTATTCTCTCGAGCTCTTTTCTCCATCTACTCCACCCACATTACACCCGTATTCTCATCCGTCTATTATCCTCCTCCTGGCATTTTCTATAACTAAACTCTCTTTCTCATTACCTTACCCTATGTAACTCCCGTGCAAGGTCTTCTGAGGTCTTCTTCTTCTTCTTCCATGTGTACTGTCCCTTCAAGACTTAGGCGATCATGGTTCTCCACGTCTCTCTATCCCTTGTGGCTCTTAGTATGTTCGCTCCTGTTACTCCTGGCAACCCACGTTCCATCCACCTGATCAGGCCCTGCAACTATGTCATCCGCTGCCTTCCTCTGTCTATCTTTCCTTCTATCTGGCCAGTCAGTATCAGGTTCTCCAGGCTCTCCTTCCTCATTGCGTGTCCCAGGAACTTCAGTTGTCTCTTCCTGATGCTCAGTATTAATTTCCTTTTTGTTGCCATTCTTTCCAACACCTCATCGTTGTTTGCATGCTCAGTCCATGATATCCGCAGCATCCTTCTGTAGAACCACATTTCCGCTGCTTCCAGTTTTGTCCTCATTTTCGATGGTATTGTCCAGCATTCACTGCCGTATTGAAGAACTGACATCACATAGCAATCCAGCACTCTTTTCTTTGTTTCTAGTGAAATTTTCCTGTGTTAGTACTTTACTCAGTTTCTGGAACGCGTCATATTGCCATAACAATTCGCCTTCGGATCTCTGTGTCGCACTTTCCATCTCCTGTTAGAACACTTCCTAGGAATTTAAATTTTTGTACTTGCTTTATTCTGGTATCCCCCACCTGTATTTGGCATTTTGGGTTGCACCTTTTGCTAATGATAATACATTCAGTTTTCTTAAAGTTTATTTGTAGTCCTTTTTTGTCACTCTCCACCCCACCGCTACCTTCTGCAGGAGGTTTTAAAATGTTAAAAAAAAGTTGTGAATTTGATTTCATGGGTGATCCGACCGAAGTATTTTGTGTATGATAGTTTATTTGGTTCATTTTCTACGGCTTATCAAACATTTTCAGGTTATTTAAAACCGGAAAATATTTTAGATTTTAAGAAATATTTGGAGGTGAGCTTAATACGAGTCTTACTAATTAACTCCTAGCTGGAGGAGATGATATGGATTCATGTCTTTCTCAGGGGTATTTGTGTGTAAGTGAATACAAAGAAACTTGACTGAAATTAGAAATGGGCTCGCCAATCTTACAGCACCTAATATTACCAAGCGGTCATCAGTATAGGTACTGACCAGTCCTGACGTTGCTTAACTTCGGTGATCGTACGGGAAGCAAAATGTGAGCAATTTGTAATTATAAAAACTTATCAGTCAGTCAGTTCAGGGCCACACACGATACACGCTTGGGCGATCATATCTCTTTTGAGACATTTCTGCCTAGGTAGAAGATTTCCCCGCAGTAGGTTGCCATTTCTTTCTGCAGTAGACTGGTTGCCAAATCATTCCTGCTATTCAACTCATACAGAGGGAGAAGAGATGTATTAATACCTTTTCCAAGAGTATTTGAGCGTAAATGAGTGCAACGAATTCAACTGGAATTTGAACTCGGCTCTCCGATTTCTCATTTTAAGCCGATATCTATTGCACCAAAATGCACTCATAAAAAACTCTTAAAATCTCTTAAAACTTTTTAAAATTTTTATTCGCCAATTCATTATAATTGTATATTTACTCACATGCGTATTCTTATAACATCCGTCCGAGGTAGTTCAGCTCATATAAATGTTAATTCTCATAGATAATACAGATCAACCTTTCCGATGAGCGAATCTATATTTCTCTACTGCTAATCACAAATTTAAAGAAAAGCCTTATTGTGGTATTGTCCATAACAGTGTGGTTGTCCACCACGCAGATTCCTGATAATGTATGCGGTCATGACGAAGTGCAACAGAAAAACAACAATACGAAACATGATAAAAATAAATGATATTTCTTTAACACGTGTTATTATCTAATATCTGTGATTATATATATCCAAGCTCTCAGTTGTAGACAACTACTTCCTCGGATCAGTGTTTAAAATGGCGTCGAGCGAATAATGACTGTAGGTATTTGCGAGGACTATCAACCTCTAAAATGGATATCCCATAAAGCTCAATAGATGCTGATATTTTACGCTACTTCAAACAAAAATGAAAAAAAGGAACCTACCATTCTTGAGATTGTAACCAGCCTAGGCAAAGGAAAATTTTGAATTCCACAATAATCCGAAAAGGTGTCTATTCTGTCAGACTGTCTTGTCCTAGGCACAACACTGCTGCTATCATCGTGGTATATGTGGTTCTCATACGATCCTACTAAGTTACGGGACACACAGGACTCTTTTTTATTGATTTATGATTAAATGGGAGAAGATACTCTACCAAACTTTATTCTAATTTTTAAAAAAAAAGGGAAATTCGATTTTTGTAAAAAGGTACGAGAAGTAGTCATGGAGAATTACGTCTTGAAAGGTCTAGACTATAATGAAAAAAATATCTAAAGGTGACGCAAATTCACAATCACAAGGAATTTGCTGAGTGAATGTTTTACTGCAACAGTCCGTACATCAACGGTAATTTTAAGTATAAAAGTTATATCATCCATTGGCATTGACACACAGTTTAGCAATTCTTGGAGCAGAAAGTGAAATTGTATTGCCGGGCTCAAATTCAGGGCCAGTTGTTCGAAATCACAAATATTACTGCAACAATAATGGTTAAATAAGAGAGCATACTAAATCTTTGAGCCTTTGTTGCCAACCAGTTTACGAGAATGTTGACGCTGAATTTAATACAATTTAGTCGTAAACTTTGGGTTGTCAAGTCTTCACCGGAAGAAAGTATTTACTATAAAAATCATAGAATCACCAACTAATGTGGAGAGGCTGATGAACTACTCAAAACACACACACACACACACACACACACACACACACACACACACACACACACATATATATATATATATATATATATGTCATACTTTAATTATTTCATAATATTCTTATTATCTTAATTGTTGGAGGTGTTTTAGACAAGATGTTTCGATAAAGTACCCTTTGGCTACTGTCTGGTGTCCGTTGGTTTGGTTGATTGTTGTGATATTGGTTAACTGTTATTTTATAGGGATGATATCAGTTCCTGTTTGTTTATGCTAAACCAGTGTCAATAGTTTCAAAACCTGATCGTGGAACTGAACATCTGGCCACTAGATGGCATTCAAAATAAAATATAAAAAGGAATATTATTTTTAATTAAAGACTGATTTTCGTTTTTCGACATCGCTTGAAAAACATCGAAAACATTTCGACAACATGTCGAAAACATTTCGACATCGACATACAGTGCAAGCTAAAATTACTGTTTCTCGCCCGATAACCGAACAAAACGAATATTATTTGGTATTATAATAGATAGTGGCTCTGAAGGAAAAATTGCAGATCTGAGTTCGAATACCAGTCGATATCGTTGCATTCATTTACGCGTAATAATCTTGAGAAAAGTATGGTTCGATCTAGTTTCCCTCAGTGATACGTAAATAACAGGACAGTTTAGGCCCTAAAGCCTTGGCTGGCAACTAGAGAAGGAGACGGAAAACTCTGAATTCATACAAGATATATTGCTCAAGACACACCTGCCACAGTCGCAGTATATGTAAGGCACTTAAGGCTCAAATAATTGATATCAGATCTTAGCATCATTTTGACTCCATTTGCAACAAAGTTTCGTAAATATACACAGACTATTAAATTGCTTTTTTTTTTCAAATGTAATAGGAGATGGAAAATGCGACACAGAGATCTGAAGGCGAATTGTCATGGCAAAGGACGCGTTCCAGAAGCTGAGTAAAGTACTAACACAGGAAAATTTCACTAGAAACAAAGAAAAGAGTGCTGGATTGCTATGTGATGTCAGTTCTTCAATACGGCAGTGAATGCTGGACAATATCATCGAAAATGAGGACAAAACTGGAAGCAGCGGAAATGTGGTTCTACAGAAGGATGCTGCGGATATCGTCGATTGAGCATGCAAACAACGATGAGGTGTTGGAAAGAATAGCAACAAAAAGGAAATTAATACTGGGCATCAGGAAGAGACAACTGAAGTTCCTGGGACACGCAATGAGGAAGGAGAGCCTGGAGAACCTGATACTGACTGGCCAGATAGAAGGAAAGATAGACAGAGGAAGGCAGCAGATAACATATTTGTAGGGCCTGATCAGGTGGATGACGGAACGTGGGTTGCCATGAGTAACAGGAGCAAACATACGAAGAACCACAAGGGATAGGGAGACGTGGAGAACCATGATCGCCTACGTCCTGAAGGGATAGTGCACATAGAAGAAGAAGAAGTAGGAGAAGGACAGTCAATATCAAAAGAAAAAGTAAATAATTTAGTTTTATGTGAAGATCATATCATGTTTAGTTTGCTTGAAAATGTTCATATAAATAAGAAACGTATGAAAACGTCATTGCACGTTTTATTGATTTCGTTTCGCGGAAACTAATACGGTTTATTTAGTGCACCATCTGTAGATGCTAACATGTTTTCTGATAAACAGCTGTGTCTTAATAAACAAAATGACAAAGAAAGGGCCAATTTTCTCTGAGTGTTCACGATGAGAGGTTGTTAAAATTAGAGTATGAGAATAACGAATCACTTTCTTTGTCTTTACTTACGTTACTTTAATCTGAGAGCAGACGGTACAAATACAAAGATCTTGCGATAAAAAAAACATATGATGGAAATGTCTGAAAAATCAATGTATAATAGTGTCTGTCAAAACAGTTGCCGTTTTTCTATGTTTTTTTATTAACTCAAAGAAAAATAAAGTCTAACTTGTAGAGAATGAAATTTGGCAACATTCTTTTATGTAGAGTAAAAGATATAAGAAATTAAAGATTATATGATTGATTTATTCTGACGGATACAAGCCAAGTGTTAAAGCCGGTTTCATTTCTGCCCATCAAGCCATTCATCTAGGCACAGATACGGCGTTTGCATTCGTATTAGATCTATCTATCTATCTATCTATCTATCTATCTATCTATCTATCTATCTATCTATCTATCTATCTATCTTAGTCTGTTCACATCTATCTATCTATCTATCTATCTATCTATCTATCTATCTATCTATCTATCTATCTATCGATCTTAGTCTGTTCACATCTATCTATCTATCTATCTATCTATCTATCTGTCTATCTTAGTCTGTTGACATCTATCTATCTATCTATCTTAGTCTGTTCACATCTATCTATCTATCTATCTATCTATCTATCTATCTATCTATCTATCCATCTATCTATCTATCTTAGTCTGTTCACATCTATCTACCTATCTATCTTAGTCTGTTCACACCTATCTATCTATCTATCTATCTATCTATCTATCTATCTATCTATCTTAGTCTGTTCACATTTATCTATCTACCTATCTATCTTAGTCTGTTCACACATATCTATCTATCTATCTATCTATCTATCTATCTATCTATCTTAGTCTGTTCACATCTATCTATCTATCTATCTATCTATCTATCCATCTATCTAAGTCTGTTCACATCTATCTATCTATCTATCTATCTATCTATCTATCTATCTATCTATCTATCTATCTATCCACATCTATCTATCTATCTATCTATCTATCTATCTATCTATCTATCGATCCATCTATCTATCTATCTTTGTTCACATCTATCTATCTATCTATCTTAGTCTGTTCTACATCTATCTATCTATCTATCTATCTATCTATCTATCTATCTATCTATCTTAGTCTGTTCACATCTGTCTATCTATCTATCTATTTATCTATCTATCTTAGTCTGTTCACATCTATCTATCTATCTATTTATCTATCTATCTTAGTCTGTTCACATCTATCTATCTATCTATCTATCTATCTATCTATCTATCTATCTATCTATCTTAGTCTGTCTACATCTATCTATCTATCTATCTATCTATCTATCTATCTTAGTCTGTTCATCTATCTATCTATCTATCTATCTATCTATCTATCTATCTATCTATCTATCTATCTATCTATCTTAGTCTGTTCACATCTATCTATCTATCTATCTATCTATCTATCTATCTATCTAAGTCTGTTCACATCTATCTATCTATCTATCTATCTATCTATCTTCATCTATCTATCTTAGTCTGTTCACTATCTATCTATCTATCTATCTATCTATCTATCTATCTATCTATCTATCTATCTATGTTATCCGCTGCTTTCCTCTGTCTCTTTTTCCCTCCATATGGCTTGTTAGTAACAGGTTCTCTAAGCCCTTCTTTCTCATTATATGTCCCAGCAACTTTAGTTGTCTCTTTCTGATGCTCAGTACTAAATTCCTTTTTGTACCCATCGTTTCAAAAACCTCGTCTTTGCTCACATCCTCGGTTCATGATATCCGCAGCATCCTTCTCTATAGAACCACATTTCAGTTGCTTCAAATTTGTCTTTTATCTACGAAAGGATTGTCCAACATTCACTGCCATATTGAAGAATCGACATTACATAGCAATCCAGTACTCTCCTCTTTGTTTCTAGTGAAATCGTCCAGTTTCTTAATACTTTACTCAACTTTAGCAATGCTTCTTTCGCCTTCGGATGTCAGTTTCACAATTTCCTTCTTCACTTCCAAGGTATTTAAATTTCTGTACCTGCTTGATTTTAGAGTCCCTCAACTCTAATTTGAATTTTGGGCGACTATTTTGCTGATGACCATGCATGAGGTTTTCTTGCTTTTATTTGTAGTCCTTTCTTGTCACTCTCTTCAGCTACCTTCTGTAGGAGATTTTGTAGTTTTCTTTCTGTGTCTGCTATCAGCACTAGCCTTATCACTGTAGTATTTTCGTTACAGATGCAAATACATCCATGGAGGTAACATTAACAAAACCTAAAGGAAGTTGTTTATCTACATTGGCAACCCTTAGACAAGAAATTGAAAGGGTATGTGCATCAATCTCACTAGACATCTTGCCTAACATTGGTCGCGTAGTAGTTCAACGTACTAATACCTGATTATCTCTTGTGATTGTAGAGACCAAATTATTTAATCTCGTCTTGTCTGATTAAATTTACTATTACAATATCTGTACGAGTTTTTACCCCCTCTCTCTTTCTTTCTCTGTCTATATATATATATATATATATATATATATATATATATATATATATATATGCGTGTGTTTCTGTTTATCTGTTTGAGCACACGCGTGCGTGTGTGAGAGAGAGGGAAAGAGAGATTAATGAAGAGCTAATGATAATATCTCTTTTTTTCTCTAGATATAAAATAGTTGAGACATATCATGTTTTTGGTAAGGCTGAACTTAGATAAGAGTTTTGAAAACTACAGTTAAAAGTATTTATTAATTTTATTGCTAGCACTGATAATATGAACATTCTAAACAAAAACTTGTGTGGCTTAGACAGAACTCTAAAACTATTTAAAAAAAATATTCTGGTAAACAAAATAAAAAAATCTTTAAAAAGACGTCATTTTTGGAAGATAGTAACTGTAAACATTAACACTAAAGACTATTTTTCTGTCTGAAGCTTTTTTAAATTTTGTCTAGCACCTTCACTTCATACAAAACAAGCACAAATACACATATCTACACGCAAAAAACAACACACAATTACACACACACACACACACACACACACACACACACATATATATATATATATATATATATATATATATATATATTTTCAATTTGCAAACGAATTATTACGAGAACTAGGTTTCTACCATGAGCGGTGTCTTCAGGCGATTTGCAATAACTGATTTTAACGTTTACCGTTTTTTTTAAGAACGCTCACATTACGGTCTTTTTTTTTTAACGCTCACTGGTATAACATTATTATGACCAGAAACTAAGTAATTAAACATTCAATATATATATGTGTGTGTGTGTGTGTGTGTATATATATATATATATATATATGTTTAATGCAAAGAATTTGTTGCTTTGATTGAGCAGCTTCATTCCGGCTTCGAATATTCGTGAGGACACCGTTATGATGTCTTCACTCATCGGGAATGTATTTTCTTAACATTAAACTCATCAACGTTCAATCTCCACCCAAATATTGAACACTGTGCGATAAAAAACCTGTTTGGAAAGATAAATTGGGGAGTCGAGTGCGAATTCCAGTTGAATTCCTTGCATTCACTTATGCACAAATACCCTTGGGAAAGGTATTAATCCGTCTCTTTCCTCCAGTTACGGGTTATATAATAGAACAGACTGGGTCGTATAGACTTTGCTGGCAACCAGTCTCCCGCAGAAAGCAATGGCAACCTACTGCGGCATAATCTTTTGCCCAGTCATTTATATCTCTTTCGAGACATGATTGCCCGAAGTGTGTATCACGTATGGCACTTAACTGACTGACATAAATTTAAATACTTTGGAGGTTGTCCGACAGATGAGGAAAATGCGACACTGTGATCCGAAAGTTCATCGGGATGGTCAAAGAAGCATTCCAAAAGATGAGCAGAGTGTTGATAGAATAATTTCGTTAGAAATAATGAAATGAGTGCTAGAAAGTTGTGTGATATCTGTCCTTCTACACGGCAGCGATTGTTGGAAAATCTCCTCAAAGACGAAAGGAGAGACTCGTAGCAACAGATATTTGGTTCTATGCTGAGTATAACACGAACCGAACTTTTAAACAACGACAAAGTTTTGGAGATGATAGAAAGGAAAAGAAACTTACGATTAAAATCAGGAAGGGACAATTGAAGATTCTATGTGAGTATCATATTCTTAAAGCCATCATTCTAACGAAGAATGATGGCTTGAAGAATCTGATGCTCACAGCGCGTGACGCACATGATGGACTTAAGCAGATGAATTGAAAAGCAGAGTTTGGGAAAATAACTTCATATTTTTATAAATAGATATAGTGATAGTGAAAAGAAAGTATTAAAAATCTATCTATCTATCTATCTATCTATCTATCTTTTTTTTAATCGTGTCACCCCAAGCAAGGCATTCTACTGCCACTATAGCGCAGGGGGTACATAGAGGGATTGGGTATGGGAAATGTCAGAAGGAGGGTGATAGACGACTTAGGATGTACATAGGGAGAGAGTTGGATAGAGAGGGTGTGAGTTAGTGTTTTACGGGGTGTCTAGTGGCTTTACATTTAAACTCCTGGATCTATCTATCTATCTATCTATCTATCTATCTATCTATCTATCTATCTATCTATCTATCTATCTATCTATCTATCTATTTTAATCTCTCTACCTATCTATCTGTTTTAATCTATCTGTCTACCCATCTATCTGTTCTAATCTATCTGTCTACCCATCTATCTGTTCTAATCTATCTATCTATCTATTTTAATCTCTCTACCTATCTATCTGTTTTAATCTATCTGTCTACCCATCTATCTGTTCTAATCTGTCTGTCTACCCATCTATCTGTTCTAATCTATCTATCTATCTATCTATCTATCTATCTATCTATCTA
Organism: Ascarosepion bandense; assembly: GCA_037127315.1. NCBI lineage: Eukaryota > Metazoa > Mollusca > Cephalopoda > Sepiida > Sepiidae > Ascarosepion > Ascarosepion bandense. The sequence continues at coordinate 989,420 of JBBBDQ010000374.1, forward strand.
TCTATCTATCTGATGCTCTCAGTGCGTATCGCAGATGATGTACTTAAGCAGATGAATTGAAGAGCTGAGTTTGGGAAAATAACTTCATATTTTTATAAATAGATATATAGATAGTTAAAAGAGAGAATCGAAAATCTTATATATTGTCTTTCTCTTTCCATTTTTCATATTTCATCCTAGATCTTCATAGTACCTTTTTTATTTTATTTTCTATTTTTCCCCGACCGCATCACCATTATTTTTACAATCCAGTCATCCCTTCCACTCAAAATTACTCTTGTAATGGTTATAACAGAAAAACAAAAACAACCTCAATCTTTCGCAACATAAGGATATCAAGAGTATATAAGCAATGAATTAGAACACTCTCAGCTATTGGACGTATATAATGATAATATACATGCTAAAAAGTCCGCCTCCTTCCACCGAGCACCCGTAGCACAGAAGTAGAATCGCCGACTGACGCCAATTCGGTTCGGATTTCTAATAATGTGTAAAAAGCAATCGGCTGTCTAACCGTCCTGATGAGCTGTGATACAGCAAAACAGATCTGTCGGCAGATGTCTGTATGTATATATATGTATATAGATAATGTTTATGTCATAGTTTAATTTATTTCGATTTCTATTTTAACACTGCGAATAGTATCTATCTATCTATCTATGTTTAAATCTATCTATCTATACATGTTTAAATCTATCTATCTCTGTATCTATGTCTGTATAAATATATCTATCTATCTATCTATCTATCTATCTATCTATGTCTGTTTAAATCGATCTATCTCTCTATCTATGTCTGTTTAAATCTATCTCTCTATCTATCTATGTCTGTTTAAATCTATCTCTCTATCTATCTATGTCTGTTTAAATCTCGCTATCTCTCTATCTATATCTGTGTAAATCAATCTCTCTATCTATGTCAGTTTAAATGAATCTCTCTATCTATGTCAGTTTAAATCAATCTCTCTATCTGTCTGTTTAAATCAATCTATCTATCTATGTCTGTTTAAATCAATCTATCTATCTATGTCTGTTTAAATCAATCTATCTATTTATGTCAGTTTAAATCAATCTCTCTATCTATGTCTGTTTAAATCAATCTATCTATCTGTCTTTTTAAATCAATCTATCTATCTGTCTTTTTAAATCAATCTATCTATCTATGTCTGTTTAAATCAATCTATCTATCTATCTATGTCTATTTAAATCAATCTATCTATCTATGTCTATTTAAATCAATCTATCTATCTATGTCTGTTTAAATCAATCTAGCTATCTATACCTGTTTCAATCAATCTATCTATGTCTTATTAAATCAATCTACGTCTGTTTAAATCTATCTATCTATGTCTGTTTAAATCAATCTAGCTATGTCTGTTTAAATCAATCTATTCATCTATCTATGTCTGATTAAATCAATCTATCTATGTCTGTTTAAATCTATCTATCTATCTATCTATCTATCTATCTATCTATCTATCTATCTATCTATCTATCTATCTATCTTATGAACAGCAGCTGTTAGAGAGTTCTACTTGCAAGCCAGTGGTGCATTCACTACTTAAACTTTAACTGGATTTTCCTGAAACACTTAAATTGCTTCCCTAAATATTTCAACGACCTCCTGCTTGTTCGTTGAAAGATTTCGCACGTTTTTTTTATGATCTATGAATGCATCTACGTTGCCCATATTTCAGAGTCAGTCATGCGATGGCATTAGCAGAAATCGAGTTGAAAACATCGTCTAGAGAGATAGTTTGATAGATATTGATATACGATTTTATCTCACTTCTCTCTCTGCAAATACGTTGCTCCCCGATGTAATATTGATAAAATTTAATCTTAGCTAAGTCGAGAACCTCACTGGGGATTGAAGTCATTAAAGCTGCTATAGTTTGAATGACGAGTTTAAAAAGTTATGCTTCACAGTTAGACCTATAGAAATATTAAAATTTAATACAAACACAGCTGTTGCTATATTGCGAAGTGTACTAAATATTACTCAGCATCTCTCCTTCCTAACCTCTGAAAAGTAACCAAACATTTTTATTTGTTAAAAAAAATGTCATGAACTTGTCAGCAGCACCTTAATGTTTTTTTTTGTTTTTTTTTGCCGTTAAAGATTCTTCCTTTAATCATTCATATTTTAATTTCGGATTTTCTCTGTAAAATTCTCTGCTAATGCAAAACTATATTGTTTTTTTCTTTTTCTGGTCTGTTTTCTATAGTGACGTTTCAAATTTCTTCAACATACAAAAATTGATTATCAGTTATTTTTTTTATTTTTCTTCGTTCATAACTGCTTTTCTTCTTTCAATTTCAATTTTTATATCTTCATAGTATTTTCTTTATTTTACTTTCTATTTTTTCACTGAGTCGCCATTATCTTTACAATCCAGTCATCCCTTCCACTCAAAATTACTCTCGTAATGGTTAGAGCAGGAAAAATAAAAACGACCTAAATCTTTCGCGACGTAGTGATATCAAGAAAATAAGATAAAAAACAGTGTATCATATTTTCTTGATTCTTTTCTTTCTTTGTTTCTTTGCCTCTTTATTTTTTATTTTTTCTCTTTCATTCTTACTTTTATTCAATTTTTCATTCATTACTTTGTTATTTAATTCCTTTTTTGTTCTTTAGTTAATCCAGTCTTTCTTATTAATTCATTATTAATTTCATTCTTCATTTTTTACTTTAATTTTGATTTTCATTCTTTCTATTACCCATTCATTTTTCATTTATTCTTTATTTTTTTAATTCTTTGTTTTTTTTTTCTTTCATTACTGCTTGTCGATGAATGAACATCGAAAGGTTTAGTTTCTTACCGACCACCGTTTGAGTTCGGTGGGAAACTAAAACATAGATAAGTCATATTTAAAAGCCCAACTGTCTCAACCAACAAAGTGCTTAAAAAGACAGACGTGATGATACTAAGAGAGAGAGGTGGGTGATTCTGAGCGACTTTGTTTCTGATCTTTCAAGATCCGGCGCTGCTTTTCAGACATATGATGAGTTAAATGGAGAGAAAAGACAAAGAATGATATAGAGGAAAACATTCGAAGCAACCAATTTGATTTTCTTTGTGCAAAAACGAGGCTAATAAAGGGAGACAAACGTGAAGACAGGATATTACACGGAAGAAGTGAGGAAGTTGAATAAAATAAGCAGAGCAGCGAACAGAAAGACCGATCATAGGAAGAAAGAAATGATAACGTTATTTGAAAACAGCAACAACAAAAACAACAAAGGGGCTTGAATCTTTCAGTATGGCTTTGTAGGCCACAGGCACAAAAAAATAAAAATAAAAGAATTAGCAATAACGTGAAAAATAAATGAGAAAGATTAGAAGGGAGAAATGACGGCTAAGAAGAATTTTTGAGAAAGGATAGGCAGAAGATTAAGGGAAGTGATTTTTTTTTACAATAGCTATTTGGCGCTAGAATCAAAGGAATAACAATAAAGACAGAATAGAAATCAAACTAAACAAATAATTGAAGAACTGTAGCCATAGAACAGGACGGATATAATAAAATAAAGGGAAAAATGGCCGATTCAGGGAATTACGCATTGTCAAAAAAAAAAAAAAATACGGCAAGTAAGAATATTGTTCGACAACTCTTTAGACGGTTTTATTTCTTCTGTTTTTACATCTAAGCCACCAATATAATTTCTTTTTCTCTTGATACCTTCTTTCACTGCGTCGATTCGGTTTGTGATGGGTGAATACACGTCTCCGTTTGGGGTAGATTTTAAAGGTGTTGTGACCAAATGATGTGTTCTTTCTCAGTATTGTCAGCTTTTAAATACGTAGGATGGGAAGTTGAAATTATTGAATCGGAGTGGGAGATAAACACGCAGCTTGCTCCTGGCAAAATCACACTGATTTCCAACCTTCTAACCTTAAAAAGATACTACTATTAATACCAAAATTGAATTGTGCAGAATGAAGGTAGCTGTCGTACCAGTAGACGTTGCAATGACCCTGGGAAGCATAAGCTACAAAACTGAGATCAGTTAGGGTACTGAACGTGCTGGAGTGTTAAAGAAGCGTACTGTCATTTAAACAAGTGAAAGCACCACATCAATTTCTTCTTCTTTCACATGCAATGCCCTTTAGGACGTAGGCGACCATGGTTTCCACACCTCTCCATCCCTTGTCGCTGTTAATACTCCTTCTCCCGATATCTGTAGTCCTTTCAGATTGTAATATATCATTGAAGATCTTCAAAGAACTATCACATTACAAGTACCTTGAAGTGGAAATCTCAAAAATGTTGCATATGAGGATATCAATAATTCAAGTTGGAGTTGGAATGCTTGTATAGATTGAAAAAGTTCCGATGGACTCATTGAAAGGATTCCCGTTAACTCATGGCTTACAGAAATACAAAAAAAGTTGTACTCACAAATACAGCTAACACATTATGAATATCTTTATTTAAAATATGTGCGATATTAAGTATTTTTGTTATTTTTTGTTTTTTACAAACTGATCAGTGAAAAATTACTTAGTTGGTACTTGTTTTCCTTTCTGGGTTTCACATCCTCATAAAATTCGTTGCACGTTTTTCTTAAATTTAAGATTTGAATTTTAAAATTGTATCACAATTAGGTTCATAAAAAGTAAAAATAATTGTTATAAGTATAAACTACGTTTATCTAGTAACCCTATCATCCTAATTTTTCTATCGCAATATTTAAGTTCGGGTATATTAAATGGCCAAGTTTCAGTTAGTTATTGTCTTTTTATTAGTTTTCAGTTCGTTAAGGTCAGATTAGCAGCTTATCTCCAAAATGGCGTATAACTTGCTGTTACATGGGGCAAGAAATGGCTTGTTAATGTTAAAGTTTCTAAAATGAGACTGCTCTTTATATTTTCGCTTTAGAGAACATTTCTTTCCTTCCATCGGCATGACTGATGTTAACCATCATGAGATTGACTCGTCCGGTTAACGTTTTCCGCTGACATAAAAGACCGTTTACAGTTTGTCTCACCAGAAACAATCTTGCACGTCTATATCTCCCTCATCTGTCCATTCATTAAATATTGCTGTCACTTCGGGTCTGGGCCTTTTTTATTTTTTATCTGAAGATTCTTATCGGTAATAACAAGGCACCCCAGCTTTAGTCACTTCCCCACAACCGCCATAATGTATTGCATGTGTTTTTCTGTAAACATTTTCATGGTAATTGTTCTGATGAGCTTTCCTCCTTGGTACGTATACTTTGTATATTTAAGGGCAGTACTAGACTGGGGTTGTGGATGTTCGTTGTGGTGCAGTAAATATCGACTAGGAATGACAACTCAGGAAGCAGAGTTCAAATTTTAGTTGAATTCGTTGCATTCACTTACACACAAATAACCTTAAGAAAGGTATTAATCCGTCTCTTCCCTCCAGTTATGGATTAAATAATAGGACAGATTGGGTTCTCTAAACTTTGTTAGAAACCAGTCTACCGCAGAAAGCAATGGCAAACTACTGCGAGATAATCTTCTGAACAGTCAGTCATCTCTATTTCGAGGCATGATCACCCAAAGCGTGTATCACGTATGGAACTTAACTGACTAACTAGACTGGCAGTTATTTCTCATCATTTTACAGTTGAATTGGTTACATATAACCGTAAGTTTTATTCTGATAGTTTCTTCTCTTGCACTTATCATTTGTGAAATTCTCTTCGAGCTGACTGATTTCCAGTCAACACTGTCCTTCAAAAATTTAAAGGCAATACTTGTCTTTTTATTTTCCATTCACTTTAATAATGTATTTTTCTAATATTCTTTCACACACAGTAATCCTTTGCATCTTAGTGGCTTTAATGCTTTGATTGTGGTGAAACATTTAAATAAAAGTTTAACATAATAAAAGACTACACGCGAATCCGTCAGTTAATGACGATAAAAATGATATTCATAGCGAACGCATCATTCGGGTTACATTAAGAATCAGTACAATTCAACGAAGATTAGATTTTTATTAATTTTCCATGAGTATTTCTCTCATACACATTTCTGTTACTTCTATTTCAACTCCTCAGACTGTCATTTTACAGCCGTTACTAAACAATGCTGATCGGAAATTAAAAAAAATTACCATTTGGTGAGGAACGATCTGTAATTTACAATGCTTACTCTAATAATGAAAGATGAAAAATAATATTTCACCTAACAATAGACTCAGTTATTCAGTATTGCTATTAGGAGGACTTTGCTTTATGTTATTCACGAAATATCGGGGAAAAGAGACCAACTTAGTGAGATAGATACAAATACAGGATATTACAACGAAGAAGTGGTGATTTGAAACAGAATATAATATATATAGTGCATTAAGACTCACCAGTGGAAATAAAACCATAAGTAAATTGTAGCTAATAATGTTCAACATTGTAATCATCAAAGAAGCCGAAATATATTATATACTAGCTATGATAACCGACGTTGCAAATACATATATATATATATATATATATATATATCAGCATGCAGTGTGGGTATAGAAGAATACAAAGGAGTATCCTGTACATACAGTGGTAGGAAAACTCTCTAACAGAGCTTTAAACATATATGCATATAAATACATATAGAGCAAATATAAGAACAATTAAGGCAGCCACGTTATTTCATGGTGAATCGGTAGTATAGGCCTATTTCAGGCGAACCATCATCAGCTTCCGTCTTTATTTTACGAAGGATTTTAAACGAATTCTGCCTTAATTTTTCTTATATATATATATATATATATATATATATATATATATATATATATATATATGTCGGCTGTGATTCACAGACATTTTATGAGATTTTCAATGGTTACAAAATAAATTGAGCAAATGTCGTTGTTAAAGCTGTTTCATAATTTTGAAATGAGTGGGAGTTTTTTATTTCATATGCGACATATAGGCGTTTCGGAGCCATGGTAAACGCGATAGCAATCGATTCATTTTTAATTTTAAGATATTTTCTTTTCTTGAAGCAAACTCAATAAAGATGAAACAAAATAACGATAATTAAACAAATCTATAATGTATTTTACTGTTTTAATGATCAAAAAAGAAGAAAACCAGAATGAAAACGAATTTTGATAGATAATCAAAATATAATATTGAAGAATACCAATACTGTTCATTTCTTTTATACGTTTCTTACTTCCATTAATTCACAAGCTGTCATCTAAACGCTCAGGTGATTACCGCTTTCAGAACAGGAGATTTCTTAATTTTAATTACTAAGCAAATTATTTACAAACAAAACAACTGCTTAGAGACAAAGTTTGTAAAAGACTGCAGAGATTAAAAAAAATACAGTCACATTTAAAACTTCGATTTTAAAGATGTATAAAAATATTATTGATCCCGTTTAAGTGACCATTGCTACGTCGCTGAATATTGAAATTGGGAGTGCACATATCTCTCTCTCTCTCTCTCTCTCTCTCTCTCTCTCTCTCTCTCTCACACACACACACACACACACACACACACACACACACACACACACAAGGCGTTTTAATTTAAGTTTATTGACAAAAATCTCATACTGGAAAACAATAGTAAATACTTTTTCATCATTTGTCTCCGGATTTTCATATATATCTATATGCATTCATGCATAAATACGTATATATATAGGTGTTTTGGATTCCGGGTGAGGAACTGCAAAAATAATAAATAACAAAAACAGATATGGAGATAAAAAATGTAAGTTATATTGAACGTAATAGACAAACTGGAACGCGTGTTAGCCAAATTAGGAAAACTATTAGTAGAAATAAATATATACAGACTTGAAGTGAAATAGTATGTCCGAGTAACTGATTCTAGCTGAGTGGAGCTAGGAGCAACTGCAACTACAACTGTGATTCCAGGTCCAATTCCAACTAAGCAACTCGCCAACTTAATGAAACTGCTGTTCTCACTATAGGCAGGATTATATGTAAACTCAGTCGAGTTCATTATTATATACAACATTGGGAGATTTCCCACAGTTATAGTTTTCGTTAAAAAATGACAGACAAGGCATTATCATTAAAGTATTGCTTTCCTTGTTGGCTGCCGGATCATGTAATTTTAAAATTGTGTTTTAGGGTAACAGTCTCTCTTTTATACAGGTTTCATTGAAAATGACAGACAAGGTATTATAATTACAGTATTGCTTTCTGTGCTGGCTACCTGGTAATGTAATTTAAAAGTTGTGTATTTGGGCAACAATCTCTCTTTTATACACACATATTATTCAAATACACAATATATATATAAACTCAGATAAAATTTAGTGGCCATTTTCAATAAGTCAGTTTAAGACATGCATTGTCAACCTCATTTAAACAAAAAACAAGGAAAATTCTGATGCTGGTGCCTTGTTCTAGTAATGGAAGTGGTTGGGTAATATTGGCTTTTATAGGATTAAGCTAGCGGAATCTTAGTAGTAATTCCTTCAATGGTAGTGGGATATACATGTATATGTGTGTGTATGTGTGTGCATATATATATATATATATATATATATATATATATATATAAGTACTATAGGCAAGAAACTCTCTTTTAGGCCTGTCAGATTTAATCTGACACATTTGTATATATGTGTGTATGTCTATGTGTGCGTGTTAAATGAACATATTAAATAATATATATATATATATATATATATATATATATATATATATAGATAGATAGATAGATAGATAGATAAAGTTACAGATATAATTGCAATTTAAGATATTATATAAAGAAGCAAAATACTAAGAATTTAAAAACTTCCGTGCAGCAAAATATATTTCATTATTTTTTCTTCGAGATTAATATTATATAACTAAATCGCCATTATAAAATTTACTGCCAGGCAATGACGGACACTGATGTTAATTCTAATAACATAAAACCTGAGAAAAAACATATAGAATCTTTTTTTTTGACCAGAATTATAATCGATGTTCACAACTAAATTTATTTGATATTTGTTAAATGTGAATTTAAATTTGTATTATTTCATGAAATTTAAAACGTTTTTTTATATTAAACTTCTTAAATGTAAATGAAAATCTTTTTAAAATCTAAATCTAAATAATAGAAATTGAGATTAAAAAATGTATATGCTTTCATGTTTGCCATATTTGGATTTCACTTTTAAAACAGTTCTCCTGAACTTTGAAGTTCTCATTTTTTTACAATTTAGAGCCAGTTTTAGAATAGGCAGGGCGTAATTAGTCTACTATTGATGAGAAAATGAATTCAAATTGTAATAGTGCAGATCTTTTAAGTTTACGCCAATTAGCTACTTGTAATTAAACCGGACAATCCTGAATAATTTCGATTGATGTTTTAGAGTTTTACAACCATTGTGTATTACCGCTCGGTATTGTTTTTACCATGGTGTTTTAGTTTCGATAACTTCTGGGTTTGTACGAAGTTCTCTTGTATTTAGAATGTCGTTGCCATATATATGCTTTGAAGTAAATAGTTCCATGACAACACAAAGTTTGATTTGTATGTCAGGAGAAAGTTTTCGCGTCACAGATCAATGTTCAACAGCCAAAATATTGTGACAAATAAAGTTGATGATTCCACTAGGAATAAAGATGTAATATGCGTAAAAGATGTAATATGCGTAACAATATCGGACCATGATTGATTAAACATTAATTTATTAATTAAGACGGTAGTGATTGAATAATGCTAACTTAATATACTCTCCTTTTTTTAAGAATTTGTTCTGGATCCTGGCAATGGGATCTGCATAAATAAATGTAAAACGACCAGAAATTGAAAAATAAGTGTATTAAAGTAAAGATACAGACATGAAAGAAGCTTAGTAGTCCAGGAATACGGGTTAGTAAAATGTGTATGTACAAGTCTCTGGAGATGAAGCCGTAGTATATTGAGTCTGTCCGCGTCGGAAGCTGACGGGTACGGCGTAATAATCTTCTCGATGATTGGAGAACAGAACTACTATCAACTACTGACGCAAAATGTGGCACAAGGCCTTTTTAACGTGGGTCATCTGGGACATATAGCCCACCCAAAAATATCTATCTAATTTTGCCCAGTCGTGACTCTACCCTTTGGCGGAGCAACGACTGGGTTAATGCTCTCCGTCTGTAGGCAGAGAGCTGACAGTGTCGAAGGAATCACCGCGTAAAAACGTGTGATTCTCCAATCTCGCTTCAATAGCAGTATATAGGTATACCCTGGACGAGAAAAGGGAAAACCCCACAACAGTATTTTTGTCTAGTTGTTTTTTTTTTTTGTTTTTTTTGTAGAAATTAACAAAATCAAACTGCAAGTTTAAATAATAAAAAATAATACCGCACCGTGTATTAAAGTGCTTAGCATAAAAGTCACAAAAGTGCACGTAACTTAATAATAAGAGTAACAGTTGTAAAGTAGCAGTACTTCACAAAAAAAAAAGAAAAGAGAAACAGGAAACGAACGATAGTTTAAAAAGGAATGTTTATAAATTGTGGTCAATAAATATGAGTGGTATTCATAACTATTGTTGTTGCTGTTTTGGGCACGGAAATACTAAATTGGCTAGAGAAGATTTGGGTCATTGTCAGGATTGCGCACTTACAGAATACTTCACTTTTGATACAATTAATATATTCTGAAGAGTTCTCGAGTTTAGATGAAACTGTGACACATAAAACCGCTGGTTGTGGATAGATCCTATTTCCGGTTAATCTACAGCAAAATATGCTGCGTTTGCAGATACTTCTACTACTACCACGACTACTACTACGACTACTACTACTACTAATAATAATAATAATAACAATAATGTCTGTTTCTTATAAAAATATATTTTAAGTTTGATAATCTGTACAGATTCGCTCGGAAAATTTAGCTAGAAACAAAAGAAAAATTACTGGATTGCTATATGATGTCAGTTTTTCAATATGGCGGTGAATGCTGGACAATATCATCAAAGATGAAGGGAAAACTTAAAGAAACTGAAATGTGGTTCTACAAAAGGATGCTGCGGATATCATGGATCGAGCATGAGAGCAATGATGAGGTTTTGGAAATGATGGAAACGAAAAGGAAATTAATATTGATCATCAGGAAGAGACAGCTGAAGTTCCTGGGACATGCAATGAGGAAAGAGGTCTTGGAGAACCTGATACTAAGAGTCCAGATATATGGAAAAAGAGACAGGAGAAAGCAGCGGATGGCATATTTGAAGGACTTGATCAGGTGGATAACAGAACGATGGTTGCATGTTTTAACAGGAGAAGGCGTGCTAAGATCCACCTGGAATAGGGATACAGGGAAAGCCATGATAGCCGACGTCCCGAAAGAAGAAGAAGAAGAAGAAGAAGAAGAAGAAGAAGAAGAAGAAGAAGAATCTGTAAAGTCTTTTCTGATGCTGAAGGATTGATCCACAGGGACTGAAGAAATATTGTCCTTTTAAACCTGAGTAAAATTTATTTTAATCAATGATCTGAGAAAGGAGTTTTTTCTACTGTTGACAGTTTAGATGCTTCTGAACAGTTTGGTTGTCGTGCATGATATCTGTATGAGTTTTGATATGACAAGATTATTTAAGAACATAACTCGTGATGTTAGGGTAATTATGTGTTGTTTCGTTTTATTTTAACATCTTACTTTTTTGACAAAGTAACAATCGCGCAGCAGAAGAATATCACAAAGAAATGTGTCGCTTGATCTAAAGCAAGTGTCATTATGCATTAAGAGTTTCATTACTCAACTAGTAAACAATTATAATCATTAGTTGGAATCATTTATTTGATGAAATAATTAATAGAAAGAAATAGTTTTAACTTGCATCCAGAAATTTAATCATTTCTAGAATCTGAGTTTAGTTATTTCTAGAATCTGAGTTTAGTTATTTCTAGAATCTGAGTGTAGTTATTATCTAAACGACAATAAGTCTATTATGAGTATCGAAGTTTTCTGTAAACCGTCGTTTATATTAAACGGTGAATATCGGAAATAATGAAGAAATAAGGTTTTTAGGTATGAGTTTTGCACGAATGTTACAACATCTAACCTCAGGTTTGGGTCGAGGGTTTTTTTTTTAAAGCCTGGATCTGATCACTGCACTTTCAATCTGTTATTTTATTATCATTATTTTTTTACATATGGTACGTTTGCTTCGAATTTCCTTTTATTTTTTTCTTTTAAAAACTCCAAAATCTAGTGATGTAAGACGAATTTTCTAAGCAAGAATATAAAATTAGATGCGCGAAGAAAATATATGTAAAAAATATTGTGGTATATCATGTCCCTACATAAACAAATATACCCCTGCAGTCTCTCTCTCTCTCTCTCTCTCACACACACACACACACACACACACACACACACACACACACACACACACGTATAGTACGCCGATTGAGCACTATGACTTTATAAACAGCACTATGGAGACATGGTAGATTTTAAACAGTAGCTAAGCATGCATTTACGCATCGTTCATTTAGTAATGAATTTGAAAACCGTTGGCTACTGGCATGTATTCACATTATGTATATAACATGCTAAAATCCTCCCCTAATCGCCCACAGCTTAGAGGTAGTATCGCCGACTGATGTCAATTCGTGTTTCAATCCTGGCGAGAATCAATCGGATATCTAAACGTTTTGATCAGCTGTGATACAGCGAAACAGGACTGCCTGCTGATGTCTCTCTCTCTCTCTCTCGCCCTCTCTCTCTCTCTCTCTCTCTCTATATATATATATATATATATATATGTATATAAGCGGTCAAACATACTAACATGAAAGAAAAGACCAAACCAATCAAATAGTTCAACCCAAACGATAGGAAAAACCTATAAAAGAAAAATAAGGAATTAAAGGAACACCTATTTAATACAAAACAATTAAGCGGACACCCACTCATAAGTACATTAAAAGCAATGAATAAAGTAATAAAAAATTCAAATACATGAGCAATAAAAATAAAAAAAAGAAAGAAAGGAGAAAATCAACTAATCTCAAGCGGGACCGCTCCCAGAAAATATCAAATCGCACTAGGCTTCTTATAAATAGGAAAAAAGACCGGGAATCAACTGCAAAATAAACCCAGCCCCGTGGACTGAAGATCATAATGGTCTCCTCACGAAACTTCGAAATCAGTATAAACCTATTCAGTGAAAGTGACAAATATTTCGTACCAAGATTTAAATTGTATGTCAAAATATCTTTTATCAGTAAAACTACTGAAAACCAGAAACTTACCGAAAAAACTTTTACAACTCAACACTATATATATATATATATATATATATATATATATATATAGCAAAGTACTCGAGGCTATTATTAATGCTGAAGTGGTTCAACATCTCACAGCCCATGGCCTCTTCTTCGATAAACAGTATGGTTTCGCTTCACCAGGTCTACTGCTGATATGTTAATAACCATCACAGAGCATATATACCTGACTCTCAATAAGATCGGCGAAGAGCACTAGATATCTCCATAGCATTTGGCAGTCTGGCATGCTGGCCTTCTACACAAGCTACATGGCTATGTTAAACTGGACGATTGTTTGACATAATCCAGTCTTTCTTTTAAATCGAGTAATGAAGGTATCATTGAATGGGCATGCTTCTTTTTCTGATCTTCATCAATGGTCTCCCTGATATAATCAGATACCAAGTAGACATCTATGCTGAAGACACAACCATTTACTCCCGCCTCAAAAAAGAAACTAATCTGCGGAAGCTGATAAAGCAAATTATCCTGCTGAGCTTGAAAAGGACCTCCAGTCTATAGTGGACTGGGGTAATATATGGCTCGTAAATTTTAATGCTTCCAAAACAAAGCTGCTATCATTTAACCACCATAGACAACCGCTTCAACTCCCACCCATCAGAATGAATCAGACTAGTCTCCCTGAAAACAAAACACTGCGCCTCCTAGTTGATAAATCTACCAGCCGACCTCAAGTGGAATGACATCATTGACCTAATAGCTAAATCTGCTGTTCGAGAGGTTGGTTCTATTTGTAGGTCTAGGAATTTTTTCTCGTCTAAGTCCATCTTGCACATATATAAATCTACCATCCGCCTGTGCATTGAATAGTGCTGTCATATCTGGTCGGGTGCCCCGGCTATTCATCTCGGGCTTCTTGACAAAATTCAACGAAGAATCTGTAATGTAACTGATCCTAATCTGGTAGCTCAACTCCAGTCACTTTCTCACCGACGTATTGTGGCTTCCCCACGTCTCTTCTACATATACTTTCATGTTATCTGTTCCGATGATCTTAGCTCCCTGCCCTCCTCTGCATGAATTTAGTCTAGCTACTAGACTTGCTTCCCTGAAAGCTACAATCTTCAAGAATTTAAATGCAAAATCAATTGCCATATCTTATCTTCTTTCCATGACAACCGGTGTTCTTCTTCCTTTCCCCTTCGCTCTCATGCACCCATTTTCACAGCAGTAATCTAATCCATTTCTTACTTATTCACTGACTCCCTTGTAACTTGTTCCTCGTTCTCATTACTCAACGCTTTTCTAACGCAACAGTGAAAATTCTGCCTTGCTTTGGATGAAATGATATATATAATGGCATAAAAAAGTAACTACCATATTTTTCATAGCTAAAAAAAAATCATGTAAAAAATCAATTTTCAAAGGTCAGCCACTATGCAGTCAGTCAGTTAAGTGTCGTACGTGATACACGCTTGGGCGATCATGTCTCCAAAGAGACTTGACTGACTGAGCTGAAGCTTTTCCAAGCAGTAAGTTACCATTACTTTCTGCCATTTATTGCTTGACAATCACGGTTACAGAATTCAATCTGTCTTGCTATTTAACACCCAAATGTAGGGGTAAGAGACGGATTAATACCTTTACTAAAGGTATTTTCGTGAATGCAACGGATTCAACTGGAATTCGAACTTCGAATTTTCTTTCCGAGCTGAGGTCCAAACACCCACAACGCACATCTCATTATCATGACAATTATAGAAATTCCATAAATTCATTAAAGGCGATTTTGTCACATTTCATTTATTATCGAACCCAATACTTAAATGGTATGTATAAAAGCTAAAGTTTTTCAAGAGTTTTTATTGAGCCTCCAACTGAATTATCTAGAAGTGTGATATCAGGAAATCTTGCTGTCCAAATCAGTGGTATTGTTCTTGCGAATGATCTGAAATATCCTTGACGACACTTGATTAATATGCAGGTGCATTGTCCTGCTAAAAGAATCTCATTTCGAAAATCAATTCTAGAGAGTTACCAAGAAACAAAATGACCCATGTTCAAGTAATTTTCTTCTTTAATCGCTTGACTTATGTAGTAAAGAATAAAGAAAGAAGAATGAGAGGCTCGAGGCAGCAGAAACGGAAAGAAATTTCATACTTAGCATCAGGAAGAGAGAGATGAGGTTCCTCAGATAAGTAATGAGGAAGCAAATTCTAGAGAATGTTACATTCACGAGACTGATAGAGGGAAAGGGAGACAGGGGAAAGAAGCGCTAAACATATTTGATGGTCTTGGAAGAAATCGATGGCGCAGCGGGGTTTGGGAGAGATACCAACAGGGGAAATATTAAGAGCAAAAAGAGACAGGAACGAGAGGATGTCCATGAAGGGACATGGGACATGAAAAAGAAGAATGTAGTTCTTATTGCCTTAGAAATTTTTATATTCGAAAATCTGTTAAAAAAAAACTCGGTCCTAATTAGAAGCTCTTTCTAGAATATTTCCTAATTTAAGTAATTTGCTAAATTTATGAAGTGAATTAGGATATATATATATATATATATATATATATATATATATATATTGTAATGTTTGTTACAATGGTTTATGAAAGCATAGTATCACAAACATTACAATATAACACTCTACGTTGTATCGAGCACTCTTTATAAAAGTAAATTCATGAAACCTACATATTTCATAACTTTCTTACAATATATATATATATATATATATGTATATTGTTACAAGGAGTAATAAATATCTTGACACGTTCAAAAAGTTTATGCGTTAATGATATCAAATTATTTAACAAATTACGGCATCACTAAGAATACCAGAAAGCAAGTAAGATAAAATTTGGCAATCAAATCCGTAGATATGGAAATTATTGTTCAATTTATTTATGAAATTTTATCTGATATATAATATTTTATCATCAAAACCCTTTGTAAAACGGTATATAAACAGTTTAGCTGAATGTATGATGAATGTATATTTTGGCCAGTAATTTATGTATACCATTCACCATCGGTGATTATTGCCATTGATGTGTCTGTAACAGGTCTTTTAACAGTTAGTGGTGTTGACCCTACACAAATCCCTTTACCGATGCACATATATAAACATATCTACAACAACACAGGTATAAACGTCGGAATAAGTGTTGTATAATGTTTACCAGAAACATGAGAGAGAGAGAGAGAGAGAGAGAGAGAGAGAGAGAGAGAGAGAATGCTTTGTTTGCTGATATGCTTGACGAGTTGTTGGTGTGATTCCCATAGTTTCTAACTACAAAATTCTAGAGTCAAGGTGATGACTATAATATCAATCAATAAATGACAAATATTTTATTTTAATTCTCTCACTCTCTCTCTCTCTCTCTCTCTCTATATATATATATATATATATATGTTTGTGTGTATATATATATATATATATGGAGAGTGAGATAATTAACTAACATACATAATAAAAAGTTCAAAGAAAACGGTTGAATTCCCTTAATTTTAACATCTCGTGACTTTGCACTATACATGAAGGAATTCTAAAAACTAAAATTTTCTGTTAATCTTTTGAAATGATTTGTTGAGCGTCTTTGTGGTTGCCAACACTGTTTGTTTATAGATACGTAATATAGAATAAAGCTCATTTCATCTTTTTGCCTTGATAAAGTACATCACAGGACAAAAGGCGTAGGCGATATAAAATACAGTCTTCCTCTTGTCTTTATTTTATTTAACCATCCTGTCCTTAATCTCAGATCATAACTGAGTATATTTTTACACACACACACACACACACACACACACACACACACACACACACACTATATATATATATATATATATATTCTAAACATATATTGTTAAATATACGAGACAATGAATGTCTATCATGTTTAACCATGAGCTGATCTAAACGTCGTATTTTGGCTTTAATTTCAGTTGAAAATAATGACAAAAATTCTCCAAAATTTGGATAATTTCCTATTAATTTAGTTCTAAGCTTTCGGCTCATATGAGCCATCTTCAGAGAGGTTATTAAGATGATAATACAATAAAATCCACTATCACCGACGATTTTATTTTGTGTTGACATAAAACTCCGCTAGGCAACGGCAATAGTTACCAAAAATAACAAACACAGTTCTCAAATTTGCAATGCGATTCTATGACGTCACACCGCGTGATAACGCGAAATGAAAACAGAACCATGTATTTATGTATTCATAAGCTTAGAACCAAATTAATAAAAAATTATCCAAATGTTGGAGAATTTTTGTCTTTATTTTCAACTGAAATGAAAGCCAAAATACGATGATAAAACATAATAGACATTTATTGTCTCTTATATTTAACAGTATATGTTTAGAAAATTATTTGCTGCCTCGATACACTAAATATATATATATATATCACAATCTTCAATACTGAGCACTCTCCCCCTATAAAAACAGCTAATTTTAAAATCTATCTATCTATCTATCTATCTATCTATCTATCTATCTGTCTAAGACTGTTCATATTTAACTATATATCGACATGAATATATGTGTACTGGCTTTTGTTAGGGTATGTCTATCCTCTGTCAATTTATGCGTATGTATATGCAGTGCGTGTTTTTTATTTTTATATACATGCCGATGCAGGATTTTTTCTCTTTCTTCTATGCTAATCTTAAACGTTTAATTAGCATATGAAAAAAAACAAAAGAAGATATACGATTGCCAATGGCAATTATTCTGCTGCTCACAAAAATATATATAAAGCAAAAATATATAGGAACCAACTTCAGAATTATGATATTGAATAAAAGCAATCGTTAGAATGTGGACAAAACTTCTTCGCTTAGTAAAAAGATTCAGCCGAGACGTCATATAGACGTATGCATGAAAGAAATGTTCAATAAGAAAACCGTTGATCCTGGTTTAAATCATACAAGGCAAATTTTCAATTCGTTTATGAATAGAAGAGGTATAGCGTTGTATTTGTACGATTCATCTGTAACAAAACAATGCAAATTGTAAATATCCAATGTACCTCACATACTGTTCACATTAATGGCTAAATTCTTGCAAATTAATAAACTAAACAATATTTATATTACGTAAATGGAAGGGAAAAGATTTGTTTCTGAAAATGACGACAATCAGAACAAAATTGAATGGGCACAACATCATAAACGATGAAATTATTTTTTAAGATGAATGATTCTTGGCTTATTTATTGTTTAAATAAATTTAAAGTAGTGAAGTGAATGTTGTAGAATTAGTTGTGATGAGATAATATCACTGATTTTACTACGACACGAATACATTAATCAGCATTCGTATCAAAACCTGCATGGAACTGCAAGGGATTGACAATTTAAAAGATATTGAGCGACTCTATCTATCTATCTATCTATCTATCTATCTATCTATCTATCTATGTCAATTTGAAATCACTCTCTCTCCCTCTCTCTCTCTCTCTCTCTCTCTCTATATATATATATATATATATATATATATATACTAATTCTTAAAAAGAAATTATGTATTTCATACTATCTTTAGTATTTATTGCCAAGTGGAAAATTCTATGTGTGTTGTGGTGCAGTGGATATGGGCTCGAATCGAGAAATCGGGGAGCCGATTTCGAATTCCAGTTGAATTTCTTGCATTTACTTAAGCGCAAATACCACAGGGAAAGGTATTAATCTTCCCTTCAGTCATGGGTTAAATAACAGAACAGACTGGGTTCCATAGCCTTGGCTGGCAATCAATCTACTCAGAAATCAATGGCAACCTACTGCTGGATAATCAACTGCCCAGTCAGTCATGTCTCTTTCGAGACATGATTGCCCAAGCGTTTATCACGTATAGCACTCAACTGACTGAATAATTCTAAATGAAAATAGAATAGTTCTTTTGTTATTATTACTTTGCAAAATTTTACAAGGCAGTCAGGAAGCCTTTGCTTTGGCCAGCCAATAATAATGAGAGACTAGTAGGGCGAAGAGAGCGCAAACACTGGACACCAGAACAGTTCATTTGAGGCACAAGTTATTGCGTAGTATTAACAAAAGAACCATTCTATTTTTATTTAGAATTACTAACTGACAATAATTTTCTTTTTAATCGAATCACCCCAAGCAAGGCGGTAATGCCACTGATGTGCCGGGGGCTACATAAGTGTAAAAAGATTAATTAGAGGAGAGTGAAGAGGAAGACGAACCAGTGAGAAAGGAGCAAGAGAAGGATGGGAATACAAGTGTGATGACAGTTTCAAGGGTGGAGAGAAAGAAAAGGATATAAGGGGTGGTGAAATAACTAGAGTCAAGTGGTTAATAGATGGGTATTGACATTGCATTTAAATTCCTGGAGGTTGTAGCCGTTAGGAAAGCAAGAATATGGGAGCGAGTTCCACAAGGGGGAAGTGCGAGAGAAGAATCTGCAGGAGTAGAATTGTCATCTGCATTTGGTTAATCTAATTGTGAATGGGTGGGACCCAATCTGGTTACACGAGTAAACACCTGTTGAGGAGGCACCAGTGACTTAAGTTCCTTCGAGCAGAAGCCATGAAAGTATTTATAGAACAGACAAAGGGAGGCCACATACTAAAAAATAGTATGAAATACATTATTTTATTTTAAAAAAATAGGGGTGGCCTAATAATTATGGCCGGTAGTGTATATATATATATTTATATATATCAATTACTTCGCTCTCTATGTATCTATCTCTCAGATATTTTGTCATCTATCTATCTATACATGCATATATGGCGCTTCCCATACCTTATTCAATTGAGAGCCATTCCTCTGTCCCTCTCATCATTTGTGACGACACTAGTATCGTTTCAGCGTCCATTGCCCCTAAAATGTCTCTTGAGACCAGCGTACGAATTCATACGTATTAGGTATATATTGGCAAATAAACTTTGCATACATAATTGCGTTGATTAGATCTGCATTCCCTGCAACTCTCCTGTGTATCACTATGTGCCTCCTCAGTTTTAGATAAGGATCTGCAAACAATGTTGAAAACAATGTTACAAACAACACAGTCATTGGCAACAGGATGATGAGGAAATTTTGTAAAGTTTGCTTGCTTCTGGTTGTTAAGGTATAAATAGAAAAAGAGTAACAAAGATATGTTTTAGAATGATACAGAATATAAGAAAAAATACCTAATATAATATTCGAATATTTACTTTATTTTTTACTTATTGATATTTTTTTTGATTATGCAAAAAAAAAAAAATGAGGTAAAATAATAACTAAAATGATAATTAACATAATAACTCCAGATTATGATTATAACTATTCTAAAATATTAACACTAAACAAGAAAATAAAGGCTTTCATCTTTTTCCTTCACTTTCGAATAAACATCAGCGGTCTGTATATAGATCTTCTTCAATGACCACTAAGACAACGTTTGAGTGTCACTTAAGAGGTGAACTGAACAGTCTCCATACAGTGTTGATTTATATGTCTACATTGCTTATAACTACAAAATATTTACCATTGACATTGAGCATATATGTAATTATATTAAATTTTATAAATAGAAACACAATTATGATTCGGCGCATGTGAAAAAACAGACAGACAGACAGAGACACACACACACACACACACACACACACACACATATATATATATATATATATATATATGTATATATATATATAAAGATTGAAGGGGTCTTGCTTGTTTTTAACCTTTTAAAACCATTCAATTTAAAATAACCACATCACTTGACAAGACAAAAGGAGTGTCGAAACAAAATAGCTACTTTTGTAGTAATATTGCAACATATCCATCTTATAATTTCTGAATATATATATATATATATACGCTTAGGTATAATGACACCCACTTTCCATAAATTCTAAATATCAGACAAAATGCAAATGAAATCAAATTTATGCAAGATATAAATGATACTGTCAGTTAAGTGCCATACGTGATAGACGCTTGGACGATCATGTCTCGGAAGAGACATGGCTGACTGGGCAGAAGATTATCCCGCAGTCGGTTGCCATTGCTTTCTGCGGTAGACTGGTTTCCGACCAAGGCTATAGAACCCAATCTGTCCTACTATTTAACCCATAACTGGATGGAAGAGACGGATTAATACCTTTCTCAAGGATATTTGCGCGTAAGTGAATACAATGGATTCAAATGGAATTCGAACTCGGCTCCCCGGCTTCTCGTTCCGAGCCGATATCCACTGTACCACAACGCACATATTTTCTAAAAGGAAGTTTAGTTTTCAATATCTCCAGAACTAACGCGAACGCAAAGGTTAATACTGTTTTTAATATCCATGAACTTGTTCTGCAGTCGATCTTGAATAATCAGGCTGTTTCTATTTGTTCTTTGGAACAAAGGTCTTTTACTCAGAAAGATTTGGTTGAGAGCACTTACATTTTATAAATACCTGTCTAAAAAGGACATTTACATATTGTTCATATCTAGACGTTATATAGGAGATAGGTTACTGATTATTTTAAGTGCCACATATTATACAAAACTCACACGCTGGATATAAAAATTTTCTCTCTCTCTCTCTCACACTCTCACTCTCTCTCTCTCTCTCTCTCTCTATATATATATATATATATATATATTGTAACTAAGTTGTTGAAATCGTAGGTTTTTTAACCTTTTGTTCATGCATTTACTTTTATAAAGAGTGCTCGATACAAATGTAGAGCGTTGTACTGTAATGTTTTTTACAATGTTTATATAAATTCATAGTATCACTACACAAAAATTTTTGCGTTTTGAAGACAGCCCATCATGAGGTCTGCTTCATTTTCAATGCAAATTTCAAAAAATGCAAATATAAAAAAAAATCGCCTGAAGAGGGAGCAGACCACATAATGGGCTGTCTTCGAACGCGAAAATCTTTGTGTAGTGATACAATGAATTTATAAAAACATTGTAACAACCATTACACACACACACACACACACACACACACACACACACATATATATATATATATATATATATATATATAAAGATGTTCCGGAAATTAACGAAGATTAACGAAACTTGGTTATAAACAACCGACAAATTGAAATGATTTGTTTGAACATTATTTTTTATTGATGCTCATATTTAAGTAGATATTCTGTTTTTAATTAAACAGTATTATATATTTATATCTACTAGCCTGATTATTTACGATAGTAATTTTCGTAATAAAAAATTATCGTAAATAATCAGGCCAGTAGATATAAATATATAATACAATTTAATTAAAAACAGAATATCTATTTAAATATGAGTATTGATCAAAAATAATATTCAAACAAATCATATATATATCGTGGGCGAGTCGTTATAATGTTAGATTCCTGCACATTAATGCGTCGTTTGCATAAAACCAAGGTAATAATGCTCAATGGGGTGATTTCTGAATGCTAACAGTCTGCGAAGTTGATCCAAGTGCGCAGTAACGTTGGAAAGAGCCTAAGACAATTACCGTGTGTTGATTCAAGACGTTTGAGTGAATTTAGTAGATGAAATTTGTTGGTGCGGACATCTGGGATTGTTGTAATAACCTGAATTTGCCAGTCTTCGTAACAGAGAGTTTGAAGGTACTAATCTTGTTTATGAAAATGGTCACAACTGATAATGCAGACTCTCTCGGAAAATCTATTTAGGGTCAGCTTGGTAGAATCGCAAGTGTAAGTTACAGGTACGTTCTTTAGATAGGGTAGGCGTTTATATATATATATATATATATATATATATATATTCCATTTGTAAAAAAGAGTTATACATATACATAATAACTCATTTACAAATTGATAATATTCTAAAGTTCTACAATATAATTGTATTGAACCGTTTTTATACAAATGTGCACTGGTCTAATCTTATTATGACCAGAAACTCAGTAATTAAACAATGTATATGCATGTATATATGTTTGTATGCATATGAATATATATATATATATATATATATATATATATTCATATACATACAAACATACATACGCATACATATATATATAGAGAGAGAGTCAGACAGACAGACAGACAGAGACAGAGTGAGTGATTAATAGGTAACTCCCCTATTTTAAAATAATTATCATCTATTTATTAATTATATTTTTTACATGAAATGTATATGAGAGAAAGGCGTTTAGCATGACGTTTTATTTAAAATTTGATATGGACACCAGATTTAGTTATCAGCTTCTTGAGCCGCCCAGGAAACACGTTAGATGATTTCTTGTGGTATGCAAGACACATGTTCTTGTATTCGCCCTTCAATTTCTTCCTACATCTTGGTTTTGTATAATAGACCCTTTTAAATAATGCCTAAGAAAAAGTCACAGTGTGTTAAGTAAAGACTTCTGGCTTGCCATTCATAGTTAAAATAGGGATTTACATTTCAATCAAAACATATATATATATATATTCCAGTTATATTGATTAAAAATCTTGTCATTAACTTGACTCCGAGATTAGATGATGAACAAAAAGCATTTGCGAAAGCACTTAACGAAAGTTTTCGGCACAACTTACTTTAGCCCACCACAGGAAGTAGCAGGTATGGTTGCTAATATATATATATATATATATATATATATATATATATATATATATATATATATATACTAGCTGTATATGTATAGCCTGGCCTTGCTCGAGAGTTTTAGTGCTTTTGTTGCAATGGTAAGGTCCAGTGCTTATTCAAAAATCACCGGTTATATATATATATATATATATATATATATATATATATATATATATACTAACATACTGAACATAATGAAACATACTAACATACATAACAAACATTCCAAGGAAAACGGTTGATTTCCCTTCATTTTAACATCTCGTGACATCGCAATACACATGGAGGATTGCTAAAACTAAAATATTCTGTTAATCTTTTTGAATGATTTGTGAGCATTTTTATAGTTGCAAACACTGTTTGTTTGGAGGTGAGTTATGGAGCAGTGGATAGCGGCTCGGAACAACAAATCGAGGAGCCGAGTTTGAATTCCAGTTGAATTTCTTGCATTCACTTACGCGCAAATACCCTTAGGAAAGGTATTAATCCGTCTCTTCCTCCCTGTTATGGGTTAAATAACAGGACAAATTGGGTTCTATAACATTGGCTGGCAACCAGCTGGCAACCAATGGCAACCTACTGCGGGATAACCTTCTGACGAGTCAGTCATGTCTCGAAAGAGACATGATCGCCCAAGCGTGTTTCACGTATGGCAATTAACTGAATTTGGAATAAAGCTCATTTCGTCTTTTTGCTTCGATAAAGTCTGTCAAAGGACGAAATGCGTATTCGAGTTAAATACAGTTTTCCTCTTGTCTTCTTTTTATTAAACATCCTGAACGTAATCTCAGATCATAACTGAGTATATTTTAACATATATGTATATGTATATATATAATAGATGCAGTTTAGTAATAATATGTAATAAATCTATTTTGCTTGGGATATTCAATATTAATTCATTATATAGTGTTGTATATTGTGAACTTTATGGAGGAAGTTCTGCTAACCTTAAAAAACTATCAATTTTTGTATGCTTTTAGTTTTATAATTAATATTAATATTTGGAAATGTATATATATATATATATATATATATATATATATATATATATATATACGAGAATGATTATTTAAAATTTTCTATTGTCGTGCTTGTTCCAAATCTGTTGAATGCCCAAACATCTGTACATTTTTTAAAACCAAAATTCTCTTCCAAAGGATTGCTTCCCCGACGGCTACAATCTCCAGGAGTTTAAATGTCAGGTCAATAGACACCTCCTAACACACTAACCTGCTCCCATTCTATCAAACACTCTTCCAATCTGCCCAACCCTCATCCTCGCTATCCTTACTCATCTGTCACCTTCCTCCTGACATTCCCTATGTCTAACCACGCCTTCTCTTTACCTTCCCCTATGTAGCCCCATGCGCAGAAGTGGCAGTGGAATGCCTTGCTTGGGGTGAGATGATAAAAAATAAATTAACAAGATTTTAGCGGCGAATGTTATTGACATGACATCGGGTGTTTCGCTTTCTGGCAATTAATCTATATTTGGTTTTCTCTCGTTACATTTAGTAGCTGAATGCCGTACTAAATGTAAAAAAGCACATTATATTGCAATTCATTAAAACATGCTTAATATTTTCCAACGGCCAGCAGTGTGCTCAGTCAGGCCGTAGGAAATATCTTCGTCTGTGATAACATCATTCTTAGGCATAAACCACAAATCACCGAGTTATGGAAAAGGACAATGTCGGATGTGAAATTTTATGTTGTAAAACTTGAAGCAACTGAAATGTTGTTCTGCAGAAGGATGCTACTGATATCAGTGATCAAGCATGTGAGCAATGACGAGGTTTTGGAAAGGATGGACACGAAAAGGAAATTAATACTAAGCATCAGGAAGAGACAGTTAAAGTTCCTGGGACATACAATAAGGAAATAGGGCTTGGAGAAACTGATAATAAAAGGCCAAATAGACGGAAGGAGAGACAGGAAAGCAGCGGCTAGCATATTTGAAGGACCTGAGTAGATGGATGACAGAACAGGGGTTGCGTGGTGTAACAGGAGAAAGCGTGCTAAGACCCACCAGATATAGGAAGATGTGGAAGGCCATGATAAACCTACGTTCTGAAGAAGAAGAAGAAGTAAAAATGGCTCTTTCTTACAGTTCTATTAACTCAATGTAGGTGCTCTAGTTTTATTCTTTTTGCTCTTAAAGGTCTATTGCTTAATATATACTAGCTGTATATCCCGGCGTTGCTCGGGTGTAATGAAATCTTTAAAACTAATACATGGTCCTGGAGCTCAGACACTTTGGACGTTGTCACGAAAGACTAAAAAGCAATAGCTGTTTCCAGTTAAAGCGAAACCCTAGACTGAAAGAAAAATGAATGGATGTAAGTCAAATTTTGATTTCCTGGTATCGATATCAAATAAGTTTTTTCATCGTAAACTGAATTTTGAAGGCTAAATAAGTCGTCAGAGCAAATGGTATCATGGCTGAGACTAAGAACTACAATTATACCTACTTAGAGCCAAACCCGAAGCAAAAACTAAAATAAAAGGCTGAAAAACTTCTGAATATCGTTTCTTATGTCTTTGTCTATGAGTGTATCAAATTTGATTAAAATCGGACCACTCATTTTATAACCTGATTTTTTGGATTATCGATTTTCGATATTTATCGGGGGTACCGACAAAAAACCTAGCTAAAAACAATCGCAGACGCTTATAGAAAATCGGTTCAGCCGTTTCGGAGTCTATAGGTAACGGACACACACATACACACACACACACAGAGACAAAGTTCCATTTTTAAATATGTTTAGATATATAATATTAAGGATAACATCCATATGTATAATAACATTATTATATATATATATATTAATGATAACACCATTGTAGCAAACAGAACTTGCAAATAATCAGCATAAGTGAAGATATTAACAGTAAATAAACACTGTATATTAAATTATAGATTTATACTTTCACTGAAGAATAAATTTTTGAAGTCTTTTAATACGCTTTTAATTTCAAATATTGTGTAGATTTTCTTAAAACGGACAAAGCCCACAAATTATGCCTTGGGATACTTTATGATTTACTGTTCTATACAGTCATTGAGTATATTTTGCTTACTATTATCATATTTAGATCCAATCGAACATATGCCTTTTAATCAGAAATTCCTCATCCAATTCCACATAGTGTAATAGAATACAGTTATTTTTGTTTCTTTAAATTTGAGGATGCAAGGGAAAAAATAGATACAGTTTCAACCTTTCTGGTTGTATAGGAAAGTGGACTGAATGCATTGTGAGTCAATATGAATCTAATGATCGTTGCTACAACGGGAATTATGGGATATGTCCGGCGCTTATTCATCTGAAACTACTGATCAAATGCAAAATCCTTGCTAGGCTATATGGCATAATGTCATTTGTGTGAATAACGGAAATAAATACCACGTTCCTAGCTCAATCAATAAAGTTAAGCAATGCAGAACTGTTTAGTAATCATGGAATCGATATCTGGAATTGTGCTCACTGTTAGAATAAATGTACAAGGTTTGAATAACATTCAAAAAACGCCAGTGGAAGAATGAGTGAATGAAGCAATTGAAAATAGTTTGAAGTTTAACAGAGATTGAACTCAGTAACGGATTAAATATAAAATTTGCGGTCGCAAATTCTTCTTCTTCATGTACCGTGTCCCTTCAGGGCCTAGACCTTCAAGGACTTCCATTTGCCCCTGTCCATTGTCTCTCTTAACATACTTCCTCTTAGTATCTCTACCAAATCCTCCTGCACGATCCATTTGCCTTTCAAATATATCTCGCTCTACTTTTTCCTGTCTCTCTTTCCCTTTATCTGTTCCGTGAGTATCAGATTCTCCAAACCCTCCTCACTCATTAGGTGTCCCAGGAACCTCGCCTTCCTCTTCGTGATGTTACGTATAAGTTTTCTTCTGGTTCGTCACCTCTCCAACACATCTGTCATTTCTGTTGACTCGAGCGTCTCCTTCATCCTTGAAGAGATCGTACAACATTCACTACCATATAAAATACAAATAGCAGTTTAACACATTTCTTAATTTCTACTGAGGTTTTCCTGTCTTTCATTAATCTGGTTAACATTTGAAATGCGTCCTTGGCCATGCCAACGTGTCTTCGACTCTCAGAACGCTTCCCTGTTATTTAAATTTCTTTAATTATTTTATTTTAGTTTTCCTGACCTATCGTTAGTCTTTTTGGGATCTTCTTTTGTTGATGACCATATATTCAGTTTTCTTGAAGTTTATGCTCAATCCTTTCTTACAAAATCCAAATTTTAGGATATATGCACACACACACACACACACACACACACACATATATATATATATATATATAGATATATAGATATATATATATATATATGCATTCAAATAGAAAGTGGCATGTGGGTAAAATCGCAAGGAAGATCCTATTAATATTAAAACAAAAACTAATCCACCCAGGGACCTCGATGTAAATAGAATTATATATATATATATATATATATATATATATATATATATATATATATGTGTATGTGTGTGTGTGTGTGTGTGTGTGTGTGTGTATTTGTGTGTGTGTGTGTGTGTAAAAAATAAGACAGACACGTTATTCCATGGTTAACCGGAAGTTTAGGCCTATTTCAGGCGAACTATCGTCAGCTTCTGTCTTTATTGTACAGAATATCTTATGTACAATAGAGACAGAAGCTGACGATGGTTCGCCTGAAATAGGCCTAATCATCCGCTTAACCATGGGATAATGTGTCTGCTTTACTTTTTACATATATTTGCTCTATATGTATTTACATACATATATATTTTCAGCTCTCCTAGAGGAGTTATCTTACCACTTTATTTACAGGATACTCGTTTGGATTCTTCGATATCAACACCATATATATATATATATCCGCAGACAGATCTGTTTCGCTATATCACAGCTCATCAGTACAGTTAGACTCCGATCACTTCCTAACCCAGGATTGAAACCCGACCGAATCGGCGTCTGTCGGCAATTCTACCCCTAGGCCACGAGCGTCCGGTAGAAGAAGGCAGACTTTTCAGCGCGTATAAACACGCCCAATAGCTAGAGTGCTCTAATTCATTATCAAATGAGCGATGCGTATATGCCAGAGTAGCTACTGTTTTTCAAAGTCTCCCACTCTTCCAGGGTGTGAGAGCGTAAATACTATATATATATATATTTTCTTTAATCCGAAATGGAAAAGCAGGAAGGTAAATTCCAAGAACCTGATCCCAATTAATATTAAAAAAAATTTAATATTAAAATATGATACAGGAGGAGAGCTCATGTACTTAAAATTCTAGAGCCAATATAAATTAAATTAAATTTTTCAAAATTCAAAAATGTTGAATGAACATTTCACCATAAAATCCCTAAGAGAGAATTCACGTCTCCTCAGCAACACAGTTCCAAATCAAAATGAAGAAAAATAGGGTTAAGAAGGAGAAAAAAAGAAATAACGGTTAAGATTTGAGAAATATACGTCACAAAGAATTTTTTTTTTAAGTCAGTCTATTTTTGGTTTTTACTTTGTAAGTAAAAAGATGGGAGATTGACATGTCTAGCTTAATAGACGGAGAGAGTTAAGGAAATGGAAATGTCGTTAAATTGAGAATTGGGTTATACAAACAGAACAGAAAGGGAAGGAGCGGAATATAAAAAGTGTGTATAGAGAAAAAATAAAGGGGAAAAATATACATATATATATATTAGGTTTAGATTTTTTCCCCTTAAATCGTTCTTTTCCGTAGCTGGTATAATAACTTTAGTACGAATACTAGTTTACAGTGTCTCGTTATTTGTGCTGAGCCTAACTTTTAATAATGCAAAGTGTAGATTGTTGTGCTGCGTTGCGGTACATTAGATATCGGCTGGGAACGAGAAATCAGAGAGCCGGGTTCAAATTACAGTAGAATTCGTTGAATTTACATACTTACAAATACTCTTGGAAAAGTTATGTATTCGTTGCTTCTCCTAAATAGCAGTAGAGATCTGATTCTATTTCCTTAGCAATATTTCGTGGGAAAATCCTATGACTCTTTTGAGATATGATGGCCTAGGCGTTTATCACGTATGGCACTTGACTGGGACCGTTTTTAAGCAGCTTAAAAACGGTTTCAGACACCGGCTCTCCTACGATAGAATGTGCGTATTGGTCCAATGGATATCGGCTCGGAACGAGAAATCGGGGAGCCTAGTTGGAATTCCAGTTGAATTCATTGCATTCACTTACGCGCAAATACCTTTGGGAAAGGTATTAATCCGTCTCTTCCTTCTAGTTATGGGTTAAATAACAGGACAGATTGGGTTCTATAGCCTGGCTGACAACCAGTCTACCGCAGAAAGCAATGGCAACCTACTGCGGGATAATCTTCTGCCCAGTCAGTCATGTCTCTTTCGAGACATGATCACCCAAGCGTATTTCACGTATGGCAGTTAACTGACTGACTCCTACGATAACAAAGTTAAGCAACGTAAAGCCTGGCTCGTACCAAGTTGGGTGACAGCTTGAGAATAGCAAGTGCTATGCGTTTGGAGGTACGAGTTGTCTAATAGATTAAGTCCCGAAATAAGAAAATTGGAAATTATATACACTTTTGAAAAATATGAATTCAGTTAGTCCCAAACTTCCAGTAATGGATTAATTAATAAGAATTGTATCAATAAATCATTGTTTTATATATATATAAAAAATACATGCCTTTCAATAATCTGCTAAAGGTTGATAAGCCATAAAAATAATCATTAATCGTCCAGAGGAACGCGACAGGGATAAACTGCAGTAAAAATCACTGCTGATATAAATGCAATATATTTTCTTAAGTGAAAGATATATAACCGAATTGGCGTGTTAATGTTGTTGCATATCACTGTGTATAAGTCTTGTCTCATTGGGGTGCAGTGGATATCGTCTCGGAGAGAGAAATCAGAGAGCCGATTAATCCGTCTCTTTCCTCCAGCAATGGGTTAAATAGCAGGATAGATTGTTTTTATACCCTTGGTTGGCAACCGGTCTACCGCAGAAATTAGGGGAAATCCTCCGCCCTGTCAGTTATGTCCCTTTCTAAACAGGATTGCCCAAGTGTGTATCACGTATGGCTCTTAACTGAATGATATCTATCTATAGGTTGTTACATTTAATTGTTTTGGGCTTTGGCTTATTGCACCAAATCGTCAGTCTCAGAAAAAAGCAACGATTTTTCTTAAAACTGACATACAAGTAAAATTTTTAAATATCAGTATAAAAGAAGCTTTCATGTTAAAATAACGCCAATGTTTTGATGAAAATTTCATATGAAATTTTCATAGCAAGGCACAAAGTTTAAACAGTTTATAAAATAAGTCCCTCTGCCCAACGACGATCAAATGTAAAAAGATAAAGCCGTAATCTCTTTAATACTTGCTTGCATAAATATTTGCATATAACATATAATTTTAATTAAAGACGTAAGCCTATATTAAACGATTTTATTTTATGATACATATGGCGTCTCCTGCAAAAGAATGAAAATATATATCAGCCAAATCTAGAAAAGATTAAAACGATCTGATGTCTAGTCATTTGGTTTGATTTTAGAAAGTGGTCGAGTCGAGGATTTTTAGCACTCACTACTAAAAGAAAAAAGCCTACGCACATATATGCACATAAAAACACACTCACACACCTATATACGTATATTTGTGTGTGTATGTATTTCTTTTCCTTTGTTACATAGTAAAATCCGCGATATATATATATATATATATATATATATATATAAAGGAAAACTAAACACGTCATTTCAAGTGGTTATGAACTATCATTCATGTCTATGAGCTAATTAGCTCATTTCATCAGACCTTACAATATTTCTTCCATTTGGTACAAAAAGATTTGCCGGAATAATCATTTTCTTTAATTGATAAGAAGTATAAAAATAAAATGAAAATAAATAAATAAAAATAAGAAGAAAGATAAGGGAAAAGGAAATGCGAAAGCGGAGGAGGGAGGCATTGATGTCAGATTTGTCTGGGATTGCTCAGGTCGTCGTGAAGAGATTGACCTGTAAACGAATTTCTAATTCTTCGGACACTGGTGTGTGTATATATATATATATATATATATATATAGAGAGAGAGAGAGAGAGAGAGAGAGAGAGAGTGAGAGAGAGAGAGAGATAACGGCCATAATTATTAGGTCACCCCATTTTCTTTTTAAATTGATGTATTTCATACTGCTTTTAGTATTTATTGCCAAGTGGATAATTACAAATGAAAATAGAGTGGTTCTTTTGTCATTATTACTATGCAAAAGCTTACAGGGCAGCTAGGAAGCCTTTGCTTTCACCAGCCAATAAGAAGAGACTAGCATGGGGAAAAGAGCACAAAAACTGGACACCAAAACAATTCATTTGATGCACATGTTACTGTGCAATATTAACAAAAGAACCATTCTATTTTCATTTAGAATTATCCACTTGGCACTAAATACTAAAAATAGTATGAAATACATCATTAAAAATAAAACTGGTATTGCCTAATAGTTATGACCGGTAGTGTATATATATATATATATATATATGAGGGTGGTGGTTGTGCATGCATTTGTGTTTCCCTAGTAAATAATATGGTCCTTAATGTGTAAATGTGTGTGTGTGTGTGTGTGCATGTACGTGTATTTACGTTTCTTTATTATACAGTAAAATCCGTTGTGTGTGTGTGTGTGTGTGTGTGTGTGTGTGTGTGTGTGTGTGTGTGTGTGTGTGTGTGTGCTGGCTAACATGATCACCATCAGAAGAAAGGAAAAAAACCTCATGCATATTAGTAACAATGAATTACAGCGGTCGTCTTTGACCGTTGTAATTCACTTTACTAATAAGCATGATTTTTGTTCTTTCTGAGTAAGTTGAACTTGGCCTGTAATTTTCATTTGATTGTTAATGTTTGCATTTTTATATATCATTTACTTTTAGTTTAGTTTTAGAACTGCTCTGATCTTTTTCAAGATGTCCTCTTAAGGTGGGAAGTCGGGAGACCCATGAACCTATTATTTACTTTAATCATTTTGATAGCTTTATTGGGTGCTAGAAAGATAATGTATGTGTTACGGGTATGTTATTCTTTAATTTCTGGAGTGTGTTTGTAATAAAATATGTTTATATATTTGTGTGTGTGTGTTTGTGTATGGGAGACATGATAGCCTCTGTATGAATGCCTATCTCGAGTGGTTGAATGGTTGGTTGGTTGTTTTGTTTTTATGGCAAATCAACTTCGGCAGGTCATTTATTGCCAACTAAACTTTATTTATTTATTGCTGGTAATACCTTTTTCTTTCAACAATTTATTGTTGTTTATATAAGTTTTTGTGTCTATTAATACATTTTTCTTTTCGATTATCAAGATTTATTTTTAGGGCAGCCGATATCCACTGCACCACAGCGCATACCCGTCACTAAAAGCTTACAGTACCTGTTATTCCCAAGCGGTCACCCATCTAAGTATTGACCAGGCTCAACGTTGCTTAATTTCGGTGATCGAGCGAGAACCGGTTTAATGGAGTTGGCTTGAACCTTCATGGGTGAAATCTTTTTCTCTGTAGTAGCTGCAGAATATATTCTGCTATACAAAAATTATAAACGGTGAAAGAGAAATAGGTTGGGATGATCACTGGGATTATATACTAATTATAGATGTGCTGTTTAATTTTTTGTTGAATTCGTCGGGATAAAATGTTTTGAGTCGTAAAATACATTTCTCATCATATTCCCCTAATATTTTCTTAACTTTGCTTTTTGTGTCTATTTCTATTATTTTCAATTTTGCATGGCTATCAGAATAATGACAGATATGTTGTTCTACACGTAATAATTTCTCGTGTGAGCGTGACTTGTTCCAGATAGTTACTAATTCTATAATGAAAGTACAACACACACACACACACTCATACACATATATCGGGGAATATATGCATGTATTTGTTTTTGAATAGTAAGATCCGTGAGAGTTTTTTGTACAGCAAATATATAATGTCAATAAAAAAATTTAGAGAAATGAAAATAAAAACATTCTTGGAATTGGAATGTAAGCGTAATTTTATTAAAGGAATTTCCTTTCAGGAAAAATAACATCATGTCTCTCCACAATGTTTTGTTTTTCTGCGAAGCGTCATGAGTTTCGGAAAAAATAGTTGAGTGATTTCGTGTTGACATTTTTTATGATTTCGAAATCTATATTACATTTCTTACATTGGTTGTCATCCTAGTCAAGGAAGCCTGATCAACATTGCAATTTAATCCATAGCTGCCGGGGGAGGAGTTGGATTTCTACCTTTTCCAAGCGCATATATGCCAAAGTGAACAGAATATTCTAGCCCAGAATTTTAACTAAATTTTGTAACATTTTTCTAAACGCCCAATAAAGAAAATAATTCTAAATCTTGGATTTTAGAATAGAGAAGTTATAGAAAATAAAAAAGATAAAAGAGAATTGATGGCTTAGTTTGTTTTTTATATATATATATATATATATATGGGTGGTCACTCGTATCCGAGGATGCTATCTACAAGAGCAGCTAGAGCTAGCTAATCCATATTGCAGATACTTGCTCAAGGACACTCGAATTTGTACATGATGTGGATCCAATAGCGGGGTCACGATAGAATAACTCGGACAACGGATAATAGGTTTAACATATTGTATTCAACAAGGGAAATATAACTACAAGAATGGCAGTAATCCACGCCTACCTGTTGCACTGCTCCTGGAACTACTACTCTGAGAGTTTAAATCTTATGGTTTAAATAATGACTGGAATAGTACATAAGGGTCAGCGGGTACGTGCCCATAACAGTAAAATACCCACAGATTCCATACTGCAACTCTGCTGAGCTGAAAGCTCTTTATCTGACGTGAACAACAATCTGAACAGGTGCCAGGACGCTCAAAACCTTGCCCATAATGTCTTGTGACTTCGAGATAGCACAAACATCGACGTCTCCTCAATAGGTACTATCTACCTAATTTCACTGACAATGCTTGGGTCGACCAGTGGTATAGTACTTTTCAAAGGTTCCATCAGGTGGGATCCATTCCTCCAAACCGATGGCATCAAGAAGTCACCTTCCTGACAAATCGAATATGGTGAACCAAGGCTTCATTTTCAGAAAGCGAACGTTCTAACCACATGGCCGCACGCCCGTACGTGTTTTTACATCCTTATATGTACGCGTGTGTATCTATATATATATATATATATATATATATATATATATATATATATATATATATGGTTATACATGAGTGATGCATCAATTCGATGACTGGAAAGCTGTCTGATTACCTCTTGGCTGAAGTTCATCTAATTGCAAATTAATTCTTGCTGTGTACCGCTGATAATATCACTATTTATATACGATATAAATCTTGTTTTTCGAATATCTGAGACGCACGAATACGTCCGGTAATTTCATTGCTTCTGTCTCAGAATCTGTTATCTCGATCAGGCTCCTCTTGGTACCGGTTGTGTTTATTCCTGGTTCCTTTCGTCGGTGATCGAAAAGTTCGGACCTCCCGTCCATCCTTCGTTCGTTGCTGAGGAGACAAAAAAATATTGCGCTGAAAACTGCTAGAAGTAGGAAGCACATCGGTGAAGAAATTAGATTCACGTTTGTTACATAGACGATGATGAATTGCATCGTGCGGCTGTCTCGTATTTCTGCAACGAAGCAGGCCTCTTGGAATATTAACTACCATTTGCGGCCTGAAAAATAAAAATAAAGCAATACTTTTTTTTCATTCAGGATTCTCAGTTAGTGAGAATCTGTTCCATAGTCATCATTTCCAATTGCAATGAAGTGATGGTATTAGTGGAGGCGCCTTGACACCTGCAGAAATGCAGAGAGAATAAGGCATTTTTGCAGTGAAAATTGCATATGTTACCTGTAATCTTCTGGTGACATAATGCGAACACATTTTCTTGTGAATTGACACCTGGATAAGTCAAGAGAATTTATCGGCTGGAATAAAGGAGGAAATAATACAGTAACAAGTATGGATAGCTCAAAAGTTGGAATAAATTTATCATGAAAAATAGAACGTTTCAGCTAGTGTGTTCTTCAGGGAATTTCAGACTGGACCTCTTTTTTTAATTTATGATAGGAGATTATTCTTAGTTCGCTGAACATAACTAGACATTTTTTTAATCATTTCACCCTAAGCAAGCCATTCCATTGCCACTATTGCGCAAGGGGTTACATAGGGGCAGGTGATGAGAAAGAGTGGTTAGATATAGGAAATGTCAGAAGGAGGGTGATAGAAGGGTTGCGTGGATGAGAAGAGTGTTTGAGAGAATGGATGTGAGTTAGTGTGTTAGAAGGTGTCTTACATTTAAATTCCTGCAGATTGTAGCTGTAAGGGAAGCAAGCATGTGGAAGGGAATTCCACAGGCTGGAAGTGCGAGAAAAGAAGCTGTTGGAGTAGAAATTGCAGTTATATTTTATCGGTTTCACTGTAAAAGGATGGGACCTAGTTGCTAATGTAGTATCTCGTGCAAATTCATACCTAGGGGGCACCAGCGATCTAAGTTCATCGGAGCAGAAGCCGTGAAAGTATTTATAGAAGGGGCACAGGGAAGCGCGTCACGCCGGTGAGAGAGTGACTGCAGCCAGTCTGCCAAATCGGTATCGATCACATTACAGATTCTCCGTTGTATTTTGTCAAGAACCCCGAGGATATCGCGTTTTTTATTATATTTATTATATTTTTTGTTTTAGAACTGGTCAGATAGCATGAAGTAATAGGCAAGTGTATTAAAGCACCTGGTTGAGAAATTGTTGACGTAGGAATTGGAAAATATAACAGGAAAAATATATAAAGATTAGGAGCAAAATATGAATATAAGAAAGGTTGACATGCAAAATGTCATTAAATGTTCATAAAATACACTTCCAAACTATGGTGTTACAATCATAGTAAAGTGTGTTCAGTGTTGATTGGTTGCTTTTCATATAAAGTGCCTCGCAATTTTGATGAACTAGCAGTATAGCCCGGCGTTGCTCGGGTGTAAGGAAAGCTTTAAAATTAATCCATGGTCCTGGAGCTCAGACTCTTTGGACATTGGCACGAAAGACTAAAAAGCAATAGTTGTTTCCAGTTAAAGCGAAACCGTAGACTGAAAGAAAAATGAATGGATGTAAGTCAAATTTTGATTTCCTGGTATCGATATCAAATGCGTTTTTTGCGTCGTAAACTGAATTTTGAAGACTAAATAAGTCCTCTGAGTAAATGGTATCATGGCTGAGATTAAGAACTACACTTATACCTACTTAGAGCCAAACCCGAAGCAAAGACTAAAATAAAAGGGCTGAAAAAATACAGACATACAAGCATATGAACAGACACACACAAACATCTTGCCTTATATATATATATATATATATATATATATATATATATACACACACATATATATATATATATATATATATTATCGATTTTCTGCACTATTGTAAGAACTGCAACCTTGAAACTTCTGAATATCGTTTCTTATGTCTTTGTCTATGAGTGTATCAAATTTGATTAAAATCGGACAACTCCTTCTATAACCAGAATTTTTCGATTCTCGATTCTCGATATTTATCGGGGGTACCACGACACAAAATCTTGCTAAGAACCCTCGCAGACGCTTACAGTCAAATGTGTAAATTTTCAAGAAAAACGGTTCAGTCGTTTAGGAGGCTATAATTAACGGACATACACACACAGACAAAGTTCCATTTATAAATAAGTTTAGATGTATACTATTTTCATGGTGTAGTACACTGGCGTTGACAATAATTACTTTCCATTAATTTTAAGGTGAGGAGGAATGTGTCTTTAACTGTTATGTAGTAGAACTTATATTCGACTAATGAAGTATAAGACGATTTGATAATGATGTTGTCGTCAAACCAACATATGTACTTACTATATTGTCAGAGATACAATATCCCAACTGATTTTAAAATTATATACTATTTCGTCTTTACCAAATCACTAGTTGACGGAGAAGAGTTATTCTGTATAATCATTTTCGTTTTGTTAAATATATTATAATATATAATTAGTTTTGATTTTTAATAGGATCAGTGAGGAATATATTAGTATTTATCGGATTTTTGTTTATAAAATGCATTAGATTACTCTACAGTATATATATATATATATATATATATATATATATATATATATATATATACTGCCGGCCTTAATTATTAAGCCATCCCAGCTTTTTTTTTATTTATATATTTCATACTATTTTTAGTATTTATTTCGAAGTGGATAATTTTAAATGAAATGGTTCTTTTGTTAAAACGGCACCAAGATATGTGCATTAAATGAACTGTTCTGGTGTCCACTTTTTGTGATCTTTACCCATATGCTAGTATCTTCTTCTTATTGGCTGGCCGAAACAAATTCTTCCTGGGTGCTTTGTAAAATTTTGCAAAGTAATAATAACAAAAGAACTATTCTATTTTCATTTAGAATTATCCACTTGGCAATAAATAATAAAAATAGTATGAAATACATCATTTTTTTAAAACAGGGTAACCAGTCTTCAACTGGAATTCTGCTCACCAATTTCTAGTTCAAAACCGATATCCGCTACACCACAACGCACATCCATCCATGGAATATATAGACTTTCTATATTGAATATATTACAAAATAATATGTACTTCTAATGCTGTGCGCATCTATATATAAGAAATTAGCGAAGCCATACCACCAAAACATTATCCTGCTGTCTGCTGCTGCGGTGTTGCAGTCGTAACTACTCAATGATCGAATTTACTGAAGTACCGAACTATAGATTACCGGATTATAAGAATTCGGACCATTGAATGGTCAGTTTTTAGCGTCTGTTCGTTGAGAATCAGACATTCAAAGATTTCTCTACAGATTTTCTATTTTCATATCTGGGTATTCATTCTCTATATCCATCAATATATTCTTCCATTACGGATTTCTACTTTTATAAATTTAATCTCGTATATATTTAATTTTATTTTTAATAATCTTTTTTCGTTCTTCAATTAATCTTTCTTTGTGGCATTCAAACTAATCCAATGTGAGATTTATCTTCATTTCTTATAGTTTCAATAAGTGAAACCAATTTTTCTTTATCTCTGAGACAAGCATTTGATGTTCAGAGTCTGACGGCTGCTTGAGACTCTCGGTGCCTCCAATGCTGACGCCTCTGAATCGTTGCCTTCATTAAAACTTTACAAAATCTATACAATTACAATTGCTTCATTATCTAGCTATCAGTGTCATGCATTCTCTGACGTTGTTCTTGCGTCAAAGGTATTAATGAGAAGACATTCTCTTTGAAAAATAAAAAAGAATCTCCCCAAAATGAACATATATGTAGTTCTTAATCAATAAATTCAAATATAATACTTGAATATTGAACTTTTGTCTCGCTTGATCAACTAAAATGGAACGTGATACTGAATGATTCTGTTCTCATACAAGAACACAATTTCATCTGCGCATGCGTGTGTATGAATATGTGCAAAATGTCTACGATGAATATATGTGATAGGTATTGGTAGATATGAAGATGCGCAGTGAGTTTTGTCGGATCAAACAAGAAACGATACTAATCCTCAACACCGAATTTGATGTGAATACATTTTGTCAAATATTGGGAAGCGGATCAGACTGTGAATTCTCAAGACTCCATTCATTAATCACAAATATACGCACGTATGCATACAGTCAAATATATGTAGACGCTTTTGTTGATCTTATCTGTGAGGGTGCGACATGTATATCAACTAAAATATGTGCTTTTATCAAATTTATCACTTGCAGATAACCATATAAGAACAGATATTTATATACATATATAATATATACGAGTAAGATATGAAGACACACACACACACACGCACACACGCACACACACACACACACATATATATATATGTGTGTGTGTGTGTGTGTGTGTGTAATTACTAAACATACAATGTTTGTCACGTAACTGACTGTTGTTAACTTCAGCATTCCCACTAAGCAGTTTCATAGACTGACATGTCCATCCACTTGTAAGGGGCCATCAGGGGCTATCAGCAACACACACACACACACACATATATATATATATATAAATCCAGTATTTTGTATATATAATTAAAGATTCAATAGTTCTTTGAAGATTTAGAAATAATGTATATATGTTTATCCGTATTACTACGCTATAAAAAAGCGTATAGATTTTGGACACAAAAAAGAAGTTTCTAGTTTGTAAAAATACATCAAAATAATGACATTTATTTACAGAAATCAGAAGAGAATATTTACTTTTGATATGAAATATTAACTCTTAATAAGGCTTATATTTTACCAGAAGAGTTCACGCCGAGGCCAGCCAGATTAATATAGATTTCTGAAGCTTATCTTAATCACACAAGAAAACGTGTATATATAAAATATATCTCGAGATAAATAACAAGAAAACCTGTGGAATCAGTTGTCTAATGATCGCTTCAATGAAGAGGTCAAGCAGGTCGAACTAATTTGAAGCAATAAATCATTTCGTCGTTCATTTATTTTATGTTTCAAACATTCCAAGGCATATGGTGTTAACGTGTCATCAGAAAACACAAGCTGTTAGCTAAATTGGCATTAACCATTGTTAGAAATGTAATCAATTTGGCTCCAATCTTCCAACTGTGAAATATTTTGGACATCTGAAATGATCTGCATGTGTTATGGTGCAGTAGATATCGACTCGAAACGGAAAATCGGAGAACCAAGTTCGAATTCTAATTGAATTCATGGCATTCACTTACGCACAACCACCCTTGGGAAAGATATTAATCCGTCTCTTCCCTCCAGTTATGGGTTAAATAATAGGACAGATTTAGTTCTATAGCCTTGGCTGGCAACCAGTCAACCAAAGAAAGCAATGGCAACCTGCTGCAAGATAATATTCTGCCCAGTCAGTCATGACTCTTTTGAGACATGATCGCCAAAGCGTGTATCACGTATGGAACTTATCTTGCTCTCTGAATATGATAGTTGGAGACATGATTAAGGCTCCTACTGGGTATAAAGTGAGGGATCAGTTTTATATTTTTATAAAGTAATAAACTGATCCTCTACTAATTACTAACATATAATATAATACATCAATTCCCCCTCTAGCTATGAGTTAAATAACAGGACAGATTGGGTTCTATAGCCTTGCCTGGCAACCGGTCTACCGCAGAAAGAAATGGCAACCTCCTGCGAGATAATCTTTTGCCCAGTCCGTCATGTCTTTTTTGAGACATGATCACCCAAAGCGTGTATCACGTATGCACTTAACTGACTGAAATGATCGAGTGTGTGTACAGTAAATTGTGCCTTGTGGGTATCGTGCCTTGGAGAAAGGAATAGAGAATAACCAAAACAAAGATGAAAGTTAATCTAAACTTGTAATCAGCAACATATGAATGTTGACACATTAATAGTCGACAGGTTCACCTATCGTCCGTTTCACACTCCTCCTCGCTCTTTTGAACAAGACTAGAAGTTTACCCATTGTTTCCTGTATGAGATTAGGTTGCTGTTTTTGTAATATTATCACATATATTTTATATAGCTTGAAACTCTTGGATATTAAATATCTCACAAAATTAGAGAGCTTAGTCTATACTATCATTTAACTATTTCTGGTGACGGATAAAGAGATTGATTCATGCCTTATGCGTAAATAAGAGCAATAAATTAGCCTGGATTTGGTGTTTGTTTACTTATTCCAATTGTCAAACTGATATCTGTTGCACTATTCTCAACTCCTCGCGTATTTAAAAAGATTATATTAATTGAAACGACAGAATACTTCTTCTATGTGCCCGGTCCTTTCATGATGTAAGCGATCATGGTACTCCACGTCTCCATATCCTTGATGTCTCTTAGTATGTTTTCTTCTGTTACACCTCGCAACCCCCGTTCCGTCATCCACCTGATCAGGACCTGCAAATATGTTATCCGCTGCCTTCCTCTGTCTCTTTTTCCTTCTATCTGGCCTGTCAGTCTCAGGTTCTCCAAGCCCTCCTTCCTCATTGCTTGTCCCAGGAACTTCCGTTGTCTCTTCCTGATGCTCACTATTAATTTTCTTTTCGTTGCCATTCTTTCCAACACCTCATCGTTGCCCGCATGCTGGGTCCACTTTATTATTTTGCCAGTCGTGAATTATAGGAATAGGCAATCCGCTCATTTTTAATATACAACGCCATTCAGTAACATTTATTCAGTTAGAATCACCTTCTTTTTAGAAAAGTTGTCCAGTTTAAGACTGTTATTTCGATATATGTTTATAACGTTGCGGTAAGCTTTACGCTTTTGTGGCATGAAAAGAAAAAAAACAGGCGCGAGGATTCTTCTTTTTCTTGTTCTGCTGCTTTTTCTGCTTCTGCTTCATCTCGAACAACCCACGTACGGTTCGCAAAAAAAAAAAAACAAAAAAAAAAAAATGAAAAAAAAGCGATCTGGCGTTCTCAAAAAGAAAATGCCTTGCTTTATAAAATCGAGTATCGACCATAATTTGCATGCGAATGACGAGACAACGAGATTTACCGTTAACTGTCCGACACCGCCTGGCATAAAACATGGGCGCCGACATTTTGGTTCTTTTTACCAAGGGGGATTTGGATTTTACACGATGCACACTCTCGTTAGCGTTTCCGAGGTAAGCCGTTTTCACAATTTTCACCACATTTCCCATTTTCTTCTTATTTATGAAGTTGTTCCTGGTTTGTTTGTTTATATTTTAAATAAAATGATTATATTTCTGTTAGCTTCATCATATCATTTCCTTTTTACTATTTTTTTAGTCAATGTTCTATGTGATCAACTCTGACTTTACACAAATACATAACACTTTAATGAGATTGTTTTCG
Organism: Ascarosepion bandense; assembly: GCA_037127315.1. Lineage (NCBI taxonomy): Eukaryota > Metazoa > Mollusca > Cephalopoda > Sepiida > Sepiidae > Ascarosepion > Ascarosepion bandense. The sequence goes on from JBBBDQ010000374.1 coordinate 1,032,120, forward strand.
ACACGCTGCTCGACCAGACTGAAAAGCAACTAACTCAATGAGACTACTGATAGAGTGAGAAATATACCAGACCATCTTTTCTAATAACAATATTAGACGGATCTGTTAACATCTCTCATAGAAAGTGTATATTCCACGACGATAACAAACCATTTTCTTTTAGAATCATGTTCTCTTCTTTCCTCTAAATGAACCAAGTTTTGTTTTAGAAAATTCATTCATTCTCTGGGTATCTAACTGCGCAAAATATCCTAGTGAGTATTTTTTTCTGTTTTTCAATAAGCTCATTACCATCAAACACAATTTAGTTCTATAAATCTCAAAGAAAGCTCGGATATGTTTTCTTAATCTCATGCTGTTTCAAGTATTTGTTTGCTGAAACCGTCTTGTTTGAAAGAAATCCCATTATTATGTCGACTGGACGGTATTATATTAGAGTTAATCTAGATATTTACCTACATATGTTAGGGATATAAAGTAATTGTCGACAACTCGTTTCCAAGCACACCCGTCTGGGAGGGCGACTGTTCAATGTCTGTTATTCGCGTGTTTACTCAACATCCACAGAAGGCACCTTTGATTTATATCGCAATTAAGAACTTAGTTACCGTTTATATCAGAAAACGCATAATCTAACGTGATTATCGGTTTGAACAAGCGTAGTACGCTAAAAAAAAAAAGCAATCGATGGCTTCCGAATAGTTTTGTCTGCCCAATTCTACTCATTTTCTGATTGTGACGAGCTCTGGGAACTTTTCACTGGCAGATAACATCAAAAGAAATACCTTCCTGACATAGTGAAATGTGAAACCTGATCGGGAAGCAAATATTCTAAGCACACAACCACGCGATTATAAGGATGTAATACTAATAGTTCTGATAATAAAAATAATAAAAGAATGATTATTTACAATTTTACTAGAGGTTTTGAAGGTGTTTTTGTTTTTTTTATTGTTATTGTTTACCGGTATATTAATTCCTTATGGGTCATTGAAAACTGAAATTTTAATTATTATGATAGCATTACTAAGTTTTTTTTGTTTTTTTTTGTTTTACAAAAATGTATTGCTGTAATATTTCTTGTCTTTAAAGCTATGCATTGCTGGTAATTTTTCTTTAATGTTTAAACGAAGTCAAATCAAGCCTATATAACACATTTTTCGATTCACGCAAATAAACATATCTGCTCTGTAATGTATCGTAATATCAAAAAATGTAAACAAATGTACACTGTTGGTCATTCATGGACGAGAGGTCAAAGACGCGCCAGATCAATTGGTGGCTTCCCTGATTTGGATAGGGGTTTCGGGTCCGAATCCTGCTGAATGATACATATTTTCGTAACAAAACTTCTTTCTGGTTTTTTGTGGAATTTATTTTGCTGTTTCTTTCCTCAAAGTCATGAAGTACTTTTGATACCAATTTTATCTGCTTCAGTTGCTTTTAGTGAGTCCTGTAAATAGTAAATTATCTAATATTTTTTTATTCACCATGTAATTTCGCCTAGTATGTGCGTTGTGAAGCAGTGGATATCAAATCGGGGAAACGAGTTCGAATCCCAGTTGGATTCCTTGCATTCACTTACGGTCAAATACCCTTGAGAAATGTATTAATCCGTCTCTTCCATCAAGTTATGGGTTAAATAATAGAAAAGATTGGGTTCTATAGCCTTGGCTGGCAACCAGTCTACCGGTGAAAGTAATAGCAACCTACTGCGGAATAATAATTTTCCCAGTCAGTCGTGTCTCTTTCGTGACATGATTACCCAACCGTGTATCACGTGTCGCACTTAACTGACTGACTGACTTCCTCCTCTGTCAATATCTGTAGTAATATAAGAAGAAATAAAATCTCTCAATAGAATATGACGATTGTAATTATAACAACAAAAAACGAGTAATGATTTATTATGTAACATCAGTTCTCACATATGGCAATGAATCTTGAAAATCTCGATGAAGAAGAAACTCGTCGTAACAAAAATATGGTTCTACAGAAAGATGCTAAGAATACTATAGACCTAACATGTGATCAACGGCGAAGTTTTATTGAAAATGTTGAAAATAATGAACACATAAGGTAAGAAAGCGGAAATTAACATTTATAGAGGATATATTGAGAAAAGAAGGCTTGGGAAATTTTATACTCCCAATACAGATTAATGACAAGATGGACCAAAAAAAAAAAAATCACATAATCTACCCGGTGAACTTGAGTAAATGGATGGTAGGAGAATATTTAGGAAAAATAACAAAAGGCAAAAATTGTAAAGGGCTAAAATGACATGAAATTTTGGTGTGCCATAATTACCAACGTCCTGAAGAAGCACTGCCCATACAAGAAGAAAAATATTGAAACGCATTAAAATATGTAAGTGAATTTTATTAAATTAATTTTTATTATACCGATGAGCGTTCACTCTTATGGCAAGAACTTGATGTAATTTTCTTTTTTTTTTTTTTTTACTTGAATAAAAATCACATCCTATAGATTCAATTAATACGCTCGTTTTTATTGAGCAACAGGAAGAGACAACTGAACTTTCTGGGAGATGTAATGAGGAAGAAGGGCTTGGAGAACCTGATACTAACAGGCCAGATAGAGGGAAAAAGAGACAGAGAAAAGCAGCGGATAACGTGTTTCCAGGGCCTGAGCAGGTGGATAACAGAACGGGAGTTGCAAGATGTTACAGGAGAAAGCGTGCTTAGAGCCACCAGAGATAGGGAGACGTGGAAGGTCATGATCGCCTACGTCCTGAAAGGACAAGGCACATAGAAGAAGAATTTTTATAGCCTGAGACACTAAGCGGAGTAAGATAAATCTTAATGGTGACCATATATGAATTAAACGAGCCTCGACAATGCGCGCAGGAAAGTAACGTCAGACGACACTACTTCATGTTTAACAGTGTAGATGTGTAAACGCTTCTTCAAAAGTGCTTGTAGCAGTGACACGATTTATTGGGCCAAGTTGATACTGAATATTTATTTCAGGCGTATTTCTAACTAGCTGTAAGGAAGCAACCTCAAGCGAGTCAGCTATTTCCCTCGAGTGAAAGAACACCGGTAATGGATTCATCTAAATGTGCCTTTGCATAAGGAGGTAGGAGTTCTGTCAGTTAATGGAAAATAGGTGGGTTATCAACAGACGGCGCTCTCATAGGAAGAGCTGACGTTACTGATTACAAAAAATTGTTATGACATGACAGCTGGTTGGAATATTACGAGAAGCGCATCCCGTCGTTAGTTGCGACTTTGCTGTGTTGTTAGCAACCCGTTCTTGCACGACAAAGATTTGTCTCTGAAATTGAAGGCTTCTACTTATTTATGATGCCTTCTGGTAACAATAACAGATGAACATTAACCAACTCCCAACTGGTTTCTTTCTCGATCATTACAATCTTAAACTGTTCAAGTCTTGAGTTAATCCCAAATATCCTTCTAAAATCAACCTATTACTTCTCCTCTTACCGTTCAACACAACTAACTCCTTTATTAATTACTACCTTCAGTGCCTCTTTTGCCTTGTATAAAAAAAAATAACTTTTTTTTTTTTCGGCAAGTGCGTTGTGGTACAGTGGATATCGACTCAGAACTAGAAACCGGGGAGCCGAGTTCGAATTCCAGTTGAATCCATTGTATTCACTTACGCGCAAATACCCTTGGGAAAGGTATTAATCCGTCTCTTCCTTCCTGCTATTTAACCCATAACGGGTTAAATAGCAGGACGGATTGGGTTCTATAGCCTTGGTTGGCAACCAGTCTACCGCAGAAAGCAATGGCAACCTACTCCGGGATAATCTTCTGCCCAGTCAGTCATGTCTCTTTCGAGACATGATCGCCCAAGCGTGTATCGCGTATGGCACTTAACTGACTGAATAGTGACTAATTAAGCATCGTACATCACAGGGCGCGTTCCAGAAGGTGAGTAGAGTATTAAGAGAGAGGAAAATTTCGCTAGAAACAAAGAGAATAGTGGATCGCGATGTGATGTCTGTCCTTCAATATGGCAGTGAATGCTGGACAATATCATCAAAGATGAAGAAAAACTTGAAGCAACTAAAATGTGAAGGATGCTGCGGATATCTTGGACTGAGAATGTGATGAGGTTTTGGAAAGGATGGAAACGAACCCCATGTTTTTTCTTAATATGTATCAAGCAGCAAGTGAGAATTTGATGATTAGCCAAGTAAGTTTCTGGATACCTCAAGTAAGTAAAAGGGCTTTCTGGCTTCATCAATCGTTTTAAGAAACTAAAAACTTTTATTTCAAAATAAATACCGGCCTTTTAATTTGACTTTTTATAATGAAACCATTTGAATTAAGCTTCTAAAAATCGAAAAGAATACTAATGTCAATTCTGTTACCACATCTTGTCGTGTGCTTCTGCTATTCTTTTATGTGTTCTTGACAAAATCCAAAGGGAGATCTTCAATGTAAGTTATCCTGAATTAGCTGCTCACCTTCACTCATTTTCTCACCAATAAGATGCGGCTTTTCTACAAATTGTTTCACAGCTTCCGCTCTGATGAGATTCATTTCCTAGTGTTCAGACCACATAAATTTACAGGTGCTGTTAATTTGGAAACTAGACGCCACCCTTTTACTCTCAAAATAGACAGATGTCAACCTCACTTCTACTCTAAAAGTTTCTTTTCTCGCATTTCTCGACTTTAGAACTCTCTTCCTTACACTTGCTTCCCAGATAGCTACTGTGGTGGAGACTTACCTCGCCGAAGCAAAAGAAGGCGGTTTGTTTGCACGTGCGTTCGTAGACGTAATGGAACCGCGAGGCGAGCTCATGCGAGGCAGTTTTTCGAATGACACGGCGCATGCGTCATTGGTGAAAGTGAGGCTCTCGGAGAGTGGGAAATTACGAGATCAAAAAACACATAAAAAGAGCCTACTTCTGTTTCGGAGTCACTTTGCTATTTACGACTCGAGAAGGCTACACCGGTGTTTGGGAGACAGCGGTTTGCTTACGGTGCGCAGGAAACGGAGTCCCTGGTGAAGCAGTGTTCCGGGTTCTACGAGTAGCAGCTGGCGGAGTGGTTATTAATTCGTCTACGAACTACACTCTGAGAAGACACACATACTCACAGCTACAATTTCCAACAGTTTAAATGAAACGCCAGTGATTTTACTTTATATATTATAAAAATATTAAGAACTATGAACTGTGACAATTTCCCATTTAAATAATAGAGAGTTAATAAAGTTGATATAAAGATGAGTTTTATATTAAAGAAGTTAACATGACTTTATTTTACAAAGGATTTTACACGATTCGTGTAAAATCCTGAGTAAAATAAAGACGGAATCTGCTGATGGTTCGCCTGAAATAGGCCTACACTTCAGATTTACCATGAAACAACGTGTCTGCCTTAATTTTTCTTATATTTGCTCTATATGTATTTACATACATATATATTTAGAGCTCCCTAAAGAGAGTTATCCTACCACTGTATGTACAGGATACTCCTTTGGATTCTTCTAAACCCACACTGCATGCTGATATATATATATATATATATATATATATATATATATATATATATATATATTGTAACAAAGTTGTGGAACTTGTAGGTTTTTTAATCTGATGTTCATGAATTTAGTTTTATAAAGAGTGCTCGATACAAACGTAGATCGTTATAAAATCCTAGAAAAAACTAGAACTTGCAACTTACTTGACGACATCTGCCCTTTGTTTAAGTGAAAAGCTACACATTCTAACGTACCCCAACAGTAGCGAACTATTAAACCGTAGAGACGAATTAGTAGTATTTGCAAACATCGCAAATATTTCTCGTTAAAATTTAAATAAACAAAAAAGCACACCACCCTTACAACCCACCAAAAAAATGCAATAAATACACATAATCAAACCTATTAATAAAAAGAAAAAAAAACGTAGAAATAAAAGACAACAAACCCCACACCACACCAAAAATAAGTCGATCAACCTGTAAATGGTAGAAAAATAAAAGAAAATATTGACAGTGTAAAAAAACAAAACAAAAAAAACAAATATCCCAACAGAAAATAACCTAAAATAAACAAAAAAGTGACTAGCCCAAAACTAAATAACCCATACCCTCCTCTAAACCAAATAGCAGCACGTTAAAAACCATAAACGAACGACTAGACAATCCTAAAATCTCACACCACATATATCATTAACAACTACTACTACTACATCCAGACGAGATAAATAGGAAACCTGTCCTGAATTAAGCCACCTCTGCCAAACCCTAACTCTAAGACTACAATATGGCCAACACAATCAAAATAAGCTCCCAACCCCACTTTCACTTAATAAAGCATATTCACCACAAATAAACCGTTTTTCACCAGATAATTTTCATTCCAACTTCGTCACCCGATGAGAAGCACCTAAAAAAGGTAGCTTCGAAACGCGAAAATTTTTGTGTAGTGATACTATGAATTTATAAATCATTGTAACAACTATTACAATACGCTATGTATATATATAGAGAGAGAGAGAGTGGGGAGAGAGTGAGATAGATAGATAGATAGATAGATATACATTGGTTGACGAGGCATACGTATACGACGGTCATGTAATCAGTGGTTTGGCATTGATATAGCTGTGTTTAGTAAGTCGTTGTTTTGACCATAATCAAGTTTGACCAGTATCTCAAAAGGACATCAATCGATAGCTTGCAGTTATACGCAAACGTAAGTAATTGCACCTGGCTTTTATTATTCATGTTGTTTATATGATCGGAATAGTGGTTGGAACAACAGTTAAGTGGGACTTTGCTGAGTCGGGTGGAAAGGCATAGCCTAGGATTTTCAATTCAATGAAGTTTCAAAAATCGGGAACAGGTTGCAACCGTAATCGATTAATTTGATGGAGAAATAGGAGTAAATGTCAGAAATCAAACTAAACAGACATAAATAACTTTTTCTTGGTATGGTTAGAAGATTACAGGAGAATCAGTAACCTGAAATATGAAGGGCAATATATATATATATAATCAAAATATCAAAATTTAATCTTTCCTCTTAATAATAGCATAAATATTTTGATGATAAAACTTTCTTTTTATTAAGTTTGAGCTCTTTTAAAATCATAATATACGGTTTGTATTTTTAGCAGTTGAGTGGAGGTGCTTAAATTCGTACTTACTTTCTTCTGTTTAACTACAACCTCCATTTCATAGATCATAAAAATATAACAAATCTGATTTTCTCAATAATTTTCTATAAAAACAATTACTTGTATAATATGTTTTTTCTGTGCGTGGATGAAAGAAGTATGCGTATTTTTATTCTTTCTTTTAAATGCTCGTTTTTACTTTTCGTAAATGGGAAAGAAATATGGATGTTGAGTCAAGGATAATATTTTCCAAATGAGTTTCTAATAATCTGTGAGTGTCTTAATCTGGGCGACAATGACATTTTGGCTCCACTCTGGAAGCGTTAATTAAACGAATGTTTGCACTGATCCGGACAATAAAAGCGAGAAAGGAACTTGTCAATTTAAATTCCATTTGATCAAAGAGTTCAATAATGTCATTGTAGGTCATTCTAAGTAACTTGTGAATTTTCAATGGAATTAGGTTTTTTTTTCTGTTTGAAAAGAACACGTTTCATTGCAAAATTTTTAATCAACCGCGGGCGAGTAAACTTTTATAACTCAATTAAGTTTTTAATCTACTAAGTGGATCGGTCAAGTGAAATGTCAAAGCTATATATATAAGTATATATATATATATATATATATGTATATATGATTAGAATAAATACAAAATTGTTTATTAGTTGATTGATGCTATAATCAGCACCCCAAACCCAGAATTTTTAGTAGTAATTATTGGTGTTAATTTGTTTTATTTTTATTTGTGTGTGTGTATGCGTGTACACGCTTGTACATGTGTGCATATGCGTATGTCTAGTATGTTGTGGTTATTTCTCTTTTTCACGATTTTCTTTTCTTCTTTCTCGACTTCAGTTTTCTCTCTTTCGATACTGACTACCAATTATAATGTAACGATGAGATGAGGCAGTATTTACAATATTTAGATTATTCGGACTATTGTCCTCATCTTTGTTGCTATTTCCTACGATGTTTCGGTTGTTGTACGCTTCGGCCTTCTTCAGGTGGTAGGAATTTCGATCAGAACCCTTTGTCTATATTTATGAGATAAGGTAGTATTTACAGTATTTATATTATTCGGACTATTGTCCTCATCTTTGTTGCCATTTTCTACGACGTTTCTGTCGTTGTACGCTCCGGCTTTCTTCAGGTGCGGGAATTTTGAACCGACAAAGATGAGGACAATAGTCTGAATAATGTAAATACTGTTTAGTATGTATACTATTAATATTCAAATCCCGCAATTAAATTTCGGTGCAAACTAAAGGCAATGCGACACGTCTTGGAAAGTACGATGCTCGACACCACGAGGGCAGTGAAAAAGGCGACAGACTGGATGACTGGATGGTATTAACAAATTTAAATGGAAGTGAATTGGTCATGAAATGAAAATGATAGGCATCAGATTAATCATGAGGTTAAACAAATTGCCTCCCTAGCAAAGTTGAAATGTAAGTGTGGTCGTCAAATTACCGTTGGCGATGTAACATCGACAAATTTGAATACGGGTGATAGAGAAGTGAATAATACCGAAGCTTATGGCGGCAAATGCGACAAGACTAAGCCAAACGAAGGAAAAGTGACCTTGATGATCAGCCAAAGGCTAAATAAAAAAGGAATAATAATAAGAGTTAAACAAACACACACACGCAAAGACACACACATATTCACACACTCATACGCGCACGTGCGATTGATTATAATAATAATATATATATATATATATATATATATATATATATATATATATATATATATATATAAGGGGTCGAAGAATGCATGCCTTGAAATGACGTTGAAAATGGCTATTTCCCAACTAAGTTATATTTGAATTTACATACATATATATATATATATATATATATATATATATATATATATATACTGTAATTACAGTATAACGCTCTACATTTGTATCGAGCACTCTTTATAAAAGTAAGTGCATGAACAAAAGGTTCAACAACTTAGTTACAACATTTTCTTGGGGCAGACATAATTTTTGCGAATCGTTGCAAGGAAGATTTATTTAAATCAATGTGGAAACATTATGCAGGGTAATATTAAAAGAGAGAGAGAGAGAGAGAGAAACAAAGAGTTAGGGTAATATTTTTCAAGATCAGATATCAAGAAGTTTGGACTGAAAATTACTCAGTTGTATAACTAAATTCTATGAGTCAGTTAAGTGCTATACGCAATAAACGTTTGGATGATCATGTGTCTTTCGATTCTGACTAGACAGATTCTCTCGCAGTAGGTTGACGTTTCTTTCTGAGATAATTAGCTCTAGACTGTCCTGCTATTTAAGGGAGAAGAAAGTGATTTATACACTTCCCAAGATTATTTGCACGTAAGTGATTGCAACAAGCAAGACTGGAATTCGAACTCAGATCGCCGATTTCCCATTCCAAAGCCCTACTCTTATACCACACCGCATGCAGACTATCATGACAAATCTTTATTATCTGCGATTTAACTTCGACCACCATTGCTTAACAAGACAAATAAAAATCCTTATTTACCCGATCCACAGGCGCGCACGAACCGAAGTCACATGTTATATTAAAATAAAAAAATAAAAACACAAACACGCACAAATGTACACACTCAATTGTGTTTATGTATTTGCATGTGTGATATTCTGTTTGTAAGTAAGCATGAGGCTGAAGGCAAGTCAGTTAATTTATGTATAAATATATGGTAATATATTCAATTATTCAATTCGATATCTCCATTACAAACATGTCATTCGGTTGTACGAATATTTGATGACGAGCTACTCTGAGATGAAAATTCATGATTCAATAGACTGCAGTAGGATTCATTTCATCAAACCGATTTCTGTTTCATCAAGTAACTGTCATCCCATCCACCCATCTGTCTATCTGTCTGTCTAATCAGCCATCTATCCATGCAACTATCGCATCCGGTGGTCATTAAGCCTATCAAACAACCAATAAGTCTCTGTTATCCGGTAGCGCCAGGCTTCAAGCAAACGGAGAAACTGTCCTGAGCAACAAAGATACATGGAACGTGCAGTTGCGTTCACATAACAGAAATAAGTTTTATTTAATACAGATCAGTGTCATTGATACTAATTAATCGACGACAAGAGCAAAAGGAATAAAAAATCTTGAAGGCAGAATGAAATACAATTAGAGCATGATTGAAAAGTATTGATTATCTCTCGATTTTTTAAAGTGCACTAGACGTCAATTTTGGAGTCACGTACTTGATTCCTCTGACCTGCTATCATTATCATCACCACCTCTAGTAGCACGGACGTAATAGTCTTCATTTAGTATAGAATGACAAAGAAATTAAGGTTTGAAGTAGGAGGCTAAAAGATAATTTTTCGTTTTCACCATTTATCGTTGAAGAAGACATGTATGTATGTATGTATTTATGTATGTATGTATGTATCAAGTTCAAAGTGTCAAGTCATCGTGACCGAGGGTATGAATGTCCTGGCTTTCCTCATACTGTTCTTCATGCTAGATAACGCTCTCTCTCTCTCCCAGAAGCTGTTACTATGGTCTGCTCAACATAGTTGCAGTATAACTACAGGTGGGCTCTGGGCGTTAAAAAAAAGTGTGCCGGAGCAGGCGTCTATAATGGGGATTAGATAATCGCGTTAGTAAACGGGTATCCTCGAATACGAGTGACCAGCCATTATCTATCTATCTATCTATCTATCTATCTATCTATCTATCTATCTATGTGAATATCTCATTATATATCCATTTTTTTATGTCAATCTCTCATTACTCAACGAAGAGGAAAATTTTCTGTCACGACACAGGGAACCAAATTTCCGAGCAGCAGACCCAGCAACTGATTCAATATAATCACTCTCCTTCATATCAGCGATGTGCATTGGGTTCAGTGGATATCGGCTTGGAACAAGAAAACGGAGAGCCGAGTTCGAATTCCAGTTGAATTCGTAGCATTCACAAACGCGCAAGTACCTTGGAAAATGTATGAATCCCTCGCTTCTCCCTCCAGCTGTAGGCTAAATAGCAGGACATATTAGGTTCTATTGCTTTGGTTGATAATCAGCCTATCGCAGAAAATGCGGGAAAATCATTCAATCATGTATCTTTCGAGACTTGACCGCCCAAACCTGTATTACGTATGGAACTTAACTGGCTGAATGACAGACTTCATGTCTGTAGAAAACGTGAGGCCACAAAAGGAAAAGTGAATTGCTCTCTCGGCTATATGCTAATGAAAGACAAAAATGGTTGTCTATGTTGATTAAATAATGATCTCATATTAAAGGCATAAAGATGTACAAGGCAATCCTTGGTCCAGTTAACAACTGACTGAAAGTAATATTCTTAGTCAGCTGTCAATTTTAGATTGTCAGACTTATCGAATATACTATTAAGACAGGAATAAATAGGTGTGTCCCTAGCAGAAATACATATTTGGTAGCTGATGAAACCCAGAATGTCATTGATGAATATAAGAAGCATCATTGTTCCAAGGATAAAACTTTGGGGAGACCCACGTTAATCTGAAATGGTCTAGAATAGTATTGCTTCATAACAAGATTTGCTAAGAACGATTGGGTTAAGCCAAATATCCATCCAGAGACGCCATAACCATAGAGCTGGTGGAGAAAGTCAGTATTCAAAACTCTGACAAACGAGATAAGTAATATGTCAGCTCAAGTCTCTCCATTCTTATCTCGAGCCTGATTGATAAATTCGCTAATAAAGTCATTAATACACCGGCGGTACGTCCAGAGAATGTATTGTTTTCATTTTTGCGTCATTTAGTGGAAATTTATCGATCGCACTCTGGATATCGATATATAATCCATTATTATATATATAATCTATCAATCAAACACGCATACAAATATGTGTGCATATGTGCGTATCCACGTATCCACTGTGACATGCTAGAAAATTATTCATTCCAGATTATCTAAATCTAAATCTAAACTTATTTATAAATGGAACTTTTTTTCTCTCTCTCTCTCTCTCTCTCTCTCTCTCTCTCTCTCTCTCTCTCTCTGTGTGTGTGTGTGTGTTTCGGTTACCTAGAGACCCCGAAACGGTTGAACCGATTTTTTTGAAAATTTACACAGTCGTACTATAAGCGCCTGCGAGTGTTCTTAGCTAGGTTTTGTGTCGAGGTACCCCAGATAAATATCGAAATCTGATAATCGAAAAAATCGGGTTATAGAAGGAGTGGTCCGATTTTAATCAAATTTGATACACTCATAGACAAAGACATAAGAAACGATATTCAGAAGTTTCAAGGTTGCAGTTCTTACAATAGTGCAGAAAGTCGATAATATATATATATATATATATATATATATATATATATATATATATAAGGCAATATGTTTGTGTGCGTGTGTCTGTTTATCTATCTGTATGTCCTTTATACAAATCCACAATTTTTATCCGATTCTCACCAAACTTCACACAAATATTGTTTAGTCTGAGTTCCAAGACCATGGATTAATTTTAAAGTTTTCATTACACCCGAGCAACGTTGGGCTATACTGCTAGTCTTTTATAATTATGAGTCTATCAGTTGTCTATGCTTTGAATATTGCTGCAATTTATGATCTAGTGCTCCTGCTATTTATTAAGTGATCCTTGATAAAGTCCAAAGAAGAATCTGCAATCTTATTGTTTCAGACCTGGCATCTCGACTTCAGTCACTTTCACACCGCCTTAACATAACTTCCCGTGTACACTTTTTATAAATATTTACATGGTAATTTTTCTATCAACTTTCCTCTATGATAAATATATGTGAAAATAAGATGTTAATCATATTGTCATTCTTGCGTAATCTACACGACATTTTATACATCGTAGCCTGTACATGAATACATGAATCACGTTGGAGTAATGGTTAGCGCCTTGGATTGCAGAAGCGGTGAGCCGAGTTCGAAGTCTAGTCACTACATTCCCTTACGGGCTACAACCTTTAGTGTCAATCAGTGAGAGAAAATGAAAATCAAACCGTATGACATTATTCTAAAAGTGTGTCTAACTACAGGTTGAGAACAATTGCGAATTCCAATTTTCACTGAAATTTCTATTTGAATGAAAACAACCGTTGCTATACTTGGTCACCTTTCGTCTGAATGCGGCTTCAAAAGGTGCCCAATGTTCCATAGGGAAACAGAGGAGCAAAATGGATATATATATATATATATATATATATATATATATATATATATATGTTTGTGTGTGTGTGTGTGTGTGTGTGTGCGTATATATTCTTTGCAATTAAATTATATTAGAGCATTAGTTGTTGTTTTTTTTTCCTAATGCATATAAATTTTCGCTGGTTTCGATGAATAAATTACTAAAATTTTTATCAGTGCTTTTGTCGAACTTGAGTAATTGTCTTCTTTCTGTGCCGTGTCCTTTCAGGACGTAGGCAATCATGGATTTCTACTTTCCCCTATCCCTTGTCGCTCTTAATACTTTTTGTCTTGGTCAGTCAGTTAAGTGCCATACGAGAAACACGCTTGGGCAATAATATCTCGAAAGAAACATGACTGACTGGGCAGAAGATTATCCCGCAGTAGGTTGCCATTGTTTCTGTGGTAGACTGGTTGCCAGCTAAGGCTATAGAACCCAATCTGTACTGCTATTTAACCCATAACTGGGAGGAAGAGACGGATTAATACCTTTCCCAAGGGTATTTGTGCGTAAGTGAATGCAATGAATTCAACTGGAATTCGAACTCGGCTCCCCGATTTCTCATTCCTAACCGCTATCCACGTCTTGGTATCTCTCTCAAAACCCGCTTCGCCATCCACCTGCTGAAGCTCATCAAGTAGGTCCCGCACTGCTTTCTTCCACCTCTCCCTCCCTCTCTTTCTTTGTTTCATCTGTCATGATCGTATTAAGTTCTATAATCCCTCCTCCATCATTACGTGTTCTAAAACCTCAGCTGTCTCTTCCAGATGCCAACTATTAATTTCCGTCGCTTGCATTCTCATCGTTCCTCACATGTTCGGTCCATGATGTCATCAACATCATTATGTAAAACCACATTTCTGTTACTCGAGTCTCTCCTTCATCTCTGAGGAGATCATCCAGCATTTGCTGCCATATAGGAGGACAGATATCACATAATAGTGCGTTACTTTTATTTTCTCTCCGACGAAATCTTCCTGTCTCTTTCATTACTTTTTGTGCCTTTGGACCTCAGTATCACACTTTCCATCCTCTGTCAGAATGCTTTCCAGATATTCAAATTTCTGTACCTGTTAATATTCGTGTATAAATATACAAAATGTGGATGCTGTTGTCAACATGGTTTAGCGATAGTCTCTTTCATGTTTAAACGCAACCTTTCCTCTTGTTGTTATCGATATATACATAGTGTGTGTGTGTGTGTTGTGTGTGTGCGCGCACGGGCGTATAAAAGATATAGTCTGACGATTGTGTATAAGGATGAAAAAGACTGTCACCGATGGTTGTTTACACGAATGTCCAATCTTATATTTACACACGCTCTGTCCCTGATAATGAGCACTTTAAGACAAAGATCGCAAATACCTTAAAACTATATTTTATCACACACACACACACACACACACACACACACACACACGACTGCTCATCATTCGTGGTCGAGAGGTCTAAAACTCACCAGATCACACCCACCCCCACACCCACACACACACACACATATATATATATATGAACTTGTAAGAGTGTGTATTTGGTATGGCATACATGTGACCTTTTAGGGTTTCTATTTGGAGTCAGTATCTAAGTTTGTAAACATTTCACTGTGTACAATTCGTTGAGAAAGTTTGAGGAAAAGTTTTCGGCTATGTTCTCTATCGCTTCATTGTATTTCTGCCGCCTCTACTTGCCCCACCCACATCCAGCGCAGCAAAATTCAAACGATTGCATGTAATTACAACTGTGATGTTCTACCAACAAAAATGGCGGGTAGAAAAGGATGCAGATTTATTCATACAATTCAATATTGCAGTGGACTCATTTGCATTGTACATATCTGCTTCGAAAAGATTAGATAAGACCTAAAAGCCGGCAACAAACAGTAGAAACAAAACAACGCAAATAGAATTTCAATTCTAGAAAAGGGACGCTCGACTCCAAAACCACTACAACGTGTCGTTATAGAAATGACAAGGCAAAAGAAATAAAAATGAAGGGAATTTTAATCTATTCTCAAACAGATAGTAACTCGAGCTGACTCCGGTTTGGATATAATGCACTCGTAAAATTAAATCTGGAAAAGTATATGAAAATTTATAAAAACCTTTTTTTGTTTTATAGATTTATAAACATGTGCTTCCATTTTCTAACTAGCAAGATTACTGAATATCACTCGGGATAATATTAATTTATAACTTTAACTGGTTTTATTTCACGATTTCATCTTGTTTTATGACATCTTTCATGGCATCGTATAAATATAAATCTGATGCGTGTGGTGAAGTTTTCAAGTTTTCGAATCTCGGATTTTCACGATCTCTTACCATCTACACTCTTCAACTTTTCTGTTTATAAGTTTTGGGCTGTTCAAAAATTATAATCAATTCCCGTAATCCAGAAAATAAATTGCTGATTTTTTGTTATTTATGTACCGTGTTCCCTCAGCACATAGGCGATTATGGCTCTCCCCTATTTCTTATCCTTTTTATTGTAAATCTCTCCTGAATTTCCTTCCGTTATTGATGAACTCAAGCTCACTGAATATGTTTTGCAGTATTTTCTTTTGATCTTCTTGTCTTCAATCTGTCCAGTGAATATCAAATTTTCTGAGCCCTCTTTCCTCGTTATGTAACTCAGAAATTTCAACTCTCTTTTCCTGATGTTAAGTAAAAGCTTCCATTTTGTTTCAATTTTCTATAAAAGTTTGTCCTTGCTCACATATTCTATCCATGGTATACTCATCATCCTTCTGTAGAACCACATTTCTGTTGCTTTAAGTCTCATTTATTTTTTTATGTGAGTGTCCAGCATTCACCGTCACAAAGGAGGACAAATATCAACTGACAGTTTTGTATTTTTTCTTTGTTCCTAACGATTTTTATTCCGTATCTTGGCTTATCTTTTCGATTGCGTCTTTGCTTTTTCAAACACCTTTTCCGCCCTCTGTTAAAACAGTTCCCAGATATTTTTCACTTATTTGATTTTGATATCCTCGTTTCAATTTTACCAAGAACTGATGATACATGTATTATTATTTATCCTGTATATTTTGCATTGTGAACCAGAATTAACCGGTTTTCAACGTTATTAAGGGTTGTTAATAGATAAAAAAGGGTTGATTTAAATAAAAGATTACCAGCAACTTTGCAACACATAAACACTAATATTGTTATGCATACATATACATTATTATTAAAGGAAAGGACTAGAAGAAAAGCTATAATACCGGCCCGTCATGTTCGGTGTAGTAACTTTATCGAGGCAAACGTATAAATTGTTAAAGCAGCATATAAAAAATTTACATCACTTAGCATCCTCCATAATTTTCTTCTTTTTTTTAATCTAGGGAGATTTTCGAATATTTTAGAAATTTCTGTTAGATAAATTTTAAAGCAGAACTTTATTTTTTCTATAAATTATTTCTGTATAGAGACAGAAATCATTAAATAGTATTTCCTCACTTGGAAATTTTCTGTCATTTATGTGCCATACGTGATACACACTTGGGCGATCATGTCTCGAAAAAGACATGACTGACTGAGCAGAAGATTTTCCCTTAGTAGGTTGCCATTACATTTGCAGTAAACTGGTTGCCAACCAAGTTTATAGAAGCAACCTGTCTTGCTATGTAATCCATAGTCGAAAGGAAAAGAAGAAATACTTCACACATTTTACAAGGGTATTTGTGCGTAAATGAATGCAACAAATTAAAATAAAATTCGAATTTAACTCTTAGATTTTTCATTCCAAAATCCACTACAGCACATCCAGGGTTTCTTCTAAATAGGAAGCAAATGCCCATATGTGTTAGGAAGATTAAATGATTTTATTCCGTCCTTATCAAGAGACGTTCTAACCGTTTCTACCTTGAAATAAACATGATATTAATAAAAAGACATGAAATTAATTGCTGCAAGTTTTCACAGCTAAATCGTCATTTCTTCATAAACAGCCGACAAAATGTTCAGTTTACCTTCTCATATAAGATTCACTAGGAAGGAAGAAGTTTTTAAATTCATCCGAAAATAAACGTGTATTTAAATTTTCATTATGTTTTTCCAATTTCCGAATAAGATGTTGAATATCTAGATTTTATTAAAAAAATTACTTCACCCTAAGCAATTCCACTTTGCCACTGTTAGGATAGCAGTTACTGGGAGTGAAAGCGAATGTGAAATATTTAGCGAAGAGAAAAGATAACACAAGAGCATGTTTCAGGAAAACAGAAGATGGCGATTGACATCACAAATTATTAGAAGATAAGCAAGAAACTAGAACAGTTCCACAGGCGAGAAAACAACTTTTAGAATAGAACTTACGGTTTCATGTATCTAATTCAATATTAAAACAATAAAACCAGTTGTCAATTAGTGACGAAACGACTGTTATTAGAACAACTGCTATGAAAATATTTATAGAAGAGACAGAGGTAAGCTACGTCAAGCAGTGGGAAATGTGATGAAAATTAAAATTGCTAAGTCAGGACCGATAACAAGCAGGCACTTTGGATTTTGTCGAGAATCTCGAAACATGTACTAGTAGCAGCAAGCTATAAGATACGGCAGCAATATTCAATGGACGGCAAATATCATACTGATTTATAAATGTGTAAGACGGTTTTTGGCGAGAAAATTATCTGATACGACACATAACAAACTTTTTTTTTTTTTAATATAATCACTTAACTTCATGTTTGTGAAAAGCGTGAGACCAAGAAAGAGCAATCTGTTGCTCACCTGGAGATTATCATTAGTCAGCTTTATAGAAGGCAAACATAGTTCTCGACGATAAATTTTAAATCTATTACTTGCCCCAGTTAACAATTGATTTCAGGTAATTTTGGGATGTAGCTACCGGTTTTAGTTGTTGAATATATCGGATTTATAATTAAACAAGTATAACTAGTTGTGTCATCAACATTAATGCCTAATTTGAAACTGATGGCATCGACAAGTTCGTGGATAAAGGTAAAAAAAAGGTCCAAGAATAATAAGTTTAAATTTTATTTTGTTCATTGAATAATTGTAATTTCGACTGAGGAATTGGTTATACTCGACTATTTCATTATTAATATTACCTGAGCCATTCGCATTAATGGTTATAACGGTGTTTTCAAAGTAAACAGTTTAAAACCTGTTACAACTGAGTAGTGAGTTCGATTCTTACTAAGTGCCCAATACTTGCGAGCTTGTGCCACCCCTAAGCAAAGCTGAGAAAATCAATATCCTGGTTTTGAATATTCTTTCTTTTAGACCATTTGTCATTCAAGATTAAATTCATCAGTATACTCCGCTATTTAACCCATAATTGTGGAAAAAAGAAATGTATCCATAACTTATCTAAGGAGAATTGTGTAAATTAAAAAAACAGTTTTGGCTGGTACTTGAACTCGGCATGACTTTTTCGATTATATTTTTTTCTGTTTATTTCAAATTTGATGCGACCTCTTTTCATTCTATCATTCTGTATTCTCTTACGCAGTTTTGCATTTTCTTTTATCTGAAAATTCATAATAATGGATTTCCCTGCATTAAGACGAATGTGCGCATGACGGTTATTGGTGGGTTATTGGGATTAGCGTGTCGAGTTCAAAATTCCAACCGTGGCCTAATACGCTTGGAAGGTCATGAACACATCAATTCTCTCATGCAGGTAGAGGTTAATAGCCAGGTAGCATGGACTTTTTAGCTTTCCTTGGCAACATATCTATGGGAAGCAGAGTGCTGAATTCAAAACCGGTTGTGCGTGAGATTAACGGCAACACATCATAAAATATTTCACTAGCTGTGAAAACCTCGGCAGCTACTATTAACGCTGTAGTGGCAAAATTATTTTTTCGAATATTCTTTAGCTTTATCTTTAAGACTAGGAGAATTAAAAGACATCTTCCTTTGTGACTGATTTTATTTTAATCATTTCATCCCAAGCAAGGCGGTTTTATTGCCGATAGTGCGTTGGGGGTTACAGAGGGGAAAGTGATGAGAAAATGGGGTAGGTTATGGGGGGTTCTCAGAAAGAGGGTAACAGAAGGCTGAGAATACTGGTGTGATGGGATTGGCGTGGATGGAGAAAAGAGCATGAGATAAAGTCAGTGGGATAGGAAATGACTATTGACTTTACATTTAAATTCTTGGAGATTGTAGCTCTCGGGGAAACAAATATACGGAAGGGAATTCCACAGGCGGGAAGTGCGAGAAAAGAACCTATTAGTGAAGAAATTGCGGTTAAATTTCATAGGTTTCACTGTAAAAGGGTGGGACATAGTTACTAGTCTAGTAGCTCGAGTAAATTTATACATAAGGGCACCAGTAAGCTAAATTCATTGGAGCAGAAACCCTGAAAGTATTTGTAAAAGAGACACAGGGAAATCACATCACGCTGGTGAGAGAGCCACTGTAGCCGAGCTGCCAAGCCGGGATCGATCACATTAAAGATTTTTCTGTTGGATTTCGTCAAGAACCCCGAGGTGAATAGGAGGGCACCCAAACAGATGTGGCAACAGTATTCATTAAATTTATTTTAAAATTGTAAAACAGTCTTTTATTTCTTTAAAAACACCACAAGGAATATGAGTTTTTCAGGTGATGAAATATAATTTGACCAACAGTTTGTAAAATAAAAAGAATGTTTTATCGCTAGAGAATCTGTAAGAGAAACTTAAAAGGAATACTTTTTTAATAAGTGAAACGCAAAGCAACCATCTGTCTTTACTTATTATTAATCAAGATTCATTGTTCAGGTAGAATTTGTGATCTGCTTTTTCTTTTATTCACAGAAATGGATTCCGAGATATTTCCAGGAGCTTTTACCAATTCTTTGTTACAGGGTAAATTTTGCGAAACTCAGAAGACGAACGACAATCACACAATCAAAGAAAAGATAAATCCATTTATTCAGGCTTTCCTGGTTCAGATTCTATTGTAATTTCGTCTGAGGAATTGGTTATACTCGACTGTTACATTATAAATATTACCTGAGACGTCCACATTTACGATCATAACCCTGGCTTGAATCTTTTCAAAGTAGTTTTTCTTTTCAGTTACTGTTTATATTAGAACACTCGATTGAACACCAGCAAGATATACCGAGAGAAATGTTTGCAGGTAGAGATATACGTTAAAATTTATTTAAATATATTTAACTATACGATCAATTGCAGTCAGGATATATAAAGCAGTTGTTATCTAAACGATCCTATATATTTTGTATTCTGTTTCCTACGTCACTGCCAGACACGATGTTGTACTGGGTTGTCTTTCTCCTAGACTGGTTGATAATCATTGCTAGACAGCACACGTAGGCGAGACTCTCAGAAGAATGATATCTTTTAAAAGTCATTTCACCCCAAGAAAGGCATGAATGCCACTAGTACACAGGGGTTTACAAGGAGGGAAGTTGAGAGAAAGGACTGAGTATAAGAAGGAACGAGGGAAGGACAAAAAAATGAACAGGACGAAGAGAACTGAAAATGTCGATTAATTTTGCAGTTATTTTTTAAAGATTGCATTTATCAGGGAAGCAAGTAAAAAGATTGGAGTTCCACAGGCGAAAAGTGCTAGAAAAGAAAATATCGGTACAGAAGTAGTGGTTGCAATTAATTCTACAAACAGTACAAGGATTGAACCTTAATGACAAACTAGTGGCATGCTTAAATTCATGAAGTCGTGGCCCCAGGGGGAAAAAACCCTCGAAATTCGGTTATTTTTGTGAAATTAAATGTAGAGCTCATCTCGCTAGAATCATTATAACTGAGTAGTGAGTTCGATCCACACAGGGTACCCCCTACTTGCACCCGTGTGTCTCGTCTAATCTACGCTTAGAAAATTATCTTCCTCCAGGGCTGAACGCAGGGTTAACAACCCTGCTCCATAAAAAACAGTTTATTACGGAAAGAGCAAAAACAATGCCCTACACACCATTGGGTGTACCGGAAAAGTTTATTACTATTTTTTTAAAATGTAATAAACTTAACCAAATTTCGAACTCGGTTCATCAAATTCTCATTTTTAGCCACTAACTTCATCTCTAAACAAATATAATTTAATAATAAATATGGTTCAGATATAAGTTAATAATGTTTTAATTTTCTGACACAACTACCACAACAGAGGCTTACGGCCATATCACGTTGAATACACCGATTCTCGCTTGATCACCGAAGTTAAGCAACGTTGAGACAGGTCAGTACTTAGATGGGTGGCCGCTTGGGAATACCAGGCGCTGTAAGCGTTTAGTGACGGATGTGCGTTGTGGTGCAGTGGATATCGGCTCTTTAAGAGAAATCGGTGAGTCGAGTTCGAATTCCAGTTGAATACCCTGCGTTCACTTAAGTGCTGGTACCTCTGGGAAAGGTACTAATCCGTCCCTTCTCTCCAGTTATAGGTTAAATAACAGGGTTGGACTTATGGACCCTGCCCTTAAAAAGAAATCCCTATGAATCTTTATAATCAAATAGAAAAAGTATTACGAGACACAAAAACTTATCTAAAAACAACATTTGTTTAAAGAAAAAGGTATTAAGAGGAATAAATAAAAATTTAGTTGGCAATAAATGACCCGCGAAGGTGTTGATATGCCATAAAAACACAACAGAATTTTGATGAAAAATTAACCAAGAAAAACTTTACAACAAAAAGCTTAATTGCTATTTTAAATAGAAATTTCGATTTTATCTTATGAGACTTGGCCTGTTTTATATACGTATATTTTAATCTGTAGGACTACATTTATGCCGGCTTGAATATTTACCCAATGAGTCTTCTTGGATGAAGCCAATATATATCTCACTTATCAGTGTTTCCAAAGTAAGTTGACGTACCGTGACTATGTGTGCGGTCATTAGATAAGTTTCACAACTATGATGTATGTATGCCTTGGCACAAGACCAATAGTGCGCAGCCTCCGCTGAATGTTGTCAAGATTTGTATCAAGGGAATTTCACAAAGCACAAAATCAATGTTATTTTTCCGTTTATTTTTTTTTAATTTACAGTACCGATTTTTTTGCTCATTAAGATAAAATATACCCAGGTTTTATCAGTTTCACACTCAATTTAAAGATTTCGAAAAGCTGTTTACAATTCACCTTCACAAATACGGATAGTTTTATGCATATTGTTCCCTTTTCATTTGCTGTGTCTATCAAAGATATGGGTAATTATGGTTCTCCACAACTTCCTATCTTTTGTTGCCCTCAACAGTATTTATCTTTTTACTATCCCTGCTCTGCTATCTATTTACACAGGCTCGTAGGATCTATGATATATTCTTCGCCCTTCACCATGTCCTTTCGGTATCATTTCTGATTACACTTTCCTTAAAACTTACACATATTCACTTGCTAATATATTCAACCCATTGAAAGTTTGGTTTCCGTCCAATGTAATGAAATATGTTCTATTGATGTCATTTTCATTTAAATTAAAAGCTAAATTTTGATGTTCGGGACAGCTCACAAAGTTTACACACATGCGGCACTAAATTTGCTTGGGATACATCGAAATCCGATCTATCTCTTTAATTTTCTGTAGTTGCTGACGTTTCTGTGTAGAAGCAACATATTACTTTTAATATATTACTTTTTTCCTGCTGATATATATCAGCAGGAAAAAAGCAGGGTTCACCACTATCTACAGTATTTTTTTTAATCAAATCACCCCGAGCAAGGCGGTAACGCCACTGATGTGCAGGGAGCTACGCAAGAGTGAAAAGATTTGGAAAAGAGAAAGCCGGAAATCACATTCTAAACAGGGAACAAGGGATGAGCCTCTACACCTGTACAATAGACGTGGCCAAAAGCTAGGTTCACCACTATCTACAGTATTGGCCAAAAGCTAGGTTCACCACTATCTACAGTATTGGTCAACATATACATGCAATATCCATGGGGAAATAGGTTTAAGAATAAAATATTTGTAGTAAAACAATATTTCAGGAAAATCTGTTCTGCTCTTTGCTATCTTATTGCTCTTTCTATTATTGATGAGGCTTTCTTACTAACATTTTATTTCATGTGTTGTGGAAGGTCAACATATACATTAAATCCCTAATTTAGCTTCGAGTTACACGTGCTAGTAACGCTAGATGTTGCTCTTACTGAAAGTCCTCAAGGGATGTCGTTTCTGCTGTATGATACAATTCTTTATTTGTGATTCTGTAACGAAAATCAACGAGAAAATAAAAATGGTCCTCTCTAATCTTTTTAATCTGTTTGGAGAAAATGCGTTTTAAGTAGTTGACCGTTTAGAAATTTATGAATTTATAAATCATAAATCTCTGAATTTAAGTTCAGTACTAGATTGGTGGCAATGGCTTATCATTTTACAATTGAAATTAATGGATGTAACCGTAAGTTCTATAATAAGAGTTCCTTTCTATCGCTACCTTCACTTGTGAAATTCTCTTCCGGCTTCTTCTTTTCCGGTAAACAATGATCTTCAAAAATTTAAATACAATATCAACCGTTATCTTCTGTCTTATTTGTTTTATCTTTCTCTCTTCTTCATATTAGTTTTCTCAAATTGTTTAAAACTCATTAACTTTTTCGTTTTAGTGGCTTTATTGCTTTGCATGGGGTGAAATGATAAAAAACGAAGATTTTTTGGGGCGCTCTGTATGACATTCATATGAAAATCAATATCTAATACGGATATTTAGATTATGACTGGAGTTCTTAAGCTTTGGGTTTCAAATATTCTGCAGTATTAGAGAAAACTATAGATAGGACAATCTATTCTATATTTAATTTTCTTTTCTATCATAAAAGATTTGTTATAAACGATCCATTCACCGAGGCATTTAACAATTCTACATCCTGAATTTTATGATGAATTAAGGGAACGTGTCATAAAATAGGGAAAGATTATTAAATATGTAAAAGTGGTAATTCACCGTAATGATTAAATTGATTGAAAACAGGGAATTTCAGAACCATGAAAAAAATATGAAAAATACATTAACATTTTCATTTTAACACCGATTTTATTTGAACGTGAAGCAGGTTTCGTATTTCATGGCACACTGCTTTTAAATTTACCTGTTCACACGATGCTTAGCATTTCGAAACTGTATAATTAATTAGGATCCAGCGGTGGGTTTTTCTTCGCTAAGTAATTAATTATATTATTTTCTACGCTAGATTATTAATTATCTCCATCGTCAAGGAAAATATTAAAAGCTGAATATTGCCACTTTGTATTTAAAATTTGTTTCTGAATGATCTGATTATTTAAAATTAGGAAGAAAACCGATGGTCAGTGATGAGAAAATAGGACAATAATTAGTGATAAAATCAGGCGTTACCTTTATAAATGAAATATCCAGATGATGCAACTGTGAGCAGCTAGGAACAAGAAATTGTTGAGTAGATTTCGAAATCCGATCGACAACGTACAAATACACTTGAGAAAATCAGCTATCTCTCTCTCTCTCTCTCTCTCTCTATATATATATATATATATATATATATATATATACGAAAAAACGTCCTGCCCAAAACTAAATAACCCATACCCTCCTCTAAACCAAATAGCAGCACCTTAAGAACCATAAACGAACGACTAGACCATCCTAAAATCACGCACCACATATATCATTAACAACGACGCCACTACTACTACATCCAGACGAGATAAATAGGAAACCTGTCCTGAACTAAGCTACCTCTCCCAACACCTAACTCTATACAATATGGCCAACAGAATCAAAATAAGCTCCCAACCCCACTTTCACTTAAAAATCATATTCACCACAAATAAACCGTTTTCCACCGATAATTTTCATTCTAACTACATCACCCAATGAGAAGCAGCTAAAAAAGTTAGCTTCGAAACGCAACAATTTTTGTGTAGTGATACTACGAATTTATAAACCATTGTAACAACTATTGTAACAACGCTCTACGTTTGTATCAAGCACTCTTAATAAAAGTAAATGCATGAACAGCAGGTTAAAAAAACCTACGAGTTCCACAACTTTGTTTTAATATATATATTGGTTAAATAGCAGTGCAGGCAGAGCTCTTTAGCAACCAGTATTTGAAAAGGAAAACTCAGAGTTCAGAACCTATGTAGTCCTAGCTAATCACATATAGCAGAGCCATCGAATTGATTGTAGAGTTCACAGTGACACTAACATCTCGACAGTGGTACATGCATATTATGCGTACATTTTGTCAAATTTATATTTTTCTTATTTCATCTTTCGTCATAATTATTTTGTTAATCGATTATTCAGATATTTGAAAATATTACTGGAAGCCTTGCATTCATAGCCCATACCTAAATGTTAGTTTTCGTGATGCGGAATGACATGGCGAATTCTGTTCGCTAAAAGCGTTTTTGTTAAAGACATCATCAAAAATAAAAATGACATGACAATTTTCTTTTAAAATGGCGAAGAAAAATTATAAAATGCAGTTTTTCCTAATTTCTAGAAGCTCTTGCACTTTTTTCAAGGGAACAACGCACGTTCTTTGAAAAATGCTGGATGTTCTTTATTCACTCAAATTAGGTCTCAGCTGTTACAGAAATACTCTGAGTCTTTAAAAAAATTACCATATTCAATATAATTCATCCGCTTGAATATTATTAATTTCCGCGAATAGAGAGATATATTAAGCTAAAAAATAGAAAAAAGCTTAAGGGAGAACAGTTTTACGATGACTGCGATCCTCTAAATGAGTAATTGAAACGGGATGGCTACCTTTAAAATCAATATTCAAATTTCTTTTTTTACTTAGGGTTACAGATCTACCATTGCTTCCATTTGAATTCAACACACTCAGCCTTTAGACATGCTGTATCGTATTTATGTTTTCTCGAAAGATGCTTTCTGAAAGATAAGCAAAATTTTGAAATAAAAATTAATAATAAGAAATAAGATTATTTCGTTAGAACAAATGCAGGAACGACAACCGGCAATATATTTCCAATCCTCTTATATGGCATCGAATAATGTCTGATCTCCTCACAGAGGAAGAGCAAACTGATTTTAAAGAGGGATGCTAAGAATACCATGAGCAGAGGACGTAATAACGATGACATCTTAAAGATAATGAAAACAAAAATACGCTTATATTCAGAATAAGAAAGAGCTGATATTTCTCGGACACATTATGAAGGTGCGCTTTGAAGATTAAACATTTAGAGAATGTATCAAATGAAAACTGGACAGGGCAGATAATATTACGTGAACAGAAAGCGTAAACAATAGTAGGAGGAAGGAATTGTAAAATAACCATCATTTTTAAGTGCTACAAATTATAGGCAGTTGTGGAGAGTCATGATCACCCACGTCATATGGATGTTGTGGACTGTTAGGGTCAGGAAGAAAGACACGGAAAAAAGAAGGTAAGTTCAACCAGTGTATTAGAATAACAGAACATATATACAAAGTAAGAATATTTGTAGTCAGCAAATGGAAGTGTTCATCCGAACTCACTACTTACACTGCATTACAACTGCCTCACGACTACCTCGCAGCTGCGTCCCAGGAAGTCACGTAGGTTAGTATTTATTGACGGAGGAAGAGTTTATTTCTATAGATAGGATACCATAACAGAAGAGATATTGTTACGGAAAATCCTGAAGTTTAACGAAATGGTTTTAACAACCAACATATTGAAATTATTTAATTAATTAGAGCAGAGATGGTTATTTGCGTAGAATCGAAAATTGTGTTATATAGGCTTGATTTGACTTCGTTTGGACTGTGGCGTCATTCAATATTTCTAACTCCTCTTTTTCGATCTAGACGTAGGTTTTTTTTTCTGCTTTTAGTAGGGAACGCGAAACATGTGTGACTGCGTTAATGTAACCGTTATTATATATATAGAATTACTGCTCCCATACAGTAATAACTAGCATCTGAAGCCAATACGATTTCTGATTTTGGATCGTAGTTCGCTAGTCTGACGTTAGTATCTTTTTTATTTCTTCAAACGCCTTCTGACTCTTATCAGACCAGATACCCGCCTTTTTAAAGCAAATTCTTTTTCTTAAATTAGTATATTATCTATATAAATTTGATAATAGTATACAAATCTCTGAAAGACTTGCAAACTATTAACGTTTCTTGGTGGGGCTGGTATTCTTTATTCAATTTGACCTCGAAGGATTTGGTTGACGCTATTTTTGTCAACGATTTGTCTAATGTACATGATGTTAGGCAAAAGTAATTTGCACATTTCCACACTAAGGTTGAACCCTCACTTTTTACTTTTTCAAAAACTGATATGTTTTTTAGATAGTTTAGTATATCATCTAGATAAGCAAATGAGAAATCGCAGTCTTTAAGTATGATATCCATAGCTTGTTTAAATACACATTGTGGCACATTCATACCAAAAGTAAGTCGGTTGAACTTATATGGTCACCTGTGCGTATTTATAGTTGGTAATTCTGGACATTCTTCTTCAATCTGCATTTGTAAATAAGCTTCAGAAGCAATCAGCTCCGTAAATGCCTGACATTGTGGAACTAGTTAATACGTTCACTTTCTCCGTTCCCTCTTTAATTGCCAGTAACTGACTCATTTCACCATTTCCCTTTTGAATGTCTGCAGTTCTTCATCTTTTTAAGGCGGAAGTTGTAACAGCTTTTTTATTTCTAAGCGTCTTCACATGCTTATGTGCATGAAAAGAGAAGGTGACACAATATGTTTTCCCTATGCTTTTAAATATTTTAGAGTTGATAATTAAGAAAACCAAACTGGGTAATAATATTAAAATTCAAGAAGATATTACTTTTGTTACTGATTTTATATATAGATTGTTATCAATGAGAAACGACAGTCAAATAACAAGCTTGCAAGTAAATCCAGTCAACTGAGTATTTCTCAAAATGATAAATAATTTAATGATGGTTATGTCAAGAATAATTACTTTTAATTATTAAAAGAACTCATAATTCTGTATTTTTTAATGGATTGCCGAGTATAAATATTTTTTAAAATAATGAACTCGGTGACACAAACTTGTACAGCAAATAGTTTGTAATCTTTTGCCATCTTAGCTTAGTGTAGACTATAAGACTTTATTACGTCATGTATTCATATTGGGGAAGAAATGCCATTGTCCATAAAATGAGTATCCAAAACATAAAATCTTGGATATTTTTCGCGAGAGATTATTAATTTCATTAATATTTTCATCATTCTTGAACCAGAACAAAGTCAGTCTTTAAAATCCTCTGATTAGACGAAAGCAAAGACATGAAAATGGATATGAAAGGGGGGATCAATCTCATTATCCATAAGACATAAGAGCTGTAAGTGCTTTTCTCATATTTACACTATACAGACATGAAAACAAATAAATGGGGTACTTCATGAAAATAACAAGACACTCGTAATAAAGTATTGTTCAATTTAATAAATGTGTGCAATATTTTTATCAACATGAAGTAAAACTGCTTCATTTTGTGGATTCAGAATCAAAATTTACAGCTATGAACATTTTCTGAAATCTAATATAAGAAAACCATTTTTACTTTCACATTGTGGCCAAATGTGAAAGAATATATAATGTCCTATTCAAAAAGAAAATAGTAATTCCATGTTTTTTGTATTATTTCATGAGCTATAGTTATCAACTATATATATATATTGGTCAACCACATACAAACCAGTTTTGTTGTATCATAGCTCATCAGTGTGGCTAGAAATAGACTCGCCTCCGGCCGGGATTGAAACTTGACAGATTTGGTGTCAATCGCAGTCGCTTACTCTTAAACTATAGATACATGGAATCAGAGAAGGTAAATTTTAGCGTGTTATATACACGCCAGTCACCGAAAGAACTCAATTCATTACTGAAGAGTTATGCATATATCGCCGAAGTGGTAACTGTTTTTTCAAATTTTCCCGTCTAGAGTGCTCAATCGTAATGAGACCATAATATTTGTCATCTTATTCGTCATCGTATATATATATATATATATATATATATATATATATATATATATATATATATATATACGAAACAGTTATGGGGTCTTTTAGAGCATTTAGATATTGAAGTCGGGAAGATCAGCGGAATGCGCTACCATGGTTTCGACTTCTTTTGTATAGAAATAATCAGACGAAACAAAAAACATCGAAACCATGGCAGCATATACGGTTTATATATATATATATATATATATATATATATATATATATATATTACCGCTTACACATATTAGGCCATTCCAGTTTTAAAAAAATGACGGATGTCATATTTTTATTATTTATTGCCAAATGAAAGTAAAATGATTCTTTTTTTGTAATTAATACTTCGCAAAATTTTACAAGGCAGTCAGGAAATATTTGCTTCAGTCATCCGATAATAAGGAGAGACTAGCATGAAGAAGAGATCACAAAACTGAACACCGGAACAGTTCATTTGAGGCACATGTTAATGTGCATCATTAACTAAAGAACCATTCTATTTTCATTCAGAATTATCCACTTGGCAATAAATACTAAAAATAGTATGAAATACATTATTTCTTTCAAAAAACTGGGGTGGCCTAA
Source organism: Ascarosepion bandense (assembly GCA_037127315.1). NCBI lineage: Eukaryota > Metazoa > Mollusca > Cephalopoda > Sepiida > Sepiidae > Ascarosepion > Ascarosepion bandense. The sequence goes on from JBBBDQ010000374.1 coordinate 1,061,932, forward strand.
TAATTATGGTTGGTAGTGTATATAGTAGATTCATATTTAATCTGACATTTTTCTTAATTCAAAACGAATTTGTAATTGATACCCGTGTCCTGAATAGACGCATTCACATTAAAAAAAACACACAATTTAAACAGTGCATTGCGTCTGTCGGGCTTCGTACACTTCATTATGTTTTCTCCGAGTGCGCAGCCCAGTAAATGTCATACACTTTATTTAAAAGATAAATCGGGACGACTATTTTAAATAACGTTTTTTCATATGGATGAAAAAAAATTTGGCCATAAAATGTTTTTCCAGAATATTTCGAGAAATAATATGTTGTTAAGTTAAGCAGATTTTGTAATTATACTAATCATTATGGCACTAAATTTATTAAATCCATTGCATTAACTAAAATGTGTTGATAAAATAATTATCATTTTCCCGTGTGTCGCCATGTATTTTAGAAACCTTCCGAATTCAAAATTTATACAAAATCTCTGAATGGAAGTGCCGTGTGTGTCAAGAGAATGTAACTCTGACTTTTGCATCATAGTATTTATGATCAAATGTGAGTAAACGAAACCACAATATATCTCAACCTTTAGTTATATATTTACGTTAAAAAAAAAAAAAAAAAAACAGGCATAAAATAGAAAAGAAAAGGAAACGATATAACGACACAGTCTCAAAAATCGTTTCTAAACGTAGTTCTTGAAGATGAAATGACAGCGAAGATTCTTTATAACGTCGCAGACGCTGCCGCAAGGGACATAGCGGTTCATATAAAGAAATTCCTATGTCGCTCAGAGGCCTTTACTTCAATTCTTCCAAGTGAGGAATCAGTCGTCATTGTTAGGTGCGTTTATTTGCTTGTTTTCTTGTAAAACGTTGTCATGTTGCTTGGTGTCCTCAATTGTTGTCCATTAAAATGCCATAAATTCTATGTTTGTCGTCAATAAAAATGAAATGTGACACAAAGCAAAAAATAAAATATATATATAGAGAGAGAAAAAGCAACTCGGAAGAGATAATGGATGCTTGTGACGGTATTTTTTTAAAAACTTGGATCCACTTAATTCTTTCCCTTTCTGTCGTTGTCTCTTTCGTTCTCTTTACCCTTGGCTTTCGATCGCGCAGAGAGTTGATTTTTCCTGAAGATCTGTTAGAAAATCACTTTCTTTCTTCTGAAGCCGACAGTTAAGTTTAGTTATGCGACAAAAATATATTGTAAAAAATGTTTGAAGATCTAAATAATATTATTATTTTGACAATATCAGAACATTTGAGTAACAACCATTTTGATAAAATTTCTAAGTGTCATTTTCTTCTCTCAGGTTAAATTATTTTTCTATATAAATTAGAAAAAATAAATAACGAAGTTTTACTTTTACTAAGATTCTGAGATGCAGTTTTATAACTTCTACAAGAGGTCTAGCCGGAAATGATTTTAATGTATATCAAAAAATAATTTCCTATAGTAATGGCGTCTTCGTGATCTCCAAAGTACTCAACAAATCTCACAAAGCTATCGCAGCGTGTATTCAACTTTTCAAAGTAATCTGGAAATCAAATTGCGCACAGCGTTCTCATTAATCTCGACCACAGTCTAAAAGAATTTTCAAGGATGATTTTTTAAATTAGGAAAAGTTAAATATAATCATGATATACCTGTGTGATGTGTCATATTGACAAAAAACAAGTATTATACATACACACACACATATATATGAAGAAGGGAAAAGTATAGTATATAAATATAAATAGAGAGAGAGAGACTCTACTTTTTTCACACATATTATAATAGAGAGGATATATATATATATATGTATGTATATATATATATATATTTAATCATATCGCCCCCAAGTAAGGCGGTAATGCCACTGAAGCGCAGGGGGGTACGTAAGAATGAAAAGATGGGAAAAGAGAAAGCCGGGAACCACATCCTAAACAGGAAACAATAGATGAGTCTCTACACCTGTACAATAGACGTGTGTGGAGTGTGAAATATAATTGGGGCAAAAAATAATAAGGCACTGTTAAAGAGCAGCAAGTGCTTTTATAACTGCTACTAAAGTTTAATAATTGGAAGTAAAGATCCGACGCTACCTCGCTATAGTTTCTCTAATCGATAGAGCCGACGCTACCTCGATATTGTTTCTCTAATCGATAGAGCCGACGCTACCTCGCTATTGTTTCGCTAATCGATAGAGCCGACGCTACCTCGCTATTGTTTCGCTAATCGATAGAGCCGACGCTACCTCGCTATTGTTTCTCTAATCGATAGAGCCGACGGTACCTCGCTATTGTTTCTCTAATCGATAGAGCCGACGCTACCTCGCTATTGTTTCTCTAATCGATAGAGCCGACGCTACCTCGCTATTGTTTCGCTAATCGATAGAGCCGACGCTACCTCGCTATTGTTTCTCTAATCGATAGAGCCGACGCTACCTCGCTATTGTTTCTCTAATAGATAGAACCGACGCTACCTCGCTATTGTTTCGCTAATCGATAGAGCCGACGCTGGCTCATTATTGTCTCTCAGTTCATGAGCATGACAGGATATATATATATATATATATATATATATATATATATATATAAATTCATATTTTCCGATATCGTAAGGGCATTAAAACTAACAACCGCATCGTAGGCAATTATGTTCAATATTGTTTGAGTGCTTTTATGTGTAAAGAAAATGGCCACACGATTTTAGAAAATTTTGATATTTTATATAATAAATATTGGCTCTGTTAATAAATAATTTAATTACATCTTGCTGGATTAGATTTAATATGTAATTTTTATAACTAATATTAACAGAATCACTTTGGGATTTTACCTTCAAGACGCTTTCTTTTGTCTCTCTCTCTCTCTCTCTCATATATATATATGTATCTGTGTGTGTGTGTTTAATTACTTAGTTTTTGGTCAGAATACAATTAGACCAGTGCAGTGCAGAGTTATTGAAACTCGACTGAAGAGGCCACTCATGATAGAAACCTGGGTCGCGAAATAACTCGTTCACAAATGGAATATATATATATATATATATATATATATATATATATATATATATATGAATGAAGAAAAGTAAAAGATTGGTAAAAGAAAATGTCTACCAAGATCTCTGTGAGTAAGTATGTCGAGAGGCACAATTGAGAATAGAAATTCACACAGAAATGTTTAATCTTCCTGTCATTATGACTTTCTCAGAACGTTTATTATGAATCATTATTGATCACTGCGGAAATAAAATTATATATATACGTGTGCGTGCGTCTGTGCTAATGTGGTTATGTGCCTATAGAGCAGTAAATGTGTGCGTCTCTACGTGAGTGAAATTATGTCACAATTGATAATGATGAAAGGACACTTGGAATAGTGAAAGGAGTTGCGTCGTAGGAAAGCGGACGTGAATCTGCGCAATAAGTGAGGCGGGGAAATGTGAAGGTTTTCTTTGAATGTCACGAGTTTATTAGGAACATAATGGAAACCGTTCATTTTAGTGTATCAGGTCATGTGAGTTAAAACAATAGGATTTTAAAAGATGGGAAACATTGAAAGCACACCAAAGCGAATGATGGTGGCAGAAGAAAAAAAAATAACAGACAGAATGAAAACCAAAATTAGAAAGAAAGCAAGAGAATTTCGTGAAGAAAAATGAGTTTGAACTGAAATTAAGGAGGCAGCCTAGGTTGCTGTGTCAAAGAATGATTTTAATCCCTGTGTTTCATTTAGCGAAAAAGAATAAGAATAAGATCCAGTGTGGATATATATATATATATAATCAACATGCAGTGTGGGTATGGAAAAATCCAAAGGAGTATCCTGCACATACAGTGGTAGGATAACTCTCTAAGAGAGCTCTAAGCATATATGCATATAAATGCATATAGAGTAAATATAAGAAAAATTATGACAGACACGTTACTCACCATGAAAAACGTGTCTGTCTTAATTTTTCTTATAATTTTTCTAATATATATATGCACAGAAAATTTAAGCACGAGCCAATAAACCTACCTAGGTTTCACTCTACGGCCCTTCAGGGAAAATTGGCTATTCTCTCTGAAGAACCGTAGGGTGAAACCTAGGTAGGTTTACTGGCTCGTGCTTAGATTTTCTGTCTTTGTTGCTCTACTTTTGTATTGGGCGCTTTAGTGTTAGGGTTTTCGTCTTGGGCTTTTTCTTTCTTACGAGTATTTGACTTTTTGTTCCTGTACTTCGTTTGTTTCTTTTTTACTTCCCCTTCTTTTCCCTCCGAGTTCGTTCTCGGTGGGTTGTTCAAGACGATTTAAATTATAGCTTAATTAGTACTAGCTTTGGCAGAGTTAGTTCTGTTACTATTGGTATAGTAATTACCTTAGTTAATATTTTATATATATATATATATATATATATATTCAAAGATTAACGAAACTTAGTTATAAACAACCGACAATTTGAAATGATTTGTTTGAACATTATTTTTTAGCGATACCTGTATTTAAGTAGATATTCTGTTTTTTAATTAAACCTGGTTGTTTATAACCAAGTTTCGTTAATCTTCGTTAATTTCCGTAACATGTTTACATTTGACATTACGATACATTTCAGAGCAGATATGGTTATTGCGATAAATCAAAAAATGTGTTATATAAGCTTGATTTAAACCTCGTTTAGACTAATGGTCATTCGTGGTCGAGAGGTCTAAGACGTGCCAGATCACATGGTAGCTTTTCCTATGTGGATAGGAGTCGCGGTTTCGAATCCTGCCGAATGATACACATTTTCGTAATAAAAATTTATCGTAAATAATCAGGCCGGTAGATATAAATATATAATACTGCTTAATTAAAAAACAGAATATCGACTTAAATACGAGTATCGATAAAAAATAATATTCACACAAATCATTTCATACATATAAATATATATATATATATGTTAATAATTTCACCTCAAGCAAGGAAGTTTTACTGGCACTGTTGCGCAGGGGGTTACATAGGGGAAAGTGGCGAGAAAGAGGGGTTAGATATAAGGGATGTCAGAAGGAGGGTAATAGACGGATGAGAATACCGGTGTAATGGGGGTGGAGTGGATGGAGAAAAAGAGCTTGAAAGAAAAGATGCGAGTTAGTGAGAGAGGAGATGTCTATTGATCTTATATTAAAATTCCTCGGAATTGTAGCTGTCGGGGAAGAAAGTACATGAAAGGGAATTCCACAGGCGGGAAGTGCCACAAAAGAAGCTGTTAGAGTAGAAATTTTGGTTACATTTAATTGATTTCACAGTAAAAGTGTGGCACCTAGCTGCAATTCCAGTAGCTCGTGTAAATTCATACATAGGGGGCACCAGTGAGCTAATTTTATTGGAGCAAAGCCGTGAAAGTATTTGTAGAAGAGGCACAAGGAAGCCACGTCACGCCGCTAAGAGAGCGACTGCAGCCGAGCTGCCAAGTCGGTATCGATCACATTATAGATTCTCTGTTGGATTTTGTCAAGAACCCCGAGGTGAATAGCAGGGGCAGATGTGGTAGCAGTATTCAATAGACGGGTGTATGGTAGATTTACATAGGTGCAAGATGGGTTAAGAAGGGAGAGACTTTCTGTCTCTGCACAAAAAGGCGACATTCTTAGCAGCGGATTTAGCTATGGATTCAATATACCGAGATGGATGCTTGTGTGTATCAGTGTATTTTGATCTAAAATTTATGACACTGTAAGAGAAATATGTTCAAAGAATTGGTGCGAATTTTAAGTGAATAAGAATAGAAATATGGTCAGTTAAGTGCCATACGTGATACACTTTTGGACGCTCATGTCTCGAAAGAGATATGACTGACTGGGCAGAAGATTATCCCACAGAAGGTTGCCATTACTTTCTGCGGTAGAATGGCTGCCAGCCAATGCTAAAGAACTCAACCTGTTCTATTATTTAACCCCTAACTGGAGGGAGTAGACGGATTAATACGTTTTCCGGTGGTATTTATGCGGGTGTGAATGCAAGGAATTCAACCGGAATTCGAACTCGGCTCCACGATTTTTCGGTCCGAGTCGATAACCATTGCTCCACAATGCACAACCAGAAATAAGGTAACGATCCGTAAAAGGCGACGTAAGGAAATATAATATCATAGAGAAATACATGAAGTAATAGAAGAGGTCGAATAGACATTAGGCAAAAACTTAAGATGAATAAAACAATGAAAAAATGTGGATAGACACTATTCAATACAACGAACGAAAAACAAAATGGAAGAAAAAGAAATATGTGATGAATAAGAAGGATAATAAAATGAATAAGAAGAGCAATAAAAGACAAAGTGAAGATTAACAAATAGCGTTAATGCAAATGAAACATTGAGATGAAGAACATTAATTTAAAGACGTTGAAAAACTTTTAAACGCAAAAGAAAAAGATGAAAAAGAAGAAGAAAAAAATCCAACTATCAGTCACACACACACACATATATATATATATATATATGCTATAAACCACACACTCGTACATGCTGTTACACACACACACACACACACACACACACACACACACACACACACACTACAATTAATGACAACAGTAGCAGCAAAGAATGACCATTAGTTGAATGGCAGAGAACTCGAAAAAAGCTCTCTTACCATTCTGAAGATGAGATTTTGATCTCGAAATATTAACAACTTCTTCACCTTCCTTTATTTTACTAAACGCATTGTGATAACTCTCAAGACCTAAGCATACACCCTAATATACACAATGCTTCAAGCAAATTACAAAAAAAAAATACTTATATATATATATATATATATATATATATATATATATATTAAAGGCAATGAGAAAAAAAAAGAATTTTAAGCCAAAACATTAAGAGGACTTGATGGATAATTTCCAGAGATGTGGTTGAGAAATACAATATGAAACATTGAAAAGAAAAGAAAAAAAATGTAAGAAAAAGAAGTCAAATTAAACGATGACGTCTATTAACAAAAAAAAGAAGATAAAAAAAACAATGAAAAGAAAAGAAATACGAGAAGAAAAGGAAATAAGGTTAAAAAGAAACATGGGATAAGAAGAAGAAGGGGAAGAATAAAAAAAGAATAAAAAAAGGAGTAAAAGAAGATAAAGAAGAAAAAGAAGAAGAAAAAGAAGAAGAAAAAGAAGAAGGCACTATCATAACAATTTCAAATAAAAAAAAAATTTACGTAAGGAAAATGTACGGAATACTATACGAATATAGAAACGTAAGAATTCGTGTTTCAAAAAGAAGAATGCCGTTAATAAGGCAATGAAAAGTATAAGAAATCATACAAAACTTCATAAAAGTCCTAATTCATCGGTGAATGAAAATAAATAATAAATGAACGTGTATAAAAGATATAGAAAGAAAAATAGAGAATAAAGAGAAATGGCAGAAAAATGAAAACGTGGCCAAGAAAGAATCGTCGGCAAAGGGAAAGAAAGAATAGGAAAGAGATAAACTCTTGATTTTATTGGGTGAAAATGAGGCTTGGGGCATGAGTGAATAGCCACAAATAAACCAGGAAAGGGTTCTGATTGGCTGGCATCAATCCAGCGCAGCTCATTACCGCTAATAACGTCGTTCTTGCTTGATGATGCTAATCGAGCCTTTGGCGTTACTTTCTTGTCGCTTGTGAGTACGTTTGTATCTCTAAAGAAATTTGGGTAAAGTAAGAGAAAATTTACATAATTTCCATTCATGTCAACCATAAAGAAGACCAAGCGTCGCTGATGAAATCCAGTGTCTTTGAGGCTGAAACGAAGACATATGAAAAGGAAAAGAGAAGACCTTTTCAGAATTTTATAGTGTTAACGAACCAAATAGTGAACACAGTTTCCTCTTTTGGAAGTTTGATAATATATTATCGAAAAATTAGTTTATTTTTATAGAACGATTTCCTATAATTCTAACGTTGTTCAATAGTAATACGAAAGCAGGGCAATATTTAGCATATTTTGAAACGAGTCAGTCAGTGAAGTGCCATGCGTGATACACGCTTTGGGCGATCAAGTCTCGAAAGCGACATGACTGACTGGGCAGAAAATTATCCCGCAATAGGTTGCCGTTGCTTTCTAAGGTAGAATGGTCGCCAGCCAATGCTATAGAACCCAATCTGTCCTGCTATTTAAACCATAACTGGAGGGAAGAGATGGATTAATACCTTTCCCAAGGGTATTTGTGCGTAAGGGAATGCAAGGAATTGAACAAAATTCGAACTCGGCACCCCAATTTATTGTTCCGAGACGATATCCACTGCACCACAACGCACATCCACACCACAACGCACAATGAATATTAAGCATAAATCTAGATTAAACAACAAAACATATTGGTTTCTGTAGCCTTGGTTGGCAACCAATCTACAACAGACATTGCAACCTACTGCGTAAAAATCTTCTCTCCAGTTAGTCATGTCCCTTCAAATGACTGACTGACTATTCGAACTAGTGTCTTTATATATCTATTTTAATTTTATAATAATATCCATCCCTTTTGCTGTGAAACCAATAAAATGTAAACGCAAATTCTACTCCAGCAGCTTCTTCTCTCGCACTTCTCACCTGTGGATTTCACTTCCGCTTACTTGCTTTCCCAACGGCTATAATCTTCAAGAATTAAAATGTAAAATCAATAGTCACCTCCTATCTCACTAACTTACATCCTCTCTGTATGTCTCTCTCATGATCCTTTCTTCGTACACTCTACTCTCACCAGTATTCTCACCCTTCTCCTAGCCTCTTCCTGACATCCCCTGTAACCTGTCACGCTTTCTCATAACTATGTAACCCCCCTGCTCAACAGTGGCAGTAAAATGCCTTGCTTGGGGAGACAACATGATAAAAAAACTCCAATAGAAGGCATCAAGGGTCTTATTGTCAAAATGATCCTTAGAATGACGTTCGTTATATTAATGAAAACGCGATTTATTGGAAATAGATATTATGACGATAATAAGTACAAATACCTGTTAGCTCTTGCTATGAAGAGGACTAAATTGTAGTGTCCAGGAAAGGAAAACAAACAGCCGGGTGTCTGTTTCACAAAATGATAGTTCTTGATGAAAGTGCTGGGAAAACGTAAGCAATTGATTATCCCACCCCAGGAAGGAAAATAGTGCGGCTTAGCGCTAAATGTCTGAACTTGTGAAACTGAAGAATGGGGCTCATCTGGTCTCATTTCAAATAGAACTAAAGACGTAGTAGTAATGCTGCGTTTGTGGGAAAGATATTGCGAGATCGAAAATATATCTCCAGCACTTAAAAAGTAAATGATTTTGAAATTTATCATGGCAGGAAAATATGATTCGATCATTTTCCAGTCAGATGTGACATCAAAACACCATTTTTGGTGTAATCAAATAATTGATAATGATGAATCTGCATAAAAGGTTGTATGTCCTTTCAACGTTTCGATCGTTGCAATCTTTCATCCTCTTCAGGAATTTACTGCAGCTTTATTAGACACTGATCTATTCGAATTAGAGTATTCGCCGATTTTAACCAATGTAACAGGCCAGATAGAGTGGAAAAGAGACAGGGGAAAAGAACGGATAACATATTTGAAGGACCTAATCAAGTGGATGACGGAACGAGGATTAAATGGTGTAACAGGAGAAAGCGTGCTCAGAGCCACCAGGGATAGGGAAAAGTGGAAGGCCATGATCACCTACGTCCTGAAGGGATAAGAACCTCTGGACTAACGGAAGACGGAAAGTGCGACACTGAGATCCGAAGGCGGATTGGAATGGTCAAGAATGCATTCTAGAAGCTAAACAGAGTATTAAGAGACAGAAAAATTTGCTAGAAAAAAGAAGATAGTGCTAGATTGCTATGTGATGTCTGTTCTTCAATATGTCAGTGAATGCTGGACCATATCAAAGATGAAGGAAAGATTGAAGCAACTAAAATGTGGTTCTGCAGAATGATGCTGCGGATATCGTGGATTGAGCATGTGAGCAATGAAAAGATTTTGGAAAGGATGGAAATGAAAATGAGACAGCTGAAGTTCTGGTACATGTGATGAGGAAGCAAGGTTTGAATAATATGATACTCACAGATTAGAAAGAGGGTAAGCGAGACAGAAGAAACCAGCGGATAACATATTTGAAGGACATGAACAGGTAGATGGCAGAGCGAGATTTGGAACTACGGCACTATTTCAAGTGCTGTTGTATTTCCGTAACTTCTGTCCATTTCAAACTAATCTCTTCATTCATAACATGTGTTTAGATTAGTCTCTTTAAGCTATCCATCTTATTCTATTGATAATCCACTTTAATTGTTCCAGATGATGTGTTTTGGGTGGTTTCCTTCGATGTCTAACACATGAATCGAACCTACGATGACTAGCTGATGAGGTGCATTTAACCAATCTATTTAGCCGTTGACACGGAGACTAGAATAAGACCTGTTTGAAATATTAAATGTATAAAGTGCTTATTCTCTAAGTAATTCTAGATTAGAGTGTACGATGGAAAATCAGAATTTATTCAAGCCACTTGTCCGAATAAATTAATATAATGAATGATAATGATTAGAAGCATTGCTCCCAGAAATCAGAAAGAGCTTACAAATGTTCGCCCCATTCTTTGTGTTGAGAGTTTGATTTGATGGTAGGAAAGAATAAGATGTTTAGGAAAATTGTATTTGGCTAATCTTTCAAATGGGTATAGCCAGAATACATAGAAACAAATTCTCAATGCGAGAAAAAAGAAACATCCCGGCATTTGAAATGCTAGTATTTTCTTAGAACACCGACCTTTTTTACGTGAATAAAAACATGATTAGATTAGCCAGGAGCAAAACCACAAATATTTGGTTAAACAAAATAGTAACAAAAGAGATGATGAATTCGATTTTCTCAAGAAGAATTGATAAGACTTATTCGCCTTTGAATGTAGTCACAATAGCTGATACACTGAATTATATTTAAACTATCATCTACGTTCAATGTCACCAAATAATTAATAACTCTTGACCCAGAGTAGAAAATATCTGGTATGGTTTATCATTAAATATTGGAATTTTCATGTTAAAAACAATCTGCCTGTGTTACTATAAAATATTTAATGTTATTCAACATAGGGGATGTAATACGTAAAATTGTAGCGGATAAGAATTTAATTAAAATCAACCTTCTTCACTTTTACAAAAATTCACAATGATGTCTGATATCCTGGTTTTCCCAAATAGAAAAAGGATTGACAATGTGCTTAACGAAAATGTCGAAGCCGGATCTTGCAAGTAGGTGTTAAAATGATTTTTGATCAATGAAAGAGACTTTCACAATTTGGAAGGACTTGGCGATCCAGTCGGCGTCAGTTAAGAGTCAGAGATGGAAGCAGCTAAAGAGAAACACACATCTAAAATGTGACTTCAAACTTCAAGCGACCCAGACATTGTTCTCTTTTTCTTTCTCCTTATCTCTTTCAACATTTACAACTACGAACAATTTGTACGAAGTCTACCCTTAACCTCTTAATAATGTTTCTAATTGAACATTAATTTCTACTAGTTAGTCTTTTCTTATAATAAATTTCTATTTTAACATTCAAAATATATATTTTATTATTCCACTCTTCTACACTAATCTACACATTCCACCCGACAAACAACCTTCTGATAACGATGAAAACCTTCTGATGAAAATTCAACATGAAACTTATAAGCTGTAGGGAGTTCAGTTATGTCGGACACAAGGCCGTAATAAAGCAAAAATAACCAGCTCCCTACGCTTCAAAATAATTATCGATATGAGTTATGTATTAATATACATCAGTTTTGCTTAAAGTGTTTGTGGTGAATGAACGTTTTATATGGAAACTGTGTCTATATGTAAGAAAAATATTTGCACAAATTTTCATTAAAAGTTGTGTAGCTTCCTCCATTTTCTAATAGCTTATAAATCACAAAGAAATAGAGTGACTATTGTGTAGTTATACTTTAAGGGTATAAATGACAGAAATTTATTTCTAGAAGTCGGTTAGTCCTTATTTGAATGGCGACGTTCATGGTGATGTAATCTGAGTCTTGTAAAGATAAAGCAGCATACAAATATTTATATCGTTTCAACGTTTCGGCCATTAAAATCGTTCATCCTCTTCAGAAATGTAGATACTCAGATAATGGACTCTCGCTCCTATATTAATAAGTTAACAGGAAGTTAACTCGAAAATTTCTTGGGAAGTTCATAGGAGTTCTTAGAAGTTCTAGAGAGTTCTTTAGAGTTCTATTGGAGTTCAGTAGAACTACTAGGCATTTGATATTAGTCGGCAGTAATCCGAATACTAAGAAGTTAGCGTACAGTGGAAGATTACCAAGTTCCTAACATTTTGGGTGCGTTAAGTCGATTAGCAACCGACATAGCACGATTATAACCTTCAGTGCGAAAACTACTACACAAAAATTTTATATTCAGTTACACTATGAGGATGTGCATTGGATACAGACCGGAAATACGCAAATACACATAGAAAAAGTATGAATCCATCGCTCCACCATCCAGCTATGGGTTAAATAGCAGGACAAATTTTGTTCTGTAGCCTTGGTTGGCAACCAGTCTACCGTAGAAAAAAATTGCAACCTACTGCGGGACAATCGTCTACCAACTCAGTTATGTCTCTTTCGAGATTTAATCGCCCAAGTGCGTGTATCACGTAGAGTACTTAACTGACTAACTAAAACCACTATATTGTTGCCCACAATCATTCGAGAGGTCTCCCGTCCTTAGGTGAAAAGAACTCTCCGTGAACGATTATGTTGTGATGCTCTGTGTACGACTGACTGTAATGAAGATTATTAACTGTAAACATACGCCATGTGCCAGGCGATGCAAACGAAACCCAAACCCAAACATGTTTTAGCGTTATCAGGAACATAAAGTATACAATATGAAACGAATGACTTACACCGTATCGACTGCATGGCAAGAGAACATAGTGTGTAACGTCACTAACGGATAAATATCGTTAAACTTGTTCAATGTGAGTCATAGTGTATTGGAACAATGATTGACGGTATTGTTTATTGATTGGTAGATAATTAATTTAAATAAATGCGATGATTGTTAATGTGTAAAGAAACGCAGAGATGAGCTTTATGGTGAGGTTGAAACGAAGGCGCCAGTATCCACAACAGAATAACACTGAAATCTAGAATATTTTTGAAGGAGCCATTATTGGCACGTTTTAACTCCGGGATATTTTTGAACTCTACTATCATCTCCCGCTGGGGCCGTTGTAGTACACACATTAAATTTATGGATGATAATTCAATTTTAAATCATGTACAAATAATTACAGCATACGTGCAAGAGACTGGTAACAAACACATGGAGTGGTTAACCATGTAACCGGATCCCACCAAAGATATCTATTGAGGGATGAGTTAGAACGACCGGATGATGTTTATTTGGACCGGGTGAATTCAGTTTGCTGCGGATTAAGAAGGGAATGACATACCAAAAAACAACACAACGTCAGTGGTTAGGAGAACGAGAGAATAATGCCAATATTGGAAGAAGTGGTTTCTCATTTTTTATAGTTTCATTTTTTTCGTAAGCGAAGGAAAGATAAACTAATAAAAATTCAATAAAGTGTCCTTTTGTGCCAAAAAAGAAAAGATCAGACTTCCGAATACGAAAATTTAGAAACAGCCTCGAAATAAAACTATGCCCATAGCTTGAATTTATTTTGAGTACTATATTTCTTTTGGTTACCAAGAGAAATCAATAAAACAATTTACTAGAAAAAAATTATATATATATATATATATATATATATATATATATATATATATATATATATATATGAAAGTTGTGTGTGTGTCTGTATGAGTATAGAACAACGGAAAGAAGAGGTTTTTTTTAAATTTTAATGTATATTACTCGCATACAAATGTAAGCCTGTATTACATCAGCCCAAGTATCTCGTTTCTCTCTCTCTCTCACTCTCTCTCTCTCTCTCTCTCTCTCTATATATATATATATATATATATATATATATATATATATATATATATATTGTTTAATTACTGAGTTTCTGGTCATATTAATGTTAGACCAGAGCACATTTGTATGAAAAAGTTATTAATACAATTATATTGTAGTTGTTCTTACAACTATGGATGTAAACGCCATAATTCCTTGTAATTTTTAAAATTGCGTGTTCAAAAATTTCCTGACACGTGAGCGTTAAAAAAAACTGTTACAAGAGCGGTCTTAAAAAAACGGTAAAATCAGTTAATGCACGTCAACTGAAGACACCATTCATGGTAGAATCCTAGGTTGCGTAATAACTCGTTTACAAAATATACATATAACAGTCATATCACGTTGAATACACCGGTTCCCGCTTGATCACCGAAGATAATCCACGTTGAGCCTGGTCACTACTTAGATGGGTGACCACTTGGGAATCCCAGGTGCTGTAAGCGTTTATTGACGGATGTGCGTTGTGGTGCGGTGGATGTCGGCTTGTCAAATATTAAATTTAATCTAGACTGAAATTTTGCCACGAAAAATATGGTTGTCAAATATGGTTCTTATGTTATTATTCAGTTAGTCAGTTAAGTGCCATACGTGATACACCTTGGGCGATCATGTCTCTCGAAAGAGACATGATTGACTGGGCAGAAGATTATCCCGCAGTAGGGTGCCATTGCTTTCTCTGGTAGATTGGTTGCGGACCAAGGATATAGAACTCAGTCTGTCCAGTTATTTGACTCCTAGCTAGAAAAGGAAGATATGTATTATATTATTATGTAGTAATAAGTGGGGGAACAGTTTATTACTTTATAACAATATAAAACAGATCCCCCACTTTATGCCCAGTAGAAGCCTGAATCATATGTTCAACTATTAAATTCAGTCAGTCAGTTAAGTGCCATACGTGATACACGCTTGGGCGATCATGTCTCGAAAGATACATAACTGACTGGGCAGAACATTAACCCGCAGTAGGTTGCCATTGCTTTCTCCGGTAGACTGGTTGCCGGCCAAGGCTATAGAACCCAATCTGTCCTGCTATTTAACCCATAACTGGAAAGAAGAGACGGATTAATACCTTTCCCAAGGGTATTTGCGCGTAAGTGAATACGATGGATTCAACTGGAATTCGAACTCGGCTCCCCGGCTTCTCGTTCCGAGCCGATATCCACCGTACCACAATTACTTTGCAAAATTGTACAAGGCAGCCAACAAGTCTTTGCTTCAGCCATCCTATAAGAAGAGACTAGCACGGGGGAAAGAGCCCAAAAACTGGACACCAGAATTTGAGTTAATTTGAGGCACATGTTATTGTGCAGTATTAACAAAGGACCATTCTATTTTCATTTAGAATTATCCACTTGGCAAAAAATACTAAAAATAATATGAATTACATCATTTTTTTAAAACTAGTGTGGCCTTATAATTATGGCCGGTAGTATATATATATATAATATAAATTTATACTTTATCATTTCTATTTTCCTTCTATTGGTCTGGTAATTTTCTTTTAACATTAAACAAAAAAAACAAAAAAAAATGGAGGGGAATCGAAATTTAATAAACTGACAAGCTTAAACTTCCATGTATTTGCATTAATGGAGCGATAACATGAGAAGAAAAAGTTCTACGTTAAAGGTTTCATATTTTAAAATATTCATCGATTAAAGACGTAACTAATTTTATTTCTATTTTATATAAATCCCCTTTCTAAAGTAATACAATTATAAATATATACACCACATTAATAAATAATACAAGTATCAGAAAATGTCTTCTTCAGCCTTTACAAAAGTCCCTTGAAAGTTACGGACACAGTTTATTTGGGGAAGATACCGGTTAACACGAGACTTTATTGTAGCGATCCAGGAAGCTACCACTTTGGAGATAGTTTCATAGAGAGACATTCATGGGAAGAAACAGCTTGCTTGGAACATACATCTCACCAGAGAAAGAGGAATTAAAGGATGGCAGTTCGCTACAATGTGCGTGATATAGCCGCTCTTAGCCCTGAAGATTGGGACTAGTAGAACTAAAGAAAGTGGTTAGCCTGAATACATTGTATGGAAATGGCGTTTTTACTGATTTCAAACTAAACATAATCAGCGTTCCGGTTCCTGCCACGAACCAGAATAGAGTCTAAGGAACGCAGAAATGTGAAGCTTGATAATCATATTTAAAGATAACCTTATTGTCTATGCTTGAAGGAAATATGTGATTCGTTTTTCTTTCTATTTAATTTAATATGTTCTTAAATTTGAGTATACACATAGCAGAAGAAACACACCAACAATATCTCTTGCTCTCTCACTCTATTGCTTACGCTCTTTCTTTTTCTTTTTCTCTCACGCTCTCTCTCTCTCTCTCTCTAAATCTATGGGTGTGCTTATTTTTATTAATATGAAAACTATATTGAGTGGATACATATGATTGAGTGAACTTTTTAAACAATTTCGTTGAACACTACAAGCCTAGTCAATTGAAAGTCATACTAAAGAAAAATGTCTGCTCTCTCTCTCTCTCTCTCTCTCTCTCTCTCTCTCTCACACACACACACACACATCGAAGAAACTAATAATTATATAATGTTAATAGTGAGAAGTTCGTTAGAACCAGGAGTTTTCAGAACCCCTTCATAGATAGATATGAACAGACTAAAATAGATAGATAGATAGATATGAACAGACTAAAATAGATAGATAGATAGATATGAACAGACTAAAATAGATAGATAGATAAATAGATAGATAGATAGATAGATAGATGTGAACAGACTAAAATAGATAGATAGATAGATAGATGTGAACAGACTAAAATAGATAGATAGATAGATAGATGTGAACAGACTAAAATAGATAGATAGATAGATAGATGTGAACAGACTAAAATAGATAGATAGATAGATAGATGTGAACAGACTAAAATAGATAGATAGATAGATAGATGTGAACAGACTAAAATAGATAGATAGATAGATAGATGTGAACAGACTAAAATAGATAGATAGATAGATAGATGTGAACAGACTAAAATAGATAGATAGATAGATAGATGTGAACAGACTAAAATAGATAGATAGATATGAACAGACTAAAATAAATAGATAGATAGATAGATATGAGCAGACTAAAATAGATAGATAGATAGATATGAACAGACTAAATAGATAGATAGATAGATATGAACAGACTAAAATAGATAGATAGATAGATAGATATGAACAGACTAAAATAGATAGATAGATAGATAGATATGAACAGACTAAAATAGATAGATAGATAGATAGATATGAACAGACTAAAATAGATAGATAGATAGATAGATAGATATGAACAGACTAAAATAGATAGATAGATATGAACAGACTAAAATAGATAGATAGATATGAACAGACTAAAATAGATAGATAGATATGAACAGACTAAAATAGATAGATAGATATGAACAGACTAAAATAGATAGATAGATATGAACAGACTAAAATAGATAGATAGATATGAACAGACTAAAATAGATAGATAGATATGGAACAGACTAAAATAGATAGATAGATATGAACAGACTAAAATAGATAGATAGATAGATAGATAGATATGAACAGACTAAAATAGATAGATAGATAGATAGATATGAACAGACTAAAATAGATAGATAGATAGATAGATATGAACAGACTAAAATAGATAGATAGATAGATAGATATGAACAGACTAAAATAGATAGATAGATAGATAGATATGAACAGACTAAAATAGATAGATAGATAGATAGATATGAACAGACTAAATAGATAGATAGATAGATAGATATGAACAGACTAAAATAGATAGATAGATAGATAGATATGAACAGACTAAATAGATAGATAGATAGATAGATAGATATGAACAGACTAAATAGATAGATAGATAGATAGATATGAACAGACTAAAATAGATAGATAGATAGATAGATATGAACAGACTAAAATAGATAGATAGATAGATAGATATGAACAGACTAAAATAGATAGATAGATAGATAGATATGAACAGACTAAAATAGATAGATAGATAGATATGAACAGACTAAAATCGATAGATCGATAGATAGATAGATATGAACAGACTAAAATCGATAGATCGATAGATAGATAGATACATAGATATGAACAGACTAAAATAGATAGATAGATAGTTAGATAGATACATAGATATGAACAGACTAAAATAGATAGATAGATAGATAGATATGAACAGACTAAAATAGATAGATAGATAGATTGATAGATAGATAGATAGATATGAACAGACTAAAATAGATAGATAGATAGATATGAACAGACTAAAATAGATAGATAGATAGATATGAACAGACTAAAATAGATAGATAGATAGATAGATAGATATGAACAGACTAAAATTGATAGATAGATAGATAGATAGATAGATATGAACAGACTAAAATAGATAGATCGATAGATAGATATGAACAGAGTAAAATAGATAGATCGATAGATAGATATGAACAGACTAAAATAGATAGATCGATAGATAGATATGAACAGACTAAAATAGATAGATCGATAGATAGATATGAACAGACTAAAATAGATAGATCGATAGATAGATGAACAGACTAAAATAGATAGATCGATAGATAGATAGATATGAACAGACTAAAATAGATAGATAGATAGATAGATATGAACAGACTAAAATTGATAGATAGATAGATAGATAGATATGAACAGACTAAAAATAGATAGATCGATAGATAGATATGAACAGACTAAAATAGATAGATCGATAGATAGATATGAACAGACTAAAATAGATAGATCGATAGATAGATATGAACAGACTAAAATAGATAGATCGATAGATAGATGTGAACAGACTAAAATAGATAGATCGATAGATAGATGTGAACAGACTAAAATAGATAGATAGATAGATAGATGTGAACAGACTAAAATAGATAGATAGATAGATAGATGTGAACAGACTAAAATAGATAGATAGATAGATAGATGTGAATGGACTAAAATAGATAGATCGATAGATAGATATGAACAGACTAAAATAGATAGATCGATAGATAAATGTGAACAGACTAAAATAGATAGATAGATAGATAGATGTGAACAGACTAAAATAGATAGATAGATAGATAGATGTGAACAGACTAAAATAGATAGATCGATAGATAAATGTGAACAGACTAAAATAGATAGATAGATAGATAGATGTGAACAGACTAAAATAGATAGATAGATAGATAAATGTGAACAGACTAAAATAGATAGATCGATAGATAAATGAACAGACTAAAATAGATAGATCGATAGATAAATGTGAACAGACTAAAATAGATAGATAGATAGATAGATGTGAACAGACTAAAATAGATAGATAGATAGATAGATAGATAGATAGATGTGAACAGACTAAAATAGATAGATAGATAGATAGATGTGAACAGACTAAAATAGATAGATAGATAGATAGATGAACAGACTAAAATAGATAGATAGATAGATAGATAGATAGATAGATGAACAGACTAAAATAGATAGATAGATAGATAGATAGATGTGAACAGACTAAAATAGATAGATAGATAGATGTGAACAGACTAAAATAGATAGATAGATAGATGTGAACAGACTAAAATAGATAGATAGATTGTAGTTAGGTGTGATAGAAAGATAGATAAGTCAGTCAGTTAATTTCCATACGTGATACACGCTTAGGCAATAATGTCTCTTTTGATCCATAACTGACTAGGCACAAGATTTTCTTGCAGTAGTTTGCAATTGTTTTCTGCGGTAGACTGGTTATTAGCAAAGGTTAGAAAGACAAATCTGTCCTACTATTTAACCCATAGCTGGAGAAAGAAGATAAATTAATTCTTTTCCCAAGTGTATTTGAGCGTAAACGAATGTTACGAATTCAACTGATATTCGAACTCGGCTCCCAGGTTTCTCATTCCAAGCAGATATCCATTACACCACGAGAGACAGAGAGAAAGAGGGAGAGATGGGAGGATTTAACCCTTCTTTCTGTCTCTATGTTTATTTATATATTAAAGCAAAGAAGGGTCGATACGTCTCATGTTCCTGTATTTATGAAGAGATTCGTTTGCACGTATTACTGATTCGTCTTTATTTACACTCATGTCAAATTTACCGTTAGTAAAAACCTAAAAGGCTCAGCCCACACACATACGTACTCCCGACCTGAGCGCGCGCAATTTTGAAAGCATTTCTCCATCTCTGAAAAAGCATTGTGTGCGTATGTATATGAGCAAATGTCTGTTTCTTAACCCAACAGCTAAGTCACGGCTAATCAAGATAACTGTGACGAACAAGGAAAGTTGGTGTGTGGCCAGGATCTTACCACAAAGGGTTTGGGGAATTGTGATAGTGGATACCAGTGGGAGATTAATGGAAGATGGATGAATAGCACTGATGGAAAGAGGGACGGGAAAGTGAAAGAAACGACGAACGAACAATGAAGAAGAACGAATGAAACAAGGTTCGAGTAGAAGCGAACATTCAACAGGAAAATAAGGAATAATTAGTAAAAATGACAACGTAATTGAAAGAAAAATAACAAGTAAGAAAGAACGGAGAGAAAAAAGGAAAGAAAAGCGAAAAAAAGAAGAAAAAAGCACAGATAAAGAAATAAAGACTGGAATGAGAAAATTAAAGAGACGAGAACGAAGTAAAGAAAAAAAAGAAACAAACAAAAAAGTGAAAGATAAGGATAATAAAATGAATGAAAATGTTACCAAAATGTGTATAAAAACGGTAAAAAGAAAGCACGTGAAAGAAAGAATGCCATGAAACAACGAAAAGAAACCAAGTGAAATAAAATGAGAGAAATAAAGAAGAAACAAAGAAACAAAGAAAGAGAGAAAGAAAAACAAGCGAAAAAAACAGGCAGTACAAAAAAAATGAGAAATCAGGTGAAAGAAAAAAATGAAGAAATTTCGCGACAAGAAAAATAAATAACGCAAAAGAAATCAAACCAAAGAAAGATAACACGGGAGAGAATGAAAAAAAAATCCCAATTAAGTATAAAAAAAAAGAAAGAAAATGAATGAAAGAAAGCAAAAGAAGGAGACAGAACAAAATAAATCAGGTGAAAAAAAAAAAAAAGAACGATTTTGTATACTTGAGCAAAAGAAGCAGAAAGAGAACAAGCAGTCATGAATCCGAAACAAATGATCCCGAAAAAAACAAAATGGAGAAAGCAACAAGAAACGAGCGAAAAAGAACAAAATAAGAAACAAAGAAGACAGTAAAGAAAGAAGAACCACGGACAAAACGAACGTACAACTGACAAATGACACAAAGAAATGTACAAAGCGAAAGATAGTTTATGAGATGGAGGCAAATGAATAACAAAAACAAATAATCAAACACAGAAAGAAGAATGGGAAAAGCAATTGAATAGCAGAAAGAGTAACGAAAATGGAAATATTGGGAATAATGAAAGAAGTAAGCAGAATCCAAGGAAGAAGGACGGACCAATAGGAAAATATCTGAGTAAACCACAAGAAGTGAACAATGGATATCGAACGATCAGTAAGATTAGAAATAGGGCAGCTCGAAAGGAATTTATAATAGACGAATGAACATGAAAGAAAGCAGGAAGGATTTTAAGTAATATGAAATATGTTTATGTTCTGGAACAGTTATTTTCTTAAAGAAATCTAAAGAGAACCATCTCAGTTCTTCATCATATAAAGAATGATATCAATATGGAAAGAACGTCTGCTTCATACACTCTTTCAAAGCTCTTTATGATAGACTTGCTTTCTTTTGTTTTGAATGTAAATACCAGTACCTTTGTGCTTTGGCCGAATTGTCCTTATGGATATGTGTGCGTGTATACCGAATTACTCTTGATATTTTGTCTTAGCTGGTGTCATGGCGATAACCAGCGAAACGTATGTAAGAAGCATACAACTGTGCGTATGCTATGGTCGTTTCATTAACAGAAAATAACAGTTGATGTGCACCATTCTTTTAATGAAACCACTGCCTCTTCTCATCATTGTCATTAGATTCGTTTGGATTATGGTGATACATTCTGACTAGATAAGATCGATTGTTTTGATATTTTTAAGACTTATCAATCTTTTGCACGTTATTTCAAGCCAGAAAATATTTTTAATCATATCGCCCCAAGCAAGGCAGTTTACTGCCACTGGTATTCAGGGGTTACGAAGGAGGAAAGTTATGAGAAAGAGGGACAGGGGGTGTCAGGAAGTGGGTAAAAGAAGGATGAGAATACTGATGAGAGTGGAGTGAACGCAGAAAAGAGCATGAGAGAAAGTTATGAGAAAGAGTGACAGGTTATAGGGGGTGTCAGAAAATGAGTAAGAGAAGGATGAGTATACTGATAAGAGTGGAGTGGATGGAGAAAAGAGCATGAGAGAGAGAGAGGATGCAACTTAGTGAGATAAGATATGACTGTTGACGTTATATTTCAATTCTTGGAGATTGTAGTTGTCGGGTAAGCAAGTAAACGGAAGGAAATTCCACAGGCGGGAAGTGCGAGAAAAGAAGCTAATGGAGTAGAATTTGCGTTTACATTTTATTAGTTTCACAGTAAAAGGGTGGGCCTAAGTGCTAATCTTGTGGCTCTAGTAAATTTATGTATAGGGGCACCAGGGAGCTAAGTTCATCGGAGCAGAAGCTGTGAAAGTATTTGTAGAAGAGACACAGGAAAGTCACATTGCGCCGGTAATAATTATTTACAAATACAAACTCTAGTAATTTACCCAAAAATGAGGGTGGCGAGAAGAAATAGAACTTTATATTTCCTAATTTTATTTGACCATAAATGAATACAACGAAACCGACTGGATTTGAAACTCGGTTCTCTGACTTCAAATTACGAGCCGTTATTCATTAGACAACCTGCACGTTCCAAGCTTACAACATTACCCTAACCCTAACCCTACTGGTGCCCCTATATACGAATTTACTTGAGCCACATGATTAGCAACTAGGTCCCACCCTTTTACTGTGAAACCAATAACATATCAACGCAAATTCTAATCCATTAGCTTCTTTACTCGCACTTCCCGCCCGTGGAATTCCCTCCCGTTTACTTGCTTCCCCGACAGTCACAGTCTCCAAGAATTTAAATGTAAAATCAAAAATCATCTACAATCTCACTAACTTGCATCCTCTCTCTCTCATGCTCTCATTTCATTTCTGCAGTATTCTCATCCCTCTCCTACCCACTTCCTGACACCCCCTGTATTCTATCACGCCTTCTCATACCTTTCCTCCCTTCACAACAGTGGTAGTATAATGCCTTGCTTAGGGTGATACAATTATAAAAAAATGGTATTCACAAGCAGTCGAACATCAAGGTACTGACAAGGCTGTACGTTGATTAACAATGCTGATTGTACGAGAAAGGTACTTCAGTATAATATGGCTTTAAGCTCAAAACGATAAATCGTTGCATTCACTTATGCGCAAAAAACCGTCGAAAAAGGTATTAATACGCCACTTCTCCCTTCGGCTATGGGTTAAATAGCAGGAGAGATTGGGTTCTATAACTTTAGTTAGCAACCAGTCTATCGCAGAAAGTAATCGAACCCTACTGCGAGAAAATAATCAAACCAAACAGTCATGTGTCTTTCGAGACATGATTACCCAAACGTGTATCATGTATGACTTTACTGATTAACTGATGACCGTAAGCTATCACCACTTTAGAATCTACATGTTCCTTCCGTGCTTTCTGTAGGAAAAATATATTTACGAGGTAGAGGTATCGGAAACTATACCAAATAAGTTTTAAAATGATTCTTCTCTTAGATTGGTTGCCAACCAATATTAGAGATCTGAGTCTCCCTTGCTATTTATCCAATAAGTTCTTGGAGAAGTTATTGTTACACACCTTCCCCAGTGTTATTTGAGAAGAACATCGAACTTGACCACACACGGAACACAGCACGTCGAGTCGACTTTCAAGGTCGATAGCAGTCATGCTAATCGTACACCCACGTTCGAACGTGTAATGATACCACGAATATATCAACAATAGAGTGTCAGTTGTAGAACGGAGGTTCAATATTGCTCTGTGGAGAGTCTGCTGTACCACAGTAGCTGATAAAAGAGATAACATTAAATATATATTCTAAACCAGGTTAACGCCCAAGATATAAGCATTATGATAATATTTCTGTCTCAGGTCTTCACAATAGGCACGTATGGAAATGACAAGATAATACAATATCGGATTTAATTTAAAAAAAACAAATGCATGCGTCCTGTCAACTAAAGGTGTCTAAAGTGATAATTAGTTTTATTTCTTGCTTTTCCATTTTCTTGATATTTGTTTAAAAAACTAAACAAACAAAACAAAAAAAAAAACAGAAGAAACAAATAAAAAAACAACGACATACAACTGAATAATGTGTGTTTATTTAAGGGAAAAGTTCAAATAAATCTGTAAATAATTTTTCGATTTATATTTTTCTAATGCCTAATAATTTTGTAAAATATTTTTGACACGCACTGTAAAATTAAATAAAATTATTATGAATAGAAAAACTTCGTTCTAATTCTTGATTTAATGGGATTCATGATTTCGTTTCATCAGATGCATTTTAACTAATTGCCAAATTTATATTTTAGTGAGTCCAACGTTAACTAAAAACATTTTAAGTTAAATATATTTTCAGAACGTAGTCGGTCATAGCTCTCCATGGATGTTTTTCTTTATCATCTGTGAATTAACAAGCCTCCATTCTTTGTAAAGATCGTGGAGATTTTTTTTTCTTTGACTATTCGACATTTTGAAATTCAGAGTTCTTTTTCTTAGACCAGTTGCTAGCCAAGGTTAGAGAGTCATGTCTACTTTAATATTTGACCCAGTGCGGGAAGGAGAAAAGAAAGATTAATATGTATCCTAAATAAATTAAAGTGAACCGCCAAGGCTAGAATTTGAAATCGTCTCGCAAGTTCAAATTTCCACGACGATATCGGATAAACTATTCGTATATCCGACAATTTAGACGCTTAAAATTTTCTGAATTTTTGGGATGAGAATTTTATTTACACGATTTACATGCGGCTTATTTTCCTCATCTTTGTTGTTGTTAGGATAATGTTTCGTTCATTGTGTCTTCCGGCCTTCAACAAGTGCATATCGATCCGGATAACCTAGAGGGAATTGAACCCTTTATTAAGTTAACGATGATAGACTGCTCTCGTTTCACTCTCTATATCTAAGCATTTCTCGTCTAGTTCTTATTTTTAGTGATACTCAGTTGTTGCTCACTCTTTTTCTACTGAGTCCAAGTACACATTACTAAATCCAGGAATTGAGCAGAAAATTATTGCCATTAAATTGACGAACGAAAACTTTAAATTATTCAGCTATCGTTCGACAGGATTAAAGTGTAGATTCAAGAATTTACTGACATAGTAATTATGAGTTCAATCCCTTCGCCTTGCAGTGTTTACTTAAAGTCACTAGAAAAAGTGGGGACAATAACTGAACAATAAGCCGGAGAAAATAAGGGCTAAAACGCTTCGATAGCAACAACAAAGGATATGAAAATAGTTCGTATGTAAATAATCTTTAAAAAGCATTAACGTCAATCTAGTTATAGATACGGTCAATCTGTTGATCGATTTTATCAAAGAAAGAACTTAATTTTTATTCTCTAATTGTGATTTCCTATCATTCCTTAGATGGAGTTTGAGTTTTGAGCTTTGTTTAACGGCATATCAACCAGTGTGGGTTATTTAATGCCAGAAAGTTAGAGTTTTAAGGTATATTTTTAGTGTTCGGTTGTAGTGAGAAGGTTTAGTCAGATTTTGATTAAATTTTTTTGTTTTTAATTTTTATTTTAGAAAACTGAAAATGTCCTAGTTTTGTATTCAAAGATGTTTTGCTGAGAATAATTTGTTTCTTTCAAAAATGTATATTTTATTATAAATTCTATTTTTATGTATATATATCTATAAATGTGTATTTTTCTACATTCATAGTTTTCATCCAGGTTTATGGGTTAACTATTTGCCCATAGCTGGACCCTAACAGGTGTTACTACTCCGAGTCAGGGTGGACCTGGGAAGAACAGCAATTAAGATGTGGTTTCATGCTAACAACCTCCCGATCAGAGGTCTTGCTGCCGGATGCAGTTTACCGTCATACTCAGGACCTCCTTATGTGGAGTTTCTCTTTCATTCAAAATTCGGGACAAAGACAAAGATATTTTAAGTACCACTGTACATAATAGAATATAAGACTTGGTATTTTGAGTATACATTAAAATAACGCAGATATCAAATTTGAAACCGTTACAATCAAATGGCATAATTACGACGAATCAGCCATCCTTAGAAAATAACCCTTTACTGATCTCGAGCACAAGGTCCACATATGTAAAAGCCAATATTAATAAAACTTACAAGCCATAAAGGCGTGCCCAGGCGACAGATCAGACAACGTGCTTAAACAACTAATTTTCACGCCGCTTGAATTCCTCCTTCTTTACAGACATCAGACAGCTCAAATGATGCGTACGTCGAATCAAACGGAATTATAAGCTATATGAATAAGTCAAGACGTAGAAATGGAGAAGCTATGTTAAGTGTCCCGTTAGCTAAGTCATTTTTCCCGATGGCCAAATATTTAATGACCCCTTTTTTCTTCTTGCAGAATATGCAGAACCTCGATCATAATATTGTCTGAATTACTGCTATGATAAAACAGTTTGAATATTGATCGATTCTTTAAGATTCTTGTCGGACATTAGTGCTTACTAATCTCAGGATTCTGTTCAATAAATATTTCCATGGCTTCTACTCCAACGAACTTAAGTCACTGGTGCATCTGCAACAGGTGTTTACTCGTGCAAACAGACTAGCAAATGGGTCTCACCTATTCACAGTGAGATCAACCAAATACAGACGATAATTCGACTCCTGCAGTTTCTTTCCTCGCACTTCCCGCCTGTGGAACTCGCATCTTTATTCTTGCTTCCCTGACGGCTACAACCTACAGGAATTCAAATGTAAGGTAAATACTCATTTCTTAACCACTTAACCTTAGTTCTTTCCTCACCACCCCGTATAGCCTTTCCTTTCTCTCCACCTCTGCAACTGTCATCACACCTGTAGTCCCATCCTTCTCTTGCTCCTTGCTAAATGGTTTGTCCTTCTCTTCACTCTCTTCTATCTAGTGATTTTACTCGTTTGTAGCACCCTGAACATCAGTGGCGTTACCGCCTTGCTCGGGGTGATATGATTATAAAAAAAACTTTTCAAGAAAACGTGGTTTCTTGAGACGGAATGCAAGTTCATATATTCCACTAAATTGCTTACTAGGCATATTTTAACCGAAAAAAACACACCTAAAAATTATGAGTATTATGATGATATTATGTTACAATATTGAGTAGATTAACATTTACAGAACAAATTGAATATGTTTGAGTTCCATCAAAGACTCAATGAAGTATTAGGTTGTTACAAAAATAATGACCGATTTCAGAAACATTATTTTATTTTTAAAAAATTAAAAGTAGAAATGTTGAAATTAATCTAAATACGAGCCTTGAGCCTATATGCAGTTCTGCCATCGAACGACGAGATTATATCTCGTTGATAAAAAGTAATTTGCTGTAATGCAATGAAATGTTTGAAAGCTGATCTCACATCTAGTTTGGACCTAAAATTTTTATCATTTACAAATGTAATTAAGTACTGAAAAAAAAGAATTATCAGCGGATGAAATATCGAGAGAATATGAAGGGAGTGGTGAACTCTCATATCCCAAGTCTGAGTTTTTGCAACGCCATTCTTGCAACATGTGACCGCGCATTATTGTGAAGAAGAATTGGACCACGTCGAATTCAATAATGCAGGATTACTTTTTTTTTTGGCAGATGTGCATGTATTTCTAAAAGATGATTGCAGCAAAGCTCTGCATTAATGCTCTGATTGGCTTCCAGAATACTGTAGAAGATAACACCAACTGATGACCACCAAACAATCATCATAAACTTTGGCTGATGCAATTTCGGCTTTGAGCAATATTTGTGGGACTCATCACGATCAAGTTACTCACCTGATCGTTTACAATTATCATAAAGAATCCACTTTTCATCACAAGAGACCATTTGATCAAGAAAGGGATCCTTTCCGTTACGTAGAAAGAGCATCGGGCACACTTAAAATTGCTTTGATTGTCATTGAGGTCATGAGGAAGCAATTTATTGATACTTTTCACCTTGCCAATACACGGCAAATAAGGTTAGATTGTTGTAGTACTAACACTAAGCGTCTGAGACATTTCTTTCACACTTTGACGTGGGTTTTTCTCAATAGTTACTTGCAATTGTTCGTTGTCAATACTGCATTACCGTCCTCTACCTTCTTCATTATCAAGGCTCTCATTATCAGTACGGAATTCCTGGAACAACCTTCGTACGGTTCGATCACTTGCGGATGCATCTCTCCAGGCTCTGTTGATATTGGCTGAAGATTGGGAGGCACTGTGATCAGTTCTGATCTCATGCAAGAAAACGAAGATCATGTTTTCTCATGTTCATAATTAAGAGCTTCTATGCTTCAAGAATATTTATGTCTGAAAATAAGGGACAAATAATTAAAGAGCCCAAATTAATTATTATTGATACCGAAATTCACCTAATATATACCGTGACTACTATGTTAAAATGTCCTTTTCAAAATATAACATTTTGAGCGACTATTATTTTTGTAACAACCTAGTATATTAGTTTAAAAGGTTGTCATGCTGCCATATATGAACTGTATATGCTCAATTCTTACTTTCTAATCTTGACAGCGTTCAAAAGATTTTACGCGGCTTTTAGGGTGATGTACTACTCCAAAACATACAGTTCTGTCGTTCTGATATCGCCGCAAGTTTATCACCACACTTTTTCTATCCATGACATGAGTTCAGATAAGTGCTCTATTCTTTACTGTCAACATCTCAATCCTTTACCACTAAAATCCGATTTACTACGTCCAGATTGTCGTATATTCCAAATGTAACCCTTAGTAAGAAGGATGTTCCTCTCTTTCTAAGTATATTTCCTTCATGGAACACAACCTTCCCTTGGATATCTTCCCACGGCACTTCAGTATTAACATCTTTAATTTTAGGCTCAGTATCGAGCATGTGAGAAATTATGAGGTTTTAGAAAAGATTAAAACAAAACGGAAATTAATACTAAGCATCAGGAAGAATACCTTAGAAAAATGTTATTTTTCAAGATTTCAAACTACCGCATATCAATATTGCCTCGCGAATAGCAAACGTGCTATATGAACATCATTCGACCAAAATAATTATCAACGTTATAGAATTGGAAATTTTAATTAAAATTCCAAAATAATTTCATATAAGCTAAAGTTTAATAATGAACATTCCAATGTACAAATGATACGCAACATGACTCAATGTTGCAAATTAAAGTAGTGAATTCGATATTAACTGGGTGCTCCATAATTTCGGCCTTGTCACAAATCTAAGCCAAGCTTAGTAAATTATTATAATATATAGCATAAAACTCAAAGACGTACTTTCGACGTAGGACAATATATATATATATATATATATATATATATATATACACATTTATTAATATATATATATATATATACATACACATTTATTAATATATATATATGTATATATATATATATATACATTTATTAATATATATATATGTATATATATATATATACATTTATTAATATATATATATGTATATATATATATATACATTTATTAATATATATATATGTATATATATATATATACATTTATTAATATATATATATGTATATATATATATATACATTTATTAATATATATATGTATATATATATATATACATTTATTAATATATATATATGTATATATATATATATACATACACATTTATTAATATATATATATATACATACACATTTATTAATATATATATATGTAAATATATATATATATATACATACACATTTATTAATATATATATATGTATATATATATATATATATACATACACATTTATTAATATATATATATGTATATATATATACATATATACATACACATTTATTAATAATATATATATATATATGTATATATATTTATTAATATATATATATAGTGTCTCATCTGATGAGACATTGGAAGTCCAATATCAAACGAAATGTACAATTTCTACTGGATATATATTTTTAAAAAATTGTACATGTTCTAAAATACAATTTATAATAAATATTCACAGCTCTATATTATATATCGAGCACTGTTTTAAATTAATGTTTTGGACCTTGTAAGTCTTTCTTCGTTTCTTATTCACTCATATATATATATATATATATATATATATATATTATTGTCATCTGCAGACAGATCTGTTTCGATGCATCACAGCTCATCAGTACGGTTAGAATCCGATTGCTACACAACCCAGGCTCGAAACCTGATATATATATATATATATATATATATATATATATATATATATATAGTTCCGCTCATACTACACTGAGCACTGTTTTATTAACACCTGAATAATAATATTATCCATGTGTTTACCATCACATATATATTTATTAATTCCCGTACCTATATATATATATATATATATATATATATATATATATGTCTGTGTGTGTTTGTGTGTCTATGTGTGTGTGTGTGTATTGTGATTTTCTTTTTATTAAATTGTTCAATATTTAGCGAAGATCAATTCAGAATTTCGTACTTTTTCAATCAGTCAACTGCACTGTTAAAAAGTACACACCTGCACATCTGCACATCCTCCAGCCCTTACACATATTTTTTTAATCGTATCACCCCGAGCAAGGCGGTAACGCCACTGATGAGCAGAGGGCTGCGTAATGGTGAAAAGATTGGAAAAGAAAAGCCGGAAACCACGTCCTAAGCAGGGAACAAGGGATGAGCCTCTTAACCTGTTCAATAGACGTGGGTGGAGTGTGAACCGGGCGATAGATAGATCTATCTACTCCAATTGAAAAAAAAAAGAAACCAAAGTGAGAAGATTGGCAAAGAGAAAGCCGGAAACCACATCCTAAACAGGGAACAAGGGATGATCCTCTTGACCTGTTCAGTAGACGTGGGTGGAGTGTGAACCGGGCGATAGATAGATCTATCTACTCCAAATATGCAGTTAGAGAGAGTGAGTGAGAGAGAGAGAGGGTGAGAGAGAGAGAGCAGGTAGGTAATTTATCGTTTCTCTATTCCTTCCACAATTTTTATATTCACAAATAAATTATTTCTAACGTCAAATCCTCGTTTAAAAATATCTCTCAACTTCTCTTCTCCTGGGCAAAGGATTGATAATCTTTCAACTTCAAGTGCCACTTTTGATATTCATTATGTCTTTTTAATTTAATCTTTGAAAATATTCGGTTTCAGTAAACATTAATTTATTAATGGATGTTCACCATTGATCAAACTTTCCAAAACGGCTTTAGAAGAAATGTTAATGAGTTCTTCTTGAAGCTTATTTAAGTCAAGTTCTTAAGAAATACTTCAATAATGCCAGGCAATGTTGAGCTATCGGGAATACTTTCAACATTCAGCCAAGCAAATTGGTATTTTTTTGTCTTGTTTGGTCAGGCGAATAGATGTCAGAGCGTACAAGCTTGAACATGATGTTTGAACCTATTCTTAATTTCAACCCAAAGATTAATTAGAAGGATCAATGTCTAAGTCCATATCGATGTGCCACTGAGCCGGAAACTTTTCTGAATAAGAATGCAATTACATTTGAATTTTAAAAGCCTCTTACGATAACCAGTACTCTTTTCTCTAGCACGCATTCCAATCGATAGATAACACATGCCGCTTAATTAAATTGTTCAGTCAATCTATGAGTGATATTCTTTTTTATATATTTTGTATATAGTCCGCCCATATGTTCATTTACGTCAATGTCACAGAAATATTTTTGAAATAAATATTGAAATCTTACTTAATATTTCTTTTTTCTATGATTTTATTTTAGTTTATTTTTTTTGTAAAGTTGACGAATTTTTGATGCATCAAAAATATTTCCGTTTTTTAAGACCTATATTTCATGTCCACATCAGAATACAAGCTACCGCTACACCATTATTTCATCATGATAACAAAACACTTGAAGATTTACGGTTTTCTAAATTGCATATTTTCGCGGATCGTAATTCTTATTTTATTGATTGCATAAGCTCTTTACGAGTTTTAGAAAATGCTATAAAATATATCGACTATAAAATACTATGAAATATATAGACTATAATGTAACAATAAAAATCCAAAGATTGCATCGGTAAATATTGAGCTTAAAATTTTTAACATTTACTTTATTTTTTCTATCTTACTTGGTAGATCTTTCTTATTATTAGAAAGACCTTTTTTCGCACAAAGACCAAATATATATATATATATATATATATATATATATATATATATATATATATATCCAAGTAAAAAGAACTCAATATTTTACTATTTTGAGTGCTCCGGCATTTATTTTATTATAAACAGAGCTCAATATAATAAATATTAAAGAGCTTAATATAATCATATGGTTATGAATTAATTGTACATTGGGACACGTAATTACTATGTTTCGAGGTAAATTCTTTTCATCAGGCAATGTTTGATGTTGGTTGCACAAATAATTTACATTTACCTTCGGTTTGTTGTTTATGTATGTGGGAAGACATAAAATTTACATTTTTTTTTCTCAATTGGAGTAGATAGACTAAACTAAACTATCGCCCGGTTCACACTCCACTCACGTCTATTGAACAGGTGAAGAGGCTCATCCCTTGTTTCCTGTTTAGGATGCGGTTTCCGGTTTTTCTCTTTTCTAATCTTCTCACTGTTTTTATTTTTCAATTGGAGTAGATAGACTAAACTACCGCCCGGTTCACACTCTACCCACGTCTATTGAACAGGTAAAGAGGCTCATCCCTTGTTTCCTGTTTAGGATGTGGTTTCCGGTTTTTCTCTTTTCTAATCTTCTCACTCTTATGTAGCCCCCTGCACATCAGTGGCGTTACCGCCTTGCTTGGGGTGATATGATTAAAAAAAAAAATGTGTGCCCCTTTTAACTAATCAGACCGAAGAATCATTTCGGAATTTGGCCCCCCAAAATACATACTAACTTTTTCTCTTTTGTTCTTCTTTATCCCTTTCTTTACTTTTCTCCTTTCTTCTTTTTCTTCCCTAACGGTCAAGATGTCCACCTGCTTTTAACTTAATTTTATCTTTTTCCTTTTTTTCCACTTTTATTGTTTTTCGCTGAGATTTATTGTTTTTGATGTGATGTACCCATTTAGTACAAAGGCTGTTCTTTTCACTTTCTTATCATTTTGGTCTCCTCTTTAAGAGAACAGGAGGGTGGGGTGAAGAAAAAGAAGAAATTTCTTCTTCTTATCAGTGCTTTTCTAGTTCTAATTTTCACAAAAATTTGATTTATTTGTAACATTTTTGTTACTTCTTTTTTTCTAATTTACTTCCTGCTATACTTATACCATCTTTCTAATATCTATTTATTTATTTATTTATTTATTGTAAATTTGTTATAAAAAGAAACTTTTTTATAAATAATTTTATGTTCCAATTTACATTATTTTGAGAGTTCGTGAGTTATTATTTTCCTTAAACGCTTATTAGTTATATGCATGTTATTTCATTTAGAGTTTACTGGGGCAAGAAGTGGCTTGTCAACTTCAATTCGTCTAGGATCAAGCTGTTGTCTGTCAACCATTACAGACAACCTCTCCTGCCTCCCATAAGCATGGACCAAGCTATTCTCCCGGAGAGCAATACACTACGCCTCCTCGGCCTTACCCTGTCCTCAGACCTCAAATGGAACCACTATATTGAATCCATAGCAAAATCTACTGCTAAGAAGGTTGGGTCACTATGTCGATCCATCCTGCATATATACAAGTCAACCATCCAGCCGTGCATGGAGTACTGCTGCCATTTATGGTCAGGCGCCCCTGCCGTTCTCCTCAGTGTTCTTGACAGGCTCCAAAGGAGAGTCTGTAATGTGATAGGTACTGATCTGGCGGCTCGACTGCAGCCACTTCCCCACTTCCCCTCTACCTATGTATCTGTCATCGCACCTGCATTCTCAGCTTTCTATTGCTCCTTTCTAACTAGTTTGTACTCCTCACGCTTTTCTAATTAATCTTTTTACAGTTATGTAGCCCCCCGCTCATCAGTGTCATTTCTGCGTTGCTCGGGGTGAAATAATTATATATATATATATTGTTGCTATTACTGGTCAGTTAGTTTAATTTTTCCAGTATTATTACTTGTTTTTATTTTTTTACTGGAGAGAAGGAGTGTAAAAATGTTTCATGTTTTTTTACTTTTCAAGCGCTTTCATCCACTTCAGTGGCCACTTTCAATGATGTTATTTTTCCGATGGTATTTTTACACTCCTTAACTCCAGAAGAAACATGAAAGAACACAGGAAAAATTGCATAGAATTTCATAACATCTTCCTTTTTGGTCGTTTTAAAGGAAACATTTTTTAAAAAGGTTGCTGCCTATACATGCATATATATATATATATATAATTTGTACAGCAGTCTTTCTTTGCAATCTTTTAAGTAGGCATATGAAAAGAAGTGATCAAGACAAATGTTTAGATATCGCTTGAATGTCTAGTGTCCATTCCTTTCCTGAAACGTTATCACATCTATATTCGAATGACTGTCTAGTATAAAAATGCTTCTAAGCGGAATACATATAAACGTGGTGTTGATATATCCGTCATTTTATTCAAGCAGAAGATGGTTAAAATTTATCTTCCGTGCTTGATAGAAATTCTGAAGATATATCATTCTCTTTTTCACTAACATGTATCCTATCAGTCACACACACGCTTAGGCGACCATGTCTCGAAAGCGACATGACTGACTGGGCAGAAGATTATCCCACAGTAAGTTGCTATTGCGGTAGACTGGTTGCCAACCAAGGCTATAGAACCCAATCTGTCCTGTTATTTAACTCATAACTGGAGGGAGAAGAGATAGATTATATTACATTATTATATTATGTATAATTAACTGGGAATCAGTTTATTACTTTATAACAATAAATATCTGATCCCCCACTTCATGCCCAGTAGATGTTTTAATTAAGTTTTCAACTATTATATTCAGTCAGTCAGTTAAGTGCCATACGTGATAAATGCTTGGGAGATCATATCACGAAAGAGACATAACTGACTTGGCAGAAAATTATCCCGCAGTAGGTTGCCATTGCAGTAGACTGTTTGCCGACCAAGGCTATAGAACCCAATCTGTTCTATTATTTAACCCATAATTGGAGGGAAGAGACGTATTAATACCTTTCCCAAGGTTATTTGTGCGTAAGTGAATGCAAGCCATTCAAATGGAATTCGAACTCGGCTCCCCGATTTCTCGTTCCTAGCTGATATCCACTGCACCACAACGCACATCTTGCACCATAACGCACATCCTATAACAGTAAATTCTATTACAGTATCAAAATTTCAATTTCAATAACTTTCTGAACTTCTAGTAATAATAATAATACAGGTTGGTGGCTTCCTCGGATTTGCAAGTATAAGCAATTTAGAAACTGCTAGTTCGTAAACAAATCTAATCTTACGCTCAACGGCAACTATTCAACATCTGTCATTGTAAGATGCAAATAGCCGCTTTCTCGAGTGGTTAGAACTGGTACAACACTAACCATGGTCGATTTGTATGAGTTGTCACTTCTTGATTATATCGATCAGGTGAAACGATCCGGGCGTCAAATACTGTCGAGGAGTGTATGTAAAAGTTAATACGCGTTGAAGCAAGCCTTGTTAGTGAAATTGGGTTGACGAAGTTCGGAAGCCTTCTATGTTACTCTATCACGAAGCTCCGAACGATCGTGACCGAGGGCTTGAGGGAGCCAGCCCTTGTACAATTATTGATCACATTAGATTATACGTTGTCTCTCAGAAAGTATAAACACGTTCCGCCCAGCATGTAAATAGAAACCACAGGCTGTTTCTGTTGAAGAAACACAGAAGGGTTTACCTTTACCACCTAAGAAGATGGAGTTGCCCTGAAACGTTTTCGTATCATTGTTATATAATATACACAACTTTATTATATAAAGACATTTGTATTAAGTGGGCTGTGGCACACATTTATGGTTTAGTATTTGATTTTGAGTTTTATTTAACGGCTTTTAATCCTCAGTTTTCGTAAGAAGGTTGATTTAGTCAGATTTTAATGGGTTTTTTTTTCTGTTTTTTTTATTTTATTTTAGAAAATTGAAAATGTTTTCTAGTTTTGTATTTTAAAAGGTTTTGCAGAAAATAAATTGTTTTTCTTCAAAAATGTGTTATGGCAATAATTTTTTCTTCAAAAATTCATTGCTGGTTATAATTTTTCTTAAAAAATGTATATTTTTCTATAAAAGTTTATTTTTATGTATATATTTCTATAAAAGTGTAATGTTTTATATTTTCATAGTGTTTTGATCCCAATTTGGAGGTTAACGATTTGCACATAGCTGGGACCTAACAGGTGCTCCCACTCCGGGTCAGGGTGGACCTGAGAACAACAGCAATTAAGAGGTGGTTCCATGCTCCTCACAACCTCCCAATCATAGACCTTGCTGCTGGATGCAGTTTACCGTCATACCGAGGACTGGTTTAGTATTTGTATGACAATACATATATATAGCTTTTGCTATAAATAATCCATTAAAACCAGTTGCATATGGGTAGACATGGATATTTTTTTATAATCATTTCACCCCAAGCAAGGCAGAGATATCACTGGTACGCAAGGGATTAAAGTGAGATAATAGAAAAAAGTGTATAGTATATATCGAAGAAAAGATAAAAGATAGATGAGAATCAATTAGATAAAAGATGGCAATTGATGTTGCATTTAAACTTTCGAAGATTGTAGCTATCAGGGAAGGAAGCAATGGATGTGATTTTCACAATCTGAAAGTGCGAGAAAAGAAACTATTAGAGTAGAAGAGATTGGTTATATTGAACTATTTCGGCAGTAAAACGTTGGAACTTAATGCCAATCTAGTAGCACGAGTATTCAGAGTAACAGGTAAAAAATAAACTCGTCAGAGTTGTTGCCATGGAAATACTTGTAGAAAAGACAGAGGGAAGCCATATCATGTTGACGAGAAAGTGACTGACAAATCAAAATCAATTTTATTGCAGATCTTCCATTGGTTTTTGTGGATAAAATTTATTGAAATTATATTATATTGCAATTGGTTTTTTATTGAACTTGCCAAATGTAAGTTCTATTCTAATATTTTGTCTTCAGGCACGACTCGTCTGTGGGTCCGGTTTATTGCATCGTTATCACCAATAATCTAGCAAAGATGCAAATACAAAATCAATTGTCAATTTCTTCAGGAAAAATTGAAAAGCCTTAAAAAATGTACAATAAAAAATTTCATTTATTGTCCTTTATTCTCTGCAAATTTCTTCTCATTCTCTTTCACTCTTAATACCCGTCTGCATCTTAGTGACTTCATTGCCTTACTCGGGTGGCAAAATAATTATATAAAAAAAGTTCATCAGGGTGGAAAATGTAATTCAAGTGCTAAATTCGAATTCAGCCTCAGTGCATATATTAACACATAAAAAAGGTTTGCGGTTGGAGGTGCGTTGTCGGTGCAGTAGATATCGACTCGGAACGACAAATCGAGGAGCCGAGTTCGAATTCCAGGTGAATTCCTTGCATTCACTTACGGACAAATACCCTTGATAAAGGTATTAATCCATCTCTTCCCTCCAGTTATGGGTGAATAACAGGACAGATTGGGTTCTATAGCAATGGTTGGCAACCAGTCTACCGCAGAAAGCAATGACAACCTACTGCCCAGTCAGTCATGTGTCTTTCGAGACATGATCGCCCAAAGCGTGTATCATGTATGGCACTTAACTGACTGAATGAATGTTGACTAGGAATTTGTCTATTAGATTACAGAGTTCATATTCTAGCTCTGGTTCTTTATTTTCGCTTAACCGCACATATGAGAAATATCATGAATTCATGTTATCTCCCCATATTTATAGGCTGTTTAGTAAGTTTGTACCACTAAGACCATTATTTTCTCCAAAAAGAAAAATATATATATATAAAATATTTATATTTTGGCATAGAGTTGATATACCATTAAACAAAAACAACTAACCTTCTGCTTGAGTTTAAATAAAGAGGCAAACTAGACTGTGTTCCTTCGATTGACAATCATTCTAGAAGCAAATGTCTGAATTTCAAATCGATTAGGCATAGAGCTGGCAACTCTTCCACATAAAAACTTACTTGCTGCGCAAGACACAGCAGTATCAACTAACCTGGCGTGAGTGAGGCCTTATTCTCCACAGTTGTAATGTGGCTTCCCTGTGTCTCTTCTACAAATACTTTCACAACTTCAGCTCCTATGAGCTTAGCTCCCTGTTTCCCCATCTGCATGAATTTATTCGAGCTAGATTAGTGGCTACAGTGAAACCTATTCAATGTAACCGAAACTTCTACTCCAATAGCTTCTTTGCTCGCACTTCCCGTCTGTGGAATTCCCTTACGTATACTTGCTTCCCTGACAGCTGCAATCACTAAGAATTTAAATGCAAAGTCAATTGCCATCTCATATCTCTGATGAGCTTAGCTCCCTGATGCCCCATCTGCATGAATTTACGTATACTTGCTTCCCTGACAGCTATAATCTCCAAGTATTTCAATGCAAAGTCAATTGCCATTTATTATTTCGTTATGTTCCTCTTTATAATCACTCACTTCTTATGTAGCCCCCACTCCCTGGGTATTAGTGTCAGTTCTGTCTTGTTTGGGTGAAATGATTAGAGAAATGTGTCTAATGGTACTAATGAGGATGGAGATATTGCAAATAATGTTTAAGTATCTATAATAGGAATACTGGCTTATGTCAGACAAGTACATTGAAAGAATCTTTTAATTACAGCTTACTATATATAATTTTGCAAAGAAAAAATATTAAAAAAATGGAGGAACTGGACACAGAATTTCAAGGTGAAAACCATTCTCTTTATTAAAGAACAGAATCTGAATACATTTCTATATATAATAACTTTGAGGCTACAATAGCACAATAATGAAAGAGATTCTTTTCTTACACGAGGTTTCAGCAAATCATTTTTTTAATCAATGGGGATATATTGAGAGCTTTTGAATATATTTTCAGCATATGAAATATTCTACAAATTGTATCAGTCGATGATCTTGGCTATTCTGGGGATGTGTGTGTGTGTGGTGTAATGGATAGCGATTCGGTTTGAGAAATAGGAGAGCCGATTTTCACCTCTAATCCGGTTTGTTATATTAACTTACACGCAGATACCCTTGGAATAGCTATACACCCGTCTCTTCACGTCAGATATTAGTTAAAAAGTAGGACCTGTATCTGTAAAATCCTTGTCATTCTCAAAAAATGTTAATGCTAAATTCTCTCAATAAAACGCGGTCCAAAATATGTTCTTGTTTTAAATAACATACGATTGATTAAAAAGTAGGGCCTGTAACTGTAAAATCCTTGTTATTCTAAAAACGGTCCAAAATATGTTCTTGTTTTAAGTAGCATACAAGGAGTTGCTAAGTCGTAAATCAAATCAATATATGACTCTTCTGATGGATTTCGATGGCTAGAAGTTGGGGCTTTTCTTTATCCTGCATTAGAATATTAATCACTAGACAACTTATTGATGTAAGCTGTTTTTGTCTTAATGGAAAAGCTGCCACGGTTAAAGTAAGTTAATATTCTACATATTTCTACGGTACAGAGTTGTCATGTACGTTACGCCCCGTTAATATATTATATATATTATGTACTACAGAAAAAAGGGAAATCGAACATAGAATACGCTGCGCAATGAGATAGTTTCACACAACATTAGGGATCTCGAGCCAGAAGATTAGAAACTATGTCCTACCATTTTATTGTGAAACCGATAAAACATAAACGCAAATTCTACTCAATCAGCTTCTTTTCTCGCACTTCACGCCTGTGGAATTCCCTTCCGATTACTTGCTTTTCCCGACAACTACAATCTTCAAGAATTGAAATGTAAAGTCAATAGTCATCTCCTGTCTCGCTAACTAGCATCCTCTCTCTCATGCTCTTTTCTCCAGTATTCTGTTCCTTCTCATACCTTTTCCTGACATCCCCTGTAACCTATCACAATTTCACATAACATTCTTCTCATGTAACCCCCTGCACAACAGTGGCAGTAATATGTCTTGCTTTTGGCCACACGATTATAAAACAAATCGCTACAAAATCAAAAGATAAATGTGAAAACTCGAGTCACGTTCTTGAATAGTATCGTCAAATCAAGCAACCTTAAGTTAAGCAACCTTGAGCCTGGTCAGTACTTAGATGTTTGACCGCTTGGGAATACCAGGTGCTGTAAGCGTTTAGTGACGGATGTGCTTTGTGGTGCAGTGGATATCGGCTCGAAAAGAGAAATCGGTGAGTCGAGTTCGAATTCCAGTTGAATACCCTGCATTCACTTAAGCACTGGTACTTTTGGGAAAAGTATTAATCCGTCCCTTCCCTACAGTTCTGGGTTAAATATCAAGGGTAGAACTTTGCGATCCTGCTCTTAAAAACAAATCTCAATGAAATTTGATACTCGAAAAGTAAGATGTTGTAGAAATAAAAAAAATCTTACCCAAAATCATTGGTGATGACCTTAAATGACCCATAGCGGTTGATAGGTCGTTAAACCTTGAAACAAACAAACAAAATCAAATCAAGACTGTCATATGGATGAAGTGCATGGTGTCAAAACCGTCCAGCTTTACAAATAAAGAACTGTATCAAATAAAAATATCCCTATTACTTA
Organism: Ascarosepion bandense; assembly: GCA_037127315.1. NCBI lineage: Eukaryota > Metazoa > Mollusca > Cephalopoda > Sepiida > Sepiidae > Ascarosepion > Ascarosepion bandense. Next base: position 1,102,825 of record JBBBDQ010000374.1, read on the forward strand.
AGGACTTGCAGCAGCAGTTAACTAAATCGGATGGTGGCAGATAAAGTATTGACAAAATCAAAATATTAAAGTTACACAAAACTTCAAACAAAAGTTTAGGAAAGGAGCGATAAAAGCTACTGGACATGAAAAAGCAATTTACCTGGAAAATTTTATCAAGAGAAAGATTTCACACATTTTAATCAAAAGCAGAACTGATTTCACGGCTCATAAATACCAAAGGTTTTCTTATAGGGTTACGGTCAGTCACTCAGTTTAAGTGTCATACGTGGTACACGCTTTTTTGTCTCGAAAGAGACATAACTGACATGACAGTAGGTTGCTATTGCTTTCTGCGCTAGACTGGTTGCCAGTCAAGGCTATAGAACCCAATCTGTCCTGTTATTTAACCGATAACTGGAGAGGAGAGACCGATTAATACCTTTCCCAAGGGTATTTTTGCGTAAGTGTATGCAAGAAATTCAACTGGAATTTGAAATCGGCTCCCAGATTTCTCGTTCCGAGTCGATATCCATTGCACCACAACGCACATGCTAAGGTAATGTTAATATTACCATTATGTTTCGGTTAGAAGGAAAAATAACCTTAAATATACACAATTTAAGACATTTTCAAGATACATTCAAAACAAGACAGTTACTGTTAAATAGATCGGATATGAATGAAAGTTTAGGTGATACCAAGTGAAGATTCTGATGAGAAGGAGGATTGATAATGATGGATATCTGACGTTAAAAAAATTAATTTTTGTAGTGTTCAGGAAAGCGTCCTTGCTGGAGTCTATTTCCAAAATGTAACAGTTCATAGGAAAAGAAATCTCTCTTGTGTACTCCTTGCCTTAAATTTAAGATATAAAGAAAATGAGGGGATTTTGACTTCGTGAGTGTTTGCATGATGTGTTATAGTTGTAAAGTTATGAACTGGTGAAATTAACGAATGAAGCTAATTGGACATTTTGCATGGAAATAACGATAAAATAGCGATAAGATTGCAGCGATGCAGTAGAACGGAGAATTGATCTTCTCTCACAATCTGCGTAAAAATTTGGAATCTAACAAGGCAGAAAAGTGATAATTGACTAGCTTCAGCTATGATATATATTTTGATCATTGCATAAAAACATAAAAATGCTACTAAGACGTAAAAGGTTACTGAATGTGAGAGAAAAACAAAGAAGATTACTGGACTGTTGTGTAATGTCTGTCCTTCAATATGGCAGCAAATGCTGGACAATCTCATCAAAGATGAAGGACAAACTTGAAGCAACCAAAATGTGGTTTTAAAAAGGATGCTGAGAGTACCATAGATGGATCACGCGAGCAACGACGAGGTTTTGGAGAAGAAGAACACGAGAAGGAAACTAATAATTAACATAAGGAAAAGAAAGCTGAAGTTTTGGGGACATGTAATGAGGAAGGAAGGCTTGGAGAACTTGAATGAAATAAAGCTACTAAGACGCAACAGATTAGTAAATGTGAAAGAAAAAAACATTTTTAAGGAAAGAAAACAATTAAAAAAAGCTATTAACAAGACGTTAATGATTGAAACTGATCTTCACAAAATGAAATGTAAAGTTGACGGGAAAGCAAGAATCCGGACGAGATTTTAACAAGAAAGAAATTCAAAGGCAAAAACACTTAGCAAAATCCTTACAGTTACATCTAGCCATTTCAACTGTAAAATGATGAGACCTAGCCGTCAATCTAGTACTGCGCTTAAATTCATAATGTCTAGATATCAAAGAGAATATCTCATCAGAATAATTACCATAAAATGTTTATAGAAAAGACACAAGGAAACCATGTTATAGCGGAAGAAAAAGGAATGAAACCGAGGTGCCAGGTTAGTAATATGGCAGCAATATACATTTATTTGGTTTAATCTTACTCTTTTAAAGATAAAATATAACCAAATGAAATAGAACGAGTCAATCATGCTTTAATTTTATGTTAACTATGTAAACTATGAAACCATTCCAACGGAAACTAAACCACACTTTACTCGATTGTTAGAATACTATTTTAGAAGATTTGTGAAATTTCACGCTTAAATGTGTTCACTTATTAGGGTTCGTAAAAGTATAATTGAAATAAAATAATTAGATTTATTATTAACTATAGTAAAGTATTGAGTATGTTAGAAACAAAGAAAAGTTTGTTATTTGATTGCGATCAACCTATATAGCTGTCAATGCTAAGCACTCTCCTAGTAAATAAAGAAGATAATTTAAATGTGGTTATGCAGAAGGATGGTGGGAATGTTATAATCTGAACATGTACACTACTGGCCATAATTATTAGGCCACCCCAGTTTAAAAAAATAAATGATATTTTTCATACTATTTTTAGTATTTATTGCCACGTGGATAATTCTAAATGAAAATAGAACTGTTCTTCTGTTATTATTACTTTGCAAAATTTTACAAGGCAGTCAGGAAGCCTTTGCTTTGGCCAGCTAATAAGAAGAAGAGACTAGCATGGAGAAGAGAGCACAAAAACTGAACACCAGAACAGTTCATTTGATGCACAAGTTATTGCGCAGTATTTACAAAGAACAATTCTATTTTCATTTAGAATTATCCACTTGGCAATAAATACTAAAAATAGTATGAAATACATCGTTTTTTAAAAAAACTGAGTTGGTCTAATAATTATGGCCGGTAGTGTAATTATTAACAAATATTTAAGGAAAAATGAAACAAAACCTTCTACTAAGAGACTGTTATGGTGAAGCACACCTATTCCTCAGATAATGAACTCTCCCTCCTAAGAGTTAACAGAAAGTTAACGCGAAAAGTTCTTGGGAAGTTCATAGGATTTCTTAGAATTCCAGAGAGTTCTTTAGAGTTCTATTGGAGTTCAGTAGAACTACTAGACAGTTGATATTGGTCGGCAGTTTACCGAAAACTAAGGAGTCAGCTTTCAGTCCTAACATTTTGGGTGCGTTAAGTTGATTAGCAACCGACATAGCACGATTATAACATTCAATGCGAAAACTAATCCACAACAGAGTCAGACAGTTGAAATTTGTAGAGCGCACAGTAAACGATGGCTAGGAAAATATGACACTCGCAAGACATATCGAAGGTAAGACGGAGAAAGTAAAACAACGAGTAATTTACTTAAACTTGCGTCAACAGATGGTGTTTTCTCCCCAGATTTATTCAACCTGTACAGCGAAGCAATTATAAGAGCACTAGAAATCCCGCCAGATTTCCTTACTGGCGGCCATACATAACCTTAGCAATATAAGATACACAACTGATAGTGAGCTGATAGAAGAGACGGAAAGAAAAGACATCCTATAGAATGGAGCGAAGGAATGGAGCGAGAAGAAAAAATATTAAAAATATACTAAAGGAAAACTGAATGGATGGTCATCAGGAAAAAAGAGGAACCCAAAATGTCAATTACGGGTCGGAGATACTAAAATCAAACAGAAAAAGTTAATTTTTTTTTTAATCGTATCACCCCGAGCAAGGCGTTAACGCCACTGGTGTGCAGGGGGCTACGTAATAGTTAAAAGATTGGAAAAGAGAAAGCCGGAAACCACATCCTAAACAGGGAACAAGAGATGAGCCTTTTAACCTGTTCAATAGACGTGGGTGGATTGTGAACCGGGCGATAGATAGATCTATATACTCCAATTGAAAAAAAAAAAGAAATCCAAGTTAGAAGATTAATATATGAGAAGTGTTCTAACAGAGGACGAGCTAGAAAGGACAGGAAGTTGTGAAGGGCGATGATCGCGTAAGATCTGAATGAACACGGCATATTAAAGAAGATGAAGAAGAAATGGATGTGAGTGTGAGTGATGGCAAAAAGACAATATCGTTTAAGGGCTACAAATGTCTGGAAATTATGGAGAGCTATAATCACTCACGCCTCGAAGTGGCGCCACATGTATAACAAGAATAATTTTTTGAATTTGAGGATGTGTGCGTGGTGTAACAGTTATGGGCGCCAAAAATGTAATAACCGATCGATTTTCAAATCTTTCTTTGCTTTTTTGCATGCTCTTTATTATAAAACCACAGAGACAAAGATCCATCTCTTCTTCCCCTAGATATGGGTGAAATAGCAGTGAATACTGGTAATGTAATGAATATGAACACATCTTGTTTTCCCCTCACTGTAATGGGATTGGGTGGTATCAGCCATAAATACAGACGAAGGCAAGGACATCGACAGAGCGAGTGACAGAGCTTTCCGGCCTTTTGGCTGGGGGGCTAATTACCACTTACCACTTAAGACCGCTTAACACCAGATAAGATCAGGTTAAGACCGGTTTTGAATAAAGCTACCCTGTAAGCGGGGGATGGGTAAAATTTTGACCAGTTTACCTGGGTTTATGCGCCCAGGGTCTCCACGTTAAAAAAGACCTTGTGTCACATCTCTTTTAAGTGGTGGAGAAGAGTAAATATCGAGTGAGTGAGAGATCTATCAGCAAAGGTCTACTGACTATGCCTACATCTCAGGAAGACTACGAATACGAGGATTACGACTACGGGCTACATTGTTTTACAGGATTACATTTGCCTTAACCACTTAACAACCTCGTATTGATATATATCCTATTCCGGGACATATCAGCTTTCTATATGTTGTATCCAGCGAGGGGATGAACAGAGAAAGAATAGTGCAAGAAATAACTTAACGATGAGAATATATAAATAGAAATTTATTATACCTCAGTACAATAAACCAAATCTAAGTACACCACGAACAGTTAACACGAATAACAATTAAGAATGCAATGTCTCTGTATAGGACGTATGCATCCGTCTTGAGAGGAAGGCTTCCGTCTAGTGACGTCTCTCATCTAAGGCCGATGGCTGTCGACTCTCGTATAATGACGAATAATCTTGATCACTCACATGTAATGACGAAGACTCTCGTATAGTCCCGAAGACACTCGACCTCTCTCGAGAACTTTCCCTCTGTAGTTCGTTCTCATCTAGGTCTTTTATGAACCGGGCCATACCCATTCCTGGGTAGGACCAGGATATTCCTCTACAACAATATTCCTCCAGAACACGATGTTAACCTGTCTAGGAGAAGGAATACTCCGAATTTAGAACCACAGCGATGGCAAAAAGAAACCTCGACACCCTATTTTCTAAAAAGTTATGACAATTGCATTAAAAAAATATCTGCAGAGAGCAATGATTGCTTAAGTACCAAACCGCATAGAGTAAATAGAATGCTTTGTCAGCCTAACAGTTAGGGGTGGGGAAATTTAGAATCGGAGAGCTGAGCTCAAATTGCTGCATCGTCTGTTGTATTCACTATCGTAGTGAATGTAGACTGGCCTATTTAGGCGTGGCTAGCTGAAACTCTTTCAGATGCATTGCTCTGAATCCAATTCTGTGGAACAGGTAACATAAACCCACTCCACTATCATTCCCAATAAATCATAGCCATTTACAGGTAATAAAGACATGGAACCTTGAATGCCAGTATATTCCTTGCTATAAGGTAAGATGACGTAAAAAAACCTACAAATATAGTGCCAAATCCTAAATAAAAATCTGTTGCATGTAATAAAGTGAATTACATTCATGAAAAGGGAAAATAGAATGCATTCTTATTCTTACTTTACGTTTGAAAAATAAATTATTAATAGAATTACTCTCCAAAGATACAGCGAATACGGTGCTTAAAAACAAATTGATATATTTTTTGATTCTCGAAACAACGGGATATTATTCCATTATATATCCCCAGAAGTCATAGCAATTTACAACTAAGGAAACGGAACCCGTGGAAAGCGATGATCTTGAAGAGACATGGAATAAAATTATACCTTATTATAATGCACCTCTCAAAGGCATGCCAATTCTGCGCTAAGAATTGTAAGTTTTTTTAAATTTTTTTTGACTCAAGCAACGATGTGCGTTGTGGTGAAGCGAATATCGGCTATAATCGAAGTTTCCTGTTCGAATTCCAGGTGAATTTATTTCTGTCACTTACGCGCTTATACCCTCCAGCTATGGGTTTAATAACAGGACATATTGGGTTCTATAGCCTTGCATGGCAACCAGTACGCCGTAAAAAGTAATTACAAACTACAGCCATGTCAGTCATGTCTTATTCGATATATAATCGCCCAAGCGTATATCATATATGGAACTTAGCTAACTGGCACTCAAGAAAGGCGATAATGCCACTAAGATGCAAGGGGATACTGTGAGTGAAAATGAATGAAAAGTCTATAAAAGAATTTGGTCATTTAGCATGTGACATTATTCTGTTGCAATATTAGATTCATAAATACAAATTATTATGTTAAAAGGATCTTACTCTCATTATCCAATTTCAATAATCACTGAAAACTATGTTTATGAATTGGTTTGAGATGAGAAGTTTATGTAACCTGCAATAGCTCAGGAAGGGCGTACGAACCAACTATATTATATTTTCCCATCCTAGTTATGATTGCATATAAGAATGACTGCTGGAAAGTTATCGTCTCAATATCTTTGTAAAATAGGCTATTTTTTTAAATAAAAGTTGTTACTAATCTCCAGTAGAGGGAAGTGGAAAGACTATATGGAATCCATTGCGAGTTTTGTTGCTAAGAAATTTGTTTTATTGTATCGTCCTATACAATTTTACTCTCTTAAATCTATCTAATATATCTATTCGTCAGTGCTTGATATTGTTCTATATTTTACTATTATCTATAAAATCCAAAGAAGAATCAGTAATTTTTTGGTCCTGACCTGGCATCTCGACTTCAGTCACTTTCATTACCATTAAGGTGTCTTTTTTATAAATATATTTACGGTTATTTTTCGTATGAGTTCTTCGCTATGATTCCTAGACGTTATGAATTTAAGCGCAATACTTGGTTGGCAACTAGGTCTTTACAGAAGAACTATCTAAATATAACTATAAGTTCTGTGTCAAAATTTATTTCTCGCATTTTCGCTTGTAGAACTGTCTTTGATATTTCCAGCCAACTTTGTTCTTCAAAAATTCAAATGGAATGTAAATTATCTATTCACCTCATTCATGGTTACTCTTTGATTCTCGCTACTTGGCAAATTTTCTGTTTTCTAATTCTACCCAACCCAGTAACAACTTGTGTTTTAATAGCTTTACTGTCATTCTTGGGGTGAATTCTTTTCAGTCAGTTAAGTGATACACACTTGGGGCTCCTGACCATATGTGGCAGCAGTACTCCATGCACGGACGAATAATCTTTGATATTCATTTTTAACCATTAATGCCAACAATTGATCTATGACGTTAAATTACAGATAAGATGTATATGACAAGTTGGAGATCAGTAATATGTTTAGTGCCATACGTGATATACGTTTGAGCGCTCATGTCTCAAAAGAGACATGACGAACTGGGCAGAAAATTATCAAGCAGTAGGTTTCCCTTGCTTTCTGCAGTAGACTGGTTGCCAGCCAAGGCTATAGAACCCAATCTGTTCAATTATTTAATTCATAACTGGAGGGAAGAGACGGATTAATACCTTTCCTAAGGGTAAATGAAAGCAAGGAGTTTAAATGGGATTCGAACTCAGCTTCCCAATTTTGCGTCCTAGCCGATATCCACAACGTACATCCTTCATCACAACGCACATTAAATGAATGAATATGTTTTTTTATTTCATTTTTTTTAATCATATCACCACAAGCAAGGCGGTAACGCCACTGACGTGCAGGGGGCTACATAGGAGTGAAAAGATTCGAAAAGAGAAAACCGGAAACCGCATCCTAAACAGGAAACAAGGCATGAGCCTCTTCACCTGTTCAATAGACGTGGGTGGAGTGTGAACCGGGCGATAGTTTAGTCTGTCTATTCCAATTGAAAAAAAAAGTGAGAAGATTGGAAAAGAGAAAACCGGAAACCGCATCCTAAACAGGAAAAATGGTAGAGTAAATTTGTCCTAATCAATCATAAATTTTTATTCATTATCTATGCTAAACTTTACTTCGAAAATATAAAAAAAATTATAAGAAATGCAAGTAGGACTCTTTCAGGTTTGTAGACAGATATTACTTTTTTAAATTATCACAAAATACATATAATTTAGGCTACTATAAATTAATATCATGTCAACGCATCTCTAAAATTGTATATCAGAATCAGAATATAACATATAGATAACGTGAACTTTCTCGTATAACGTAATTAAGAGAGTGGCTTGTGCATTGAATTATGTATTAGACAAATAAAAATATATGCAAGAATTAAACATTCTCAGTTGTAGCTGCTGTGATGGCTATTGAATTTCTGTTCTTCTGTTGTTTTCATGATGAATCATTAGTTCTAAAATCTATTTCAACTCAATTGCTATGGTTGTACTCTATTCTAATTAATTGATCACAATTTATTCCTCTAATACTTTGATGATCATTTAAAAATGAGAGATTAATCTTTACTTTCTCAGATTAAATATACGTCATAGTTTTATGGCATAATTGTGATTTAGGCGACAAGCATGGGCACTCATTTAGGATTAAACTCACTGCTCAATACTAAAATTTAGCAAAACGAGCTTTAAAAAATTGATTGCATATTTGAGTCAACAGAATTCAAAATGTTTAATAGACTTATTCTATTATACGTGATGATGTTGAAAGTAATGGCGCTCAACAGCTTCCTCTCTTTGTTGCTCTATAATCTTTAGCATTTACTATCTCTCCTTTCTCATCCATTCACATATATTCATCAAGTATGGTTCCACCGTTTGATTTTTTAATCATCTCACTTCAATCAAGGCGACAATGCCACTAAGAGGCAGTGTGTTAATTAAAGTAGAAACGAACTAGAAAACTAAAAAGCAATAATAAAATAAGTTTCAGGAAGAAAGAAGAAGAGTTTAAGGCAATATATGACATCTGTATGAATGCCTCGATCTAACGATACTATCTGAGAACGTGATTTGGTATTTCAAGTTAATGATATGGTTTAAAATTATGTTGCGCGAATGAAACCTGTAGGTCGGCATGAGGACCATCCGTGATCGAAAGTTTTAGACTAGCGCTTCAGATTCACAAGTTTTTCAATAACATGAACAACTAAAACGAATACCACATGTAAATATATATTGATTGTCTACATTATTTCAAATAAAAGCTTACTAAGGAAACTTTTATTAATCCTGAAATAAACGATAACAATTATTAGACATGACAAAATAATTTTGGGGGAAAATAAGTTTAAAGGAGAATGAGATGTTATGAATTTCAACCGACAATGGCACTGGCTGCTCGGTCAATGAATATTTCCTAATAATGAAGCGACTGATATTACTATTATAGATTATTATAGATTTTGCCGAAAATATGTTCTCAGTTTTACTAAATAATGTTTATTGCGAACACCTATTTTTGATTGATATTATTATTACGGTTTTTTTCCGAAAAGATGTTTTTCAGTTTTACTGAATAATGTTTATTGCGAACCCCTATTTTTGAAGAAGTGTGGAAAATACTAGAAAAATATAAAATATAAATCAAATAAACAAAAAAGAGTGATGAGTGCATAAACGCAAACGAAAATGATGAGGGAGTTCAAGCCAACTGCAAACGAATATTGGTAAATTTTATTATTGAAAGAAGTTTGCTATGAAATCAATAGAACAAAAACTGTTAAAATATTTAATATACAGAGAGGAATAAATTAGCACCATAAATCTAGAAAATAAAAGAGAAATCACAAACTGTTTGTACAAAAAATAAAGTATGATGAGCATAACGTGTGGATAGAAGGATGCAGTTGAATATGGCGTTTATTTCAACGTAATGACAATAGACAGGGGAGAGCGATTTAGATTGAAAACGACAGAAAAAGGGAAATAAAAAAATAATGAAAAATAAATACTGATAGCAGGCTGAAAAAGACATGTTTTGTTGCTCTGTCAAGATTTTCCTGCAGCTGGAGGTCTCTGTTTTTTATCTATTTCTCCTTTCCTCTCACGCAAATACACAAACATTATTTTGGCGCGAATAGGTTCTTTTTGTTTCACTTCCCGCCAAAAAGCGAAACAAAAGCCTTCATTCAATTAGGCGGTAGAAGGACTATAAATTATGCCTGAGAACGAGGAAAGTAATTTTTCTTTTATCATTTATTAAAATTCAACATGATTGATACGATATATGACATGGCAAAATAACAAAGGATAATGTAAGTGCCATTCTTTTACGTAATAAATAGTAAAAAGAATATCTATGGAGTATAACTGGTGTTTATCAATGTGACAAACAGACGCCTAATGTGACGGACGCCTAATTCAAAGCCAAATCACACACAGAGAAAAACTTGTACACACTTATATACATATTATATTTCTATCGAAAATCTTCTAACAAGCTTTTTACATTTTACATTTTTATTATTATTTTGGCTTAATATGAAAAGTATATGCGTTGTGGTGGATTGGCTACTGGCTAGAAACGAGAAATCGGAGAATTCTTCTATGTACCCTGTTCCTTTAGGACGTTGGCGATCATGGCTCTTCACAATTTCCTGTCCTTTGTAATTCTTACTATACGCCTTGCTATCCGTCCTAAACCCTGTTCTCGTCTACCACCATTTACATAAGCTAACATATAGTATTAACATCTTATAAAAAAACTCATCTAAAAACTTTTCTTCTACATTTTTAAGCTAATTGAGATGATGTAGCTTTAAATAATGCTAAAAATATAAAATTTTGACGAATGAGTGATTCACTGTGTAATGCTGACGGACACCTTTCTTGACGGTTTCAACCTCCACGAATTCAAATGCAATGTCAATTCCCATCTCTTATCCTCTTGACTTCGGTCCTTTCTACATCAACCCATGTATCTTATTCTTTTCCTTTCTCTCGACCTTCGCAACTGTCTTCACTCCAGTGTCTTCATCCTTCTCTTGCCCTTTCTCTTTCGACCCCTGTAGCTGGTTCGTCTTTGTCGTCACTCTCTTCCTGCCTAATACTTCAACTACCTGATGTAAACCCCTGCACATCAGTGGCATTGACGCCTGCTGTTCGTGTCAGTGTTCTCAACAGGCTCTAAAGGAGAATATGTCATGTGATTGATCCCGACCTGGCAGCTCAACTCCACTTTCTTATCGGCGAAATGTGGCTGCCCCCTGTCTTTTCTATAAATATTTTCATGATTTCTGCTATGCCGATCATAGGTCACTTGTGCCCGCTACACAAAAATCTACTCGGGCAACCAGACTGGCAACAAGGTCCCACCCATTTACAGTTAGATCAACCAAATGCAGGTGACAATTCTACTCCGGTAACTTATTTTCTTATGCTTCCCGCCTGTGGAACTCTCTTCCATATACTTGCTTTCCTGATGGCTACAACCTCCAGGAATTTAAATGCAAAGACAATTTCCATCTCTTATCCATTTACTTCAGCCCTTTCTACATCATCTCGTGTATCTTGTTGTTTTCTTGTCTCTCTATCTTCGCAACTGTCTTCACTCCTGTGTTCGCTTCCTTCTCTTGCTCTTTCTCTTTCACCTCCTTGTTACTGGTTTCGTCTTTGTCGTCACTCTCCTCCTGCCTAATACTTCAACTATCTTATGTAACCCTCTGCATATCAGTGGCTTTAAAGCCTTGCTTGGGGGTGAAATGATTTTTAAAAATCTGCAAAGAAAATCTGGACTTAAGGAAACAATGAAAAAAAATTATTCTTAATTATAATCTTCATGTATAATGTTGAGTAGAGGGATAATATATAAGAAGAATCAATTAATTTTGTGAGTGTAGTTAAAAAAATGGATTTTTAATCGGCCAATATGCGTTTATGTTTGGTTTTAACGAAAAAATAAGGATGGTATTTTGGTGGGACGTAAAGAAAACAGAATGCATGCTTATGAGCAAGAGAAACAACCCAAGATACAAGCCAAAAAAATCAAGTACAGACTTCAAAGAACACAAGTACAGACAATTAATTATATGGGATTTATTAAAACAAACAGTGGAAAAAGTGCCATAGAAATACGAAGACTCATTGGAACAATAAAACATGCTTTCCAAAATCTAAGAAAGAGAATATTTAATCGTGCTCAGTTCCTCCCATATACTAGAGGAGACTAGACAAATAACGGACACAAGAAAATGAAACTTTAAACAGCGTGGATGTTGTTCTACAAAAGAATCTCTTCTTAAAATACCATAGACATAACAGGTGTGCCATGAGGAAGCTTTAAGGATAATACAACCAAAATGGACTTTTACTTAAGCTAAGAGGACGTTCTGAAACGGCGCGGCACATCAAAAAGAAGTTTCGTTTTCCATCTATACCCTTGCAAAACCATGAATTAATTTACGGTCTCTTCTATGATTAAGAATGTTGACAAAATATATAATGTCACTGTCATGCCAGTTGATAAAGAATGGAGAGGGTGTGTGAATTCTTGGAAAAAAAGTACTTCTTTTCGTAACAAATTACTTGCTCTAATGGCAACAATAGCAAAAGTTTTATCCTACATGACCTTTGCTAAAAAGAGTCAATTACATTAGTATAAAGTAATTATTAAAAAAAAGAGAGAGGGAAAGAAATATAATGCTGGAATGAAGAATCTAAACGAATATTGAAATTTCTGTCATTAGCAGATGGAAAAAGTACTAATAATTAATTGATGGTATTTAAACCATCGCTAACAATGTCTACGTTCTTTGGCGGAGATGGATCGACATCTCTTTTTAATGGCTCTAAGCCCACTACTCAGAAGAGGCTAGTATTGGACAACCATAGCAAAACAGTAGAACCAAGAAACACTAATATAGAATAGTAATTTGCGAAGCGTAGCTTAGATGATGTTACACAAAACGGAATATATGGGGCACACAGTGATGATCAAACTCAGTTGTAATTGTTCTGACGAGACAAGCTTGCTAACCACTACACCAAGTCGAGATGCCCAAATAGCTTAGCTGTGATACAAGACCAGATATATGGGTCAGCATGTGAGGATCGATCTTACTATTCAGTTGCAACTGCTCAGAAGAACTTAGCTCACTGGTATCCCACTTACATGAATTTGCTCGAGCCACAATATTAGCAACTAGGCCCCACCCCTTTACTGTGAAACCGATAAATTGTAAACGCAAATTCTACACAAGTATCTTCGTCTCTCGCACTTCCTGCTTGTGGAATTCCCTTCCGTTTACTTACTTTCCCGACAGCTACAATCTTCAAGAATTCAAATGCAAAGTCAATAGTCATCTCCCATCTCACTAACTTGCATTTTCTCTCCCTCTCTATCTCTCTCTCTCTCGCTCATGCTTCTTTCTTCGTCCATTTCACTCTCAGCAATATTCTCCTCCTTCTCCTACCTTCTTCTTGACACTCCCTCTAACCTGTCACTCTTTTTCATAACTTACCTCCTATGTAACCCTCTGCTCAACAGTGGCAGTAAAATGCCTTACTTGGGGCGACACGCTTATATATATATATATATATATATATATATATATATATATATATATATATATAAAACTAATGTAGAGAGACAGGTCTGCGAAAGAGCTTAGCTACCAAGGCCTAAATATTGCAGACTGTTCCTAAAGCAACTGCTAACACACTGAAGTAGCTTTTATTTTCATTAGTGTTTCAAGTGTCACTCGTCAAGGACGGAATTGTGTGAGTGAAAATATTGTGTTTAAGCATCTGTATTAATGAAATGATCCTTCACTTGCAGTAAACATGACTGGGTCCAAAGATTCCTCTGATGTCTCCAGCAAATGCCGCAAGAACTGGGAAATTTCTGGACGATGTAAAAAGTAATATCTGGCAGAATTGTAACACAAATCTTAAACATTTATTTGGCAAATTCAGCATAGTTTGGAAAAAGTAAACGCATGCACTGGATTGCTATGTGATATCGGTTCTTAAATATGTCAGTGAATGTTGGACAATATCTTCGAAGATAAAGGAAGAACTTGAAGCAGCTGAAATGTGGTTCTACAGAAGGATGCTGCAAATATCATGAATCGAGCATTTGAGTAATGACGAGGTTTTGAAAAGGATAGAAACGAAAAGGAAATTAATACTGAGCATCAAGAACACACAGCTAAAGTTCCTGGGACATGCAATGAAGAAAGAGGGCTTGGAGAACCTAATACTAACAGGCCACATAGAGAGACAAAGAGACAGAGGAAAGCAGCGGATAACATATGTGAAGGACATGATCAGGTGGATGACGGCTCGAGGGTTGCGTGGTGTTACAAGAGAAAGTGTACTAAGAATCACCAAGGATAAGGAGAGGTGGAAATCCATAATTGCCTACGTCCTGAAAAAACAGGGCACATAAAAGAAGAAGAGAATCCTAATCACAGTATAGTATTAATCGCCAGCTTGACATGACTGCTAGCCATCGGATCATAATATGAGGACTACAAATCCCAGATAGTGTTTCACAAAACGCAGCTTAGTTGTGGAATAGAATGCCATAATATTGAACCCATTAATCAGTAGTAATGGTCAAAAATACGAGTTTGTTAACCATCTCATAGCAAGTTACTCTCAAGTACTTTTAAATATAAGAAAATGAATAAGTCTTAGAATCTTTTATTTAAATACAGTTTGTTTTTGTTTTGTTATTTTTTACAATATAACATAAGAGTTATGCTGCAACACCTGCCTATTTTTATAGGGTGGGGCAGCGTTTTATCACTTCTGATGTGATGAGGGTGATGTTTTTCTTATTTTGTTAATGTGGGTTGTTGTTTGCAGTTTGACATTTGCTGGCAAATATCCGATATTCTTATCCGAACGAATTTTAATGTGTGGGCGCGCCTTAATGCAAACTGGCAAGACTAATCAGTCAGAGCCAGCTGCTCGTAAAAAATATACTTTCAAAGAAGCTCTTTCCTTTTTCTGTCATGAATAATTACGTGAAATTTAAACGATGAGTGTTATGTAGACAAAGGTTTAAAAAAATGGAAGATGTCGAAAAAAGGTGTCAATGCTTCAACAATGTAAAATAGTTTCTCAATGCAAATGAGTAAATTCGGTATTCATACAAATCCAGATTTTTAAATGACAATGCGACCAAAATTAAATTATAAGGGATAATGATACTTATAAAATTCAATTAAGACAGAGTCAGGAGATGCAAGTCTTTTCTGTAAAGGGCTAGATGCGCGGAAAGAAATATATAGAAGGATTGAGATGCATTAAACTGGACAATGCCAACAATAATACAAAACAATTTCTATGATGCTGCGAATATGGTTATAAATTAAGGAACTGTGCAGGAGATTACGATCAGACGATGCAAAAGAAACAAATTGTGGATTAACCTGGAAAACAATACAAAACAAATATTTTTTTAATCGTTTTACCCCAAGCAAGGCGGTAACGCTACCGAAGCACAGGGGGCCACATAAGAAAAAAAAACTCCATAGGAGAAGAGTAAAGAGAAAAACAAACCAGTTACAGGCGGTGTCAGAGAATAGAGCAAGAGATGGATGGGAATATAGGTGTGATGACAGTTGTAAAAGTACAGAGAAAGAAAAAGATATACAGGGTGATGTAAAAAGAACTGGAATCAAGTGGTTAAGAGATGGGTATTGACATTGCGTTTCAATTCTTGGAGGTTAAAGCCGCCAGGAAAGTAAGAATATGGAAGAGAGTTTCACGGGCGGGAAGTGCTAAAAAAAGCGTATAATTTGGAGTAGAATTGTCGGCTGCACTTGGTTGATGTAACTGTGAATGCGTGGGACCCAGATGCCAGTCTGGTTGCTGCTCATGTGGCAGGGGCACGAGTGACTTAAGTTCGTCGGAGAGGATTTAGTTCAAAGATAGTAAACCAACTAATATGTGGGGAATAAATCTGAATAAGAAAAAATACGCTGCAAGGATGTTGTTGGTTAGGCGGACCACAGAGTGAAATCGGACGATAGTGGTCTTGCTATAGAATATGAAGATTAGAATCATGCTAATAATGGCAGATATTTATCAGACACACTAGAATGGATGAATTAAAAACCCGATAAACAAACGAGGCTGTACATGGACAAAGATGTCGCGGGATATTGTAAAAGATCCGAAAGTGAATTGGCATGGCCAAGGATGCATTCCAGAAGCTGAAAAGAATATTAAAAGACAGGAAATTTTCGCTAGAAAGAAAGACTATAGTACTGGATTGCTATGTGATGTCTGGTCTTCAATATGGCAGTGAGTCCTGGACACTCTTATCAAAGATTAAGGAAAACTAGAAGCAAATGAAATTATGGTTCTACAGAAGGATGCTGATGATAACATGGATCGAGCATGTGTAGTGATGAAGTTTTAGAAAGGATAGAACGGAAAAGGAAATTAATACTGATCATCAGAAAAAGACAGCTGAAGTTCTTGGAACTTGTGATGAGGAAGGGAGTCTTTGAAAATCTGATACTCGCAGTTTAGATAGAGGGAAAGAGAGACGGGCCTGAGCAAGTGGATGGAAGAGCGGGGTTTGGGTGGGGTAACAAGAGAAAGCTTGCTAAAAACTATTAGGGATAGGGAGACGTGGAAGGCCATGATCGCCTACGCCCTGAAAAGAGAGGCACAAAGATGAAGAAGAAAATTAACAGGAAGCAATTCTTTACGTTTTAAAAGATGTAATATGTGGAGTTGAACTGAAAAGCATTTTTATATTTATAAAGTTGATGAATATCGGAGTGTAAAAGGATATATATATATAATCGTATCGCCTCAAGCAAGGTATTATACTGCCACTATTGTGCAGGGGGTACATAGGAGGAAAGTTCTGAGATGAAGTGACAGGTTACAGGGGGTGTCAGGAAGCGGGTAGCAGAAAGATGAGAATATTGCAGAAATTAGATGAGAGCATGAGAGGGTGGATGCAAGTAAGCGAGATGGGAGATGGCTATTGACTTTACATTTAAATCCTTGGAGATTGTAGCTGTCGGGGAAGCAAGTAAATGGAAGGGAATTCCATAGGCGGAAAGTGCGAGAAAAGAAGCTAATGGAGTAGAATTTGCGTTTATATCTTATTGATTTCACAGTAAATGGGTGGGATCTAGTTGCTAATCTTGTGACTCGAGTAAATTCGTATATAAATTACAAACAAAAAGTGTAAACAAAAAAATTAAATTCTCTTAAAAATATTTGTCTCAGAGATAAATATGTATGTGTATGTATATATACATGTATGTATGTATGTATGTCATTTTGTAATTCTTTCCTAGTCAAGCTTATGATCATTCTATTTTTGTTATATATGAAGAGTTCGGGTAATGTGAAAAGAAAATAAGACATGAAAGAAAATATTTCTCAAAAGAAGCTGTCAGAATAATTGCAACTAATTCAATATCCATCTTGATTAAAAACCATGTGTTTCCCATGATAAACAATCAGAAACTGATGTCATGACATTTTACGATCCCTAAGGAATAACATTTTTCCATATGTTCAAGGTAACACATGTCCGGCTCTCTGCTAGTGTTAAGAAAAAACAATTTGAAAAGGCGCGAAAACCCTTAGCGGGTGTGTCACGTGTGTTCGCGTGTCTGTGGTCTGTAATTGAATACTCATTTTCTTCATATACACGCACATCGAAAATGATTATAAAAATCACGTTCTTTTGCAAGCAGCTAAACAAGCACACTCACACACATACACACACACACACACACACACATATATATATATATATCGGATGGCCATTTTGACGGGTAAATTTCACATCCCATCTTGTCCGCGAGACTAAATCAAAGTTTTAGCCTCGCTGATGAGATGGATGATGAAATTTACTCGTCAAAACACCATCTAATATAAGAAAATTTGAATTTATATATATAATTAATATAATTTAAGTATATTGAGCTCTCAGGTTGGATCAGTGTTAATATCTAATATTGATAGGTTCCTTTGGGATTTACCACTAAGCCGTTCATTTTGGATTTATGACCAATATATATGTGTGTGTGTGTGTGTGTGTGTGTGTGTGTGTGTTGAATACATTATTCGGAATCCGACAATATTATAGAATAAAGAAAAACTATATATATATGAAGGATTTGGGATAATAGAAATTGTTGAGCCAGATATTAATGACATTAATATTGGTTTGTTCAGAATGTTAATGCTGACGTTCAGTCATTCATGATCCAACACGTTCGACCACATCAAATTTATCTTACATTTCCGATTAGAGCAGACTTCAAACTATCTCTTCAGAAAGAAAGTTTAAAAATCACATAATTTGTGTGAATTTTGCACCCCTATGAAAATGGAAGATTATAAGGTGTAGGTTAGACACTTGATCATATTTTATAAATACTAAAGGCAAAATTGATTCGCAAGCAACAAAAACGAGAGGTGCTGCGTACAGTGGAGGCGCTTTAACTGATAAAATTCTACGGACGTCGTTCGCTAAGTTGAGAGTCGATGATTGTAGCCTTATTGATGAAGAACGTTCAGGCAGAACCCTACTCCAGATGACAATTAATCACGACAATGATTGAGAATAACCCGCATTACACAACTTGGGACTTGGCAGAAATACTAAATTTATCAAACTTTACCATCCATGAGCGCTTAGGGATGTTTGATTACACAAATCTCTACGATGTATGTGTATCATATGAGCTGAGTGAAAAGAACCTTTTGGATCTCATATCTATTTGTGATTCCCTGTATAAACGTAATACAAATGCATTTTTTAAGCAAATTTTGATGGGCAACGAGAAATGGATTGTTTACAACAAGGTTCAGCGAAAAGGATACTGGGGTAACTGATATTAGTTAACTTTATCCATCCCCGTAAACAAGTCTTCATCCTCATAAAGCTATGCTATGCATCTTGCGAAATTGTAAAAACATGTATTTTACGTTTCTGCCAAGTATACAAATGAACGAATTAAAAGCAGTAATTCAAGAAAAACGATCAAAATTGGCAAACAATTAAAAGTGTTTTTACCATTAAGATTATCCTCACGTTAATTTGGCGACCAGGCAAATATTGTTGCTGCTTGGCTGGGATGTGTTACCCAACCCGCGATATTCATCAGACATTGCTCTTTCGGACTTTCATCCATTCAGTCCCTTGCAAAATAAACTCAATGGTAAAAATGTTCATTCTTTGGATGACATGAAAATTCAATTTAATGAGTTCTTTGTTGAGAAACTACAAAAAATTCTGGGAAGATGGAATCTTTATATTGAAGGAAAAATGGGGAATGGTTGTGCAACAAAATGAGTCATACTGAATTGAATATTTAACAGCACACTTTTTGTGTTTGAATTTGCCTTAAAAAAATCGACATGACCGTTCATGACAAACCAATAAGTATAGAATCTAATAGTTATTTTAAATATATTTTTACCATTGAGTTTATTTTGTAATTCTTACCCGTCTATCACCCTCCTTCTGACATTTCCTATATCTAGCCACTCTTTCACATCACTTTCCCCAATGTAACCCCCTAACCACTCTTTCTTATCACTTTCCCCTATGTAAGCCCCTAACCACTCTTTCTCATCACATTCCCCTACGTAACCCCCTGCGCAACAGTGGCAGTGAAATGCCCTGCTTGGGGTGAAATGATTAAAAAAATACTATTAAATCTAAAGTTCAAACTTTGCTTGTATATACTTTCGTTGAACACTTTAACGTTATTCATTTGTTAACAACCGTTCTTGGCAAACTCAACAACAACTCAATCGTGATTTCGATTCTCATTGGGGTTCCATACTTTTAGTCTTCTGTCGTATCTATGCAATGCTTTGTAAGTCCACATATATATCTTGCTTGCTTTATTTTCCATGTTGTGATCAAAATACTCATGTGGTTAACTCTGGTAGTGCCTAAGGTGACTCTATACCTATGCTTTGTTAATGTAAATATTAAGGCAACAATCTGTATTTAAAAACAGACACAGCTACAGTTGTTCTTTTGTATCGGCTGTTAATGCTATGTAGGCTATGACATTATGAGTGGTCTTTTGTTATCAATTTTACTTATTTTAACCACATTCTTTGTGGCAAGTCTTAAGTCATAAACTAGATAAATGATGAAAACATACAGAGCTACAGAATATCCCTGTAAAACGACTGCCCATCAGTTTCACTATATTGGAGACGGAACGTGAGAGCTTGTATTTTTTATATTCGTTAATGACATTTAAGCGAGAGAATTTAGCCTTTTCATTACTAACTTGTATTCATTGTTTGATGATAACAGTCTTGCCAATTAAGTTAAAAATTACAACGTAATATAGAGTTCAGAAGAAAGCTAAAAATAGCTTTTTGATAAATAAAACCAACAAAATTTTGCTCATCGTTTTAAGCAATATTAATACCTCGAGAGCATAATACGAGAACTCGAACGAATTTCGACTAACTTTTCTGAATGTTAATTTACTGTCTGGATTTAAAATGAGCCTTTGAAAATTATGATCTTTTCAATATAATATGACACTAGCATTTTGAAATGATGATTGTTCATGCAACGCCCAACTTTAAATGTCCCGAATAGAAATCAAATAATAATCTCTATGTTTGTAGGTTATATATGTTGTATGTATATATCTAAGTCTAATCTAAACTTCATTATAAATGGAACTTTGTCTGTGTGTGTATGTGTTTCTGTGTGTGTGTGTCCGTTACCTATAAACTCCGAAACGGCTAAATCGATTTTCTTTGAAATTGAGTTGTATTATAAGCGTTTGCGAGTGTTCTTAGCTAGGTTTTGTGTCGAGGTACCCCCGATAAATATCGATAATCGAAAAAATCGTGTTAGAGAAGGATTGGTCCGATTTTAATCAAATTGATACACTCATAGACAAAGACATAAGAAACGATATTCAAAAGTTGCAAAGTTGCAGTTCTTACAATAGTGCAGAAAATAGATAATATACATATATTAAAGGCAAGATGTTTGTGTGTGTGTCTGTTTATCTGCCTGTATGCCTTTATTTTTTCAGCCCTTTTATTTTAGTTTTTGCTTCGGGTTTGGCTCTAAGTAGGTATAATTGTAGTTCTTAGTCTCAGCCATGATACCATTTACTCAGAGGACTTATTTAGCATAAAAATTCAGTTTACGACGCAAAAACATATTTGATATCGATACCAGGAAATCAAAATTTGACTTACATCCATTCATTTTTCTTTCAGTCTACGGTTTCGCTTTAACTGGAAACAACTATTGCTTTTTAGTCTTTCGTGCCAATGTCCAAAGAGTCTGAGCTTCAGGACCATGGATTAGTTTGAAGGCTTTCATTACACCCGAGCAACGCTGGGCTATACTGCTAATTATATATATATATATATATATATATATATATATATATATATATATATATATATATATATACTTGTATTAAATATATGTTGATATAGAAGTTTTCTTTTAGGCTGTAATTGGGATCGTTTTCTCACTTGGCATGAATTCATCCAACATTTTCCTGTGGCTAAATGAACTTAGCCCAATACTATTTTAATGAATGGTACCCTTGTCACCTTCCTTTTACACTACTTATCTCAACACTCTGGCAAGATATAAACACTTATTTTTCTTATAATTTAGTTAGGTTCTAAAAGTTGGTTTATCTGAACAAGAAAAATATATTATTTGGGAGTCTCTCTTGTTTTTATTTTAAAGTCATGCCTTCAGTTTTCCCTAATAGATTAGGTTATCCACTTTCATATGAAAGTCCTAAAGGAATTTCATATTATTCCTTTGTTTTGGACAGATTTTAGTCTATTTATAGAACTGTCAGCTAATTACCATAGGGGATACACAATTGAGCGATCATGTCTCTTTCAAGACATGACTGACTAATAAGAAGAATTTATTTCGCACTGTAATTTGCAATTCCTTTTTGCGGTAGACCAGTTGCAATAGAACAAAATCTGCCCTGCTATTTAAACCATATTTTGGAGAGAAGTGATTATATTTTATAATCGTCCCATCCCAAGCAAGGTAGAAATGCCACTGGTCCGCAGGGTATTGCATATGTTGTAGTGAAATATCATGTACTACCCAGGAATGGGTATGGCCTTGGTTATAAAAGACCGGGACTAGAACGAACTACAGAGTATTCGTGATTATAGATTGCCCATTGGCCCCTCTTTTCATTTTTTTTGTCCCCAGCTTTCTTTTAGTTTAATCCCCCACCCCTTCCCACTTTAGAATCACCGACTGACGCCATTTCAGTCGTGTTTCAATCCAGGGTTAAAAGCAATCGGAGTCTAACCTTACAGCGAAACAGACATGTCTGCGGATGACTATATATATATATATATATATATATATATATATATATATATATACACACAGTTGGTATAACAAACGTATCTCTGAATAAATTTCACATCGCGGCTATACAGCATCGATTTCTCTAGAAATTGTTTAAGCTGTATTATATTTTTTGTCCATTTGGAATGGATTGCATTAACCCACAACGGCACCAGGCTTTTCTGCCAACTACCAAACCTTAACAAATCATAATAGCTGAAAATAAGAACTAATATATAACTAAAGAAAAAGGAAGATATTAATATGAATCTCTTTAATCGAAACCATCTTGAAGTAAACTAGTTTCAACTTAGACTCATTTAACAGACATAAAAACAAAAAACATATATAGATAGATACATGTATATGAAGCTTAAATGATCAATAATCTTTCTGCTCCTGCAGGTATTGATGTTAAATTTATTTGCTGCCAGAAAGGGCTATTGCTTGAAACCAATATTCAGGCTTTCTCTATTTAAAAGAGAAGTATGCGATTCTAGCTGTTATATCGGTTGAGATTATGTTTCAATCACAAAAAGGCTTTCCTGCAAAACAAATAACGAAGAAACATATTTATGAAATCGATTAATATAACTACAGTATGAATAGATCAGTTGCTTGATAACGAGAGAGCAGGGTTTGACTAAATGTATAGCTATAAGGAGATGACATTCCTTCTCATCTCAAGAGCATTATATACCGAAAATTTCTTATCTATAATACGACTTGGGTATAATATGACATCGTGTTCCAGAAGCTGAAATCAGAGAAAAAAATTATATTCTTCAGTATGATCATCATTTATCCATCACACCCAGATGGTGCATAGGACAGCAACGTTTTGTTGCTGTTTCTGTAACAAACTGTTTTTTACGGGGCAGGGTTGTTAGCTCTGCACCCAACCCCCAAACCTAGAGGACTGGTGGACCATCCTTAGTCCTTACGTTTACAGCACCTGGTGCTCCCAAATAGGTGGCCCATTTAAGTACTGACCAGGCTCTATGTCGCTTAACTTCGGTGATTGGACGGGAACCGGTGTATTCAACACGATATAGCCGTAGAATTCTTGAGTATGATACTAACTCGTAATACAGCCATCTCTAAGTAATTATTTTTCAAGTGGTACCATGTTATCCATTAAAATCTCGATAAAAGTCAAAATAGTCAAATATAACCCTCGCTTCTATTTTAATAGTTTCTTTTCTCGCACTTCCCGCATATGGAAGTCTCGTCCGTATAGCTTGCTTCCTTCATAGCTTCTTCTTCTTCTTCTGTGTGCCTTTCAGGTCGTAGGTGATCATGGCTTTGTACGTCTCCCTATCTCTGGTGGCTCTTAACACGTTTTCTTCTGTTACCCCACGTTCTGTTATCTACCTCATCAGGCCCTTCAAACATCTTATGCGCTGCTTTCCCCAGTCTTTTTTCCCTCTATATGTCCTGTTAGTATCAGGTTCTCCAGACCTCCCTTCCTCATTGCATGTCCAAGAAACCTTAGCTGTATTTTCCTGATACTCAGTATTAATGTCCTTTTCAATTCCATCCTTTCCAAAACCTCATCATTGTTTACATGCTCGATCCATAATATCCGCAGCATCCTTCTGCAGAACCATATTTTAGATGCTTCAAGTTTTTCCTTCATCTTTTATGATAATGTTCAGCATTCACTGCCATATTAAAGACCAGACATCACATAGCCATCCAGTACTCTAGTCTTTTTTCTAGCGAAATTTTCCTGTAATTTAATACTTTTCTCAGCCTCTGGAATTCGTCCTTGGCCATGCTAATTCGCTTTCGGATCGTTTAACAACGTCATTTACCATCTTTTTCCACTCTAAATCCAATCCCCTTCCCCAAATTCTATAAAGCTCTCCATCCTTTCTTCAGTATCTACTGTACCCCGTTGTTTTTTCTCGATATGTAAACCCCTGCGAATCAGTAGTAGTCCTGCGTACGTATGACTAGAATTGCGATCAACGGAATGCACTAAATCTTAATAGTAAATTAATTTATTGTTATTATTATTATATTTTTACAAGATTTTAATTTTCAGCACTTAATAAATTTAAATATTGTCAAAAGAGGTGTTGATTTCAGCACATTCAGCTAAACTATTAGTGTTTGGTTATACTTCTATAATAAATGATGTGTAAGTGTTATTGTAGACGGTATAGAATTTGCTGAAAGAAGACGTATTCTAAATTTCCAAATACCTCCAGTAAAGTATTGCTGTGTTCATAATTTCTTATTCAGACATATTTCTTTTTTTTTTTAAATAATAATGTCTTTAATGACTTCTAAACCGTTTTTACAGTCGTGTTCTCTATGGATTTGGCCGTATTTTGAAATGAAACATTTATCTACTCTTTTTTATCACTTATACAATCGATTTTACACACCATGTGTTATTTTACTATAACTAAATTCTTTGAAAATTGTTAATAATATTGCCAAAAGAATTAACGCTCCTTCAGTAGGAAAAAGAAGACACCTGGACTTATACACGAAAAATAATAAACGAACTAAGTTTAGCTAAATTCAGAATTTTCAATTGAATTTCTGAAATGAAAAATTGTCATTATTTTCAATATTTATATTAAGACTGTTGTCCTCATCTTTATCGTTATTAACACAACGTTTTGGTCCTTCTGTCATCAAGGCTTAAAGTTCGAAATATTGTGATAACAAAAAGAATGAGAAAAATAACTCTAATATAACCGGTGTACATAAAATTACTTATGTCAAAGAAACTTTAATGAAAGCGGGCTCTAATTATAATAAAATATAATGTTAATGCATAATATATTTATGTGTTAAACTGCTCAATATCAAAGAGTAATGTAAATATTAATATTAACACTGAAACCTACACCCAGCGGCGACAATTTGTTTTATACTAAACGCACAATAAATAAGAAACACCTTATATAGAAATATATATATATATATATATATATATAATATTAACCATAGCAACAACAATACCAATAATAACAGAACTAGCTCTGCCGAAACTAGTATTAATTAAGCTATAATTTAAATCGTCTTGTACAACCCACCGAGAACGAACTCTGAGGGAAAAGAAGGGGAAGTAAAAAAAAGAAACAAACGAAGTACATGAACTAAAAGTCAAACACATGTAAGAAAGAAAAAAAAACAAGACGAAAACCCTAACATTAAAGCGATCAATACGAAAGTAGAGCAAACAAAGAGAGAAAATCTAAGCAAGAGCCAACAACCTACCACGGTTTCGCCCAACGGCTCGTCAGGGAAACTGGTTGTTAGATCTTGCTTAGATTTTCTGTCTTTGTGTATATATATATTCGCCTGATATATTTCCATGTGTGTGTGTGTGTGCTTTTGTTTTTATATGTGTAAATGTTATATCTATATAAATTACCAATATTTTATGTGTGCCTCAGTGTGGGCATGAGTATGTTTTAGCAGAGGCGTTTATATTGACACACGGCGAAATAAAGATTGTTCAATCTGCCTGACATATTTGAATTTAACCATTTACAGGTTTACAAACATTTAATGATTCATATACACTCTTGACTGTCGTCCATTTTATTATTTCAAAAATGAAGTCATTGTTAACAATTTTATTAAGGATAATTTTTTTTCGTTCAAGATATGTCCTTATAAGCCAAGGTTATTTTCAACTATTAGAATTTTCTGTTTCCACACTCAGAATACGTTCATGTAAAAGAAGTGACTCCTGGAGAACTAGACTATATATGTCTATTTGAATATATGGTGTCTATCACTAATTGAATAAATGACGCTATTTGCGATTAACAAAGTTTCAAAACTGATATAAAGAAATAAATCAAATATATATCGATAATTAAATAAACTGACGTCAAAAATCGTAAATAACCGTTATGTATCGTTCAGATATACTATCTTCTTAAATTATGGGAGCTTTAAGCGAAGCTTTCTCTACATAAAATTTGGAAGTGAGCTTTAAGATGAAGCTTTCTTGAATGTTAATATATCTTTTTATCTCTCTTTTCAGAGAAATAAAAAGACATGCTAAAATTCGAGATAGCTTCATGTTGTAAATCATTCACCAACCATAACAAAAGTTTGGACGTATGTTGTCACACTTGGAACTCTCAAAATAATGAGGGAGATTTTTTTCTCTGTTCAAATTGTTCTTGCTATTTAGGAGTTCCCACTCTAAACTTCTATGCCAAATGACATTGGGTTTAAGCCAAAATACTTACGCAAGCATCGTTCCAAAAATGGCAAGCTGCAGCAAAAGTTGAAAGCAGGTTGGTTTTCTTTAAGAGTTTAATGTATTTTCTCACGTTCTCTCTTTTTTTTATTTTGATATCGACTTAGTCCTCCTATTTAAATGTTGGCGGCAAACATTGACAGAACAAAAATGCAAGATAAACACCATAAGAATATTTTTACTACTGTACAATAAATAATAGGAAAATAAACACAAGCTTATGAAAATTCACAAAGTATTTTACAGACCAAATATATCTTTATTTATGTTATGTTGCAAAATGAAGACATTTTTTTCTTTTCTTTTTTTTTTTTTTTTTTTTTTTGAGAGAATTTTAAGACATGGATGTGCGTTGTGGTGCAGTGGGTATCGGCGCGGAATGAGAAATCGGGGAGCCGAGTTCGAATTCCAGTTGAATTCATTGCATTCAGTTACGCGCAAATACCCTTGGGAAAGGTATTAATCCGTCTCTTGGATAAATCTAAATCTAGAATGGTTCTTTTGTTAATAGTGCACAATAAGATGTGCATCAAATGAACTGTTCTGGTGTCCAGGTTTTGTGCACTCTTCCCAATGTTTGTCTCTTCTTCTTATTTGCTGCCTTGTAACATTTTGCAGGGTAATAACAACTAAAGGACCATTCTATTTTCATTAAGATTTTCCCACAGTTGAAATATATACTAAAAATAGTAAGAAAGACATCTTTTTTTAAAACTGGGGTGACCTAATAATTATGGCGGTAGTGTATGTTATGTCGCATAATGCCTCCCTGCCAGTCTTGCGTGTAGGAACGTTATAGTGGGCATGATACATCAGACCTAGGTCGGTTAAATATAAAAATAAATATCTTCAGGATTTCAGAAACTCAACACAACAGAACGTTTCGCAGTTGGTAAAACATTGCTTTTCGAAATGACCAAAAGCGACAATATGTTTCAAATTTATCAACAATGGTTTGAAATGCAGAGCGTGATAACGACGTTAGGCAACAATAATATTCATGGCTATTTTCGGTCACTCCGTTTGCTACTGGTGTTATATAACTGCATGCTAGAATCATCAGCGCCTAAACCGTTTCCCGTACCGAGCTTTTCTGCTGAGTATGATGGATAAATGCTCATAAGTATCTAAACCTGAGAGATATTAATGAGTAGTATCTAGACCTGAGATGTGCGTTGTAGTGCAGTGGATATCGACTTCGAACGAGAAATCAGGGAGCAGAGTTCGATTTCCAGTTCGATTCCTTGCAGTCACTCACGCGCAAATACCATTGGGAAAGGTATTAACCAGTCTCTTCTCTCCAGTTATGGATTAAATAACATGACAGATTGGGTACTATAGCCTTGGTCAGCAACCAGTCTACCGCAGAATGTAATGGCAACTTACTGCTTAGTTAGTCATATCTCTTTCGAGACATGATCGCCGAAGCGTGTATCACTGTTATGGGGAAGCACGCCTATTCCTCAGATAATGGACTCTCCTTCCTTTATTAATAATAGTTAACAGGAAGTTCTTGGGAAGTCAATAAGAGTTCTTTAAACTTCTATTGGAGTTCAGTAGAACTACTAGGCAGTTGATACTAGTCGAAAGTTAGCCGAATACTAAGGAGTCAGCTTTCAGTGGAAGATTACCAAGTTCCTAACATTATGGGTACGTTAAGTCAATTAGCAACCGACATAGCATGATTATAGCCTTCAGTGCGACAACTACTCCACAACACTCACGTATGGCACCTAACTGACTGACTGATCTAGACCTGTTAAAGTGGGGATGGTCCTTCGTGGAGTGTTAATTGCGAAGGTTGGGCTCAATACATATATACGCAGCCAGTGAGCAGAGGGTACCACATAACCGGATGGAGAGATTCCTTGATTAACAACAGCAGAAAGGATAATAAGTTCCCCATTTTAATCAACGACCACGTGTCCATGACTTAGACGATCTTTCAAGTTGGATGGCATCGGCTGTGGTTCGCTTTGTAGAGGGATGGGCTCCGCCAGATTTATTTGCCAAATGTAGTTGGATTCCACATGTGTTCAGTTTCATAAATTGTTATGGAGGTAATGATGATGATCATCATCATAATCATCATCATCTTACATGGCTTAGGTGAGCTATCAAGTTGCACAGCCTGCAGTTCGATTTGTAGAGGGATGGGCTTCGCCAGAATTATTTGCCTAATATCGATGGAATTTCTCAGGTGTTCAGTTGCACATCAACGTTAGATTCACAAATTGTCCTGGGAGTAATGATGATGATCATCATCATAATCATCATCATCTTACATGGCTTTCGTTGGGCAGTATATTTGCACAGGTATTAATCACATGAAATAATATTTCTCTGATAATAAAACAGAATCGATGATTCTCTGAACATATACATGGTATTGAATATTGATCTGTAAATGATATGTGGTAACTTTTCTTCTTTGATTTTCTCTGCATTTACAAAAACTTACACTGACAATTAGATTTCTGTAATCCTTTGG
This sequence comes from Ascarosepion bandense, assembly GCA_037127315.1. Classification (NCBI taxonomy): domain Eukaryota; kingdom Metazoa; phylum Mollusca; class Cephalopoda; order Sepiida; family Sepiidae; genus Ascarosepion; species Ascarosepion bandense. The sequence continues at coordinate 1,131,772 of JBBBDQ010000374.1, forward strand.
TAGTGGGGCAAATATTAACAAGCCTGTGGTTTTGGGATCAGCCTTATTTAATAATTCATTGATTTAGCCTCATAGCAGAAATATTTTGGGAGACATTGCGAATCGTTAACGAAATAATCTCACAAGGCGAGAATGCCCCTAAGGATCAAGTAATTACTGGAAATGAAAGAGAATGAAAAGATTTTAGAAGAATTCGGAAACCCAATCTTTAACAGCAGAAAAGGGATAATCATCTACTGTTGTTCACTAGAAGAGGAAGAAATTTGGCTACCAATGCTTATTGAGTTTTTTCTTATGAACTGGACCATTTTTTTTTAATTTCCAGATATACATTTGCATTTTGGGTTAGTTAAACTATAATAATTTATCACTAAAATCATTTCAGGTATCTTAGGAATCTCTATATCAAATGGCGATTGTAGAACTCTAAAAGTGTGATGTGGAGTCACTTAGGTCCGGAGAGTTTTCTGAAGAGGAGGGCACAACTCAAACTGAGTCTTCATTTTCAAACTACACCACTATCGTATACACAACTTAGGAATGAGTTTGGGTATAAGTATGTTATTTTACTAAATTAAGTGGGATAATTTTACATTTATAGTAGTGGAGTTTAAAGCTATTCTTGCCCTCTTTTCCACTCTCAAGCTGTTGGAATACCAGAAAGGTTAATTGTAAAACAAAATCAAATGATTAATACTAACACCAATACTAGCAGAACAGTGTTTTTCTTTCAAATTATTCTCTTTATTTGTCTTGAAAAAGCTAAATGAAGAAGAAAATGCAGAGTGAAAAATGGTGATGATCAAATTTTATCAAAATCAGAGACTTATCAGTTTCATAAATTTTGAAGCTTATAAAAGTGGATGGGAGGCAACCCAGGCGCCAGCTAAAATTCAGCCCCTTCGTCACTGTCTGTATCATGTAATATTTATTAGTGGGTTAAATCCCTGTGTCTCTTCTATAAATACTTTTACGGCTTCTGCTCCGATGAACGTAGATCACTGCTGCCCCCTAGGTACAAATTTGCACGAGATACTAGATTAGCAACTAGGTCCCACCCTTTTACAGAGAAACCGATAAGATGTAACAGCAATTTCTACTCTCACAGCTTTTTTTCTCGAACTTCCCGACTGTGGAATTCCCTTCCACATACTTGCTTCCCTGACAGCTACAATCTGCAGGAATTTAAATGTAAGGTCAATATACACCTAACACACTGACTCGCATCCATTCTTTCAAACACTCTTCCCATCTACCCAACCCTCAGCCTCGGTATCCTTACCCATCTGTCACCCTCCTTCCGACATTTCCTATATCTAATCACTCTTTCTCTTTATCTTCCCTGCTATAACCCCTTGCGCAATAGTGGCAGTGGAATGCCTTGCTTGGGGTGAAATGATTAAAAAAAATGTAAGGTATGGGGGCGGATTTAATTTGATTTAATTTTAATATACGTAACGAAAATATTGTTTTCGGTGTATAATTTAATAAGTTAGGCTTAGATACAGAAAAAAAAGTCTGAAGAAAATGAATACAAAAGGATAATTTAGAAGAAAGAGCTAACCATCTTTTGCAAGAAAACAAAAAGGGTGACCATTAGCAAAAGCTTCGCACGAGAATGTCGATTCTGAATTGAAGATATCTAAATTATGCAAAGACAGAAGATTAACTTTCTGTAAAATTATATCTTTAGAAAAATCGAAGGAGGCGAAATTATTTTTAATGAAATCTTTTTAAAGTTTTGGTACTAAGTGAAGGTTTAAATAAACGCGTGATAATAAGCTCTAACTTAAGCAAGTATACGAGAAAATGGCGCAAGTTGTTTTACGGTTTATTTGATTTTTTCAGGTCGGTTGGTGATAGAAAGATAATAAATAGGTATATCCCTTTCAAGTTAAGTTTTCTCTTTTACTCTATTCTGTCTTGTTCATCCTTACTTTATTACTACGTATGCACGCACCCACCACAAACGCTATCAACCCTCCCATACATACATATATATATATATATATATATATATATATATATATATATATATATATACGTGTATGTGTGCCTGGCATGATCTTCACTATAATGACTCCTCTTTTCATCGTACTATTTTTCTCTGTCTCTGTATTTTCTTTGTGTGTATTAACATCTCTCCCTCTCTCTGAGATATATATATATATATATATATATATATATGGTTCTGTATGTGTGAAGGCTTTTACTCTTTCTTTTTTGTTTCCACCTTCCATCCTACCGCGTTCACAACCCCTCATCTACCTGTGTCCTAGGCGTTTTTTTTTCATTTTATTTTACCCACTTGAATCTGACCTCGTCGAAAAGCCCACCCACTCCTACTGCTCTAACGCCAACTCCACTCTGATAGTAGTATGAAGTTCAGGTGTTGTCTAAGTCACGGGTGTACAAGTTGCACGCCAAGGAAATAGCCGCCAGACAAAATGACAGATGAAAGGGTTGGAATGGCGGACGTAAAAGGGAGGGGCAAGAAAAGGCAGAAAAAAGGCAATTTTTTTAGCTTGAAAAGTGGTGGAAATGATTGAAATTTGATATGGAAAAGAAAGGATAAGAATCTTAGTAGGAAATAGAAATAAAAAAAAACATAATGAAAAGAAACGTGGAACAGGTAAAAACGTAGACACGTTGGTGACTTGGCAGGTAAGGACAGATAGCTTTATAGGGCGTCTTTCTTCTCCTTTTCTGTGCGGGAGTGCCGCTGATGGGCCTACTCGCCGCTCCTACTACATTCGCTACCATCAGGTATGACATGGGACATATTTTGCCCCTTGAGGTAAAGATTCTATACCTCAATTTCATATTCCTTTTCTTTTTTTTTATCCGTTTATAAAAGATTTTTAAAAAGAATATAACAGAATCTTGTTTGACGAAATATTCATTGTAGAGGGATTAGGGCGATGGGATCGAAAACCTTTCAAAGTGAAAAAAGAAAAAGGTAGCAAAGAGAATTCAATCAAGAGAGGGAAATATGAGTGGAGATTAAACAAAGCCGGATTAACAAATGTGCAGTAAAATGGCGGCTAAATTCGAAATTTAAAAAAAAAATGATTAGCAACAGAATTTTTAATAAAAAGATGCCATTAATGAAAAGTGAAAAATTAAATAAAATATATGAAAAACAATGATAAAGAAGACTGGGTATAACTAAGGCAAATGTATTAACAATTGTTTTGTACGTCGAGTGAGCAAATATGTTTTTGGAGAAGTTAGAAAGCTAGACTTTAACACCGTTAATATAAATCAGGGAGCCGAGTTCAGTTGAATTCCTTGCATTTACTTACGCACAAATACCGTTGGGAAAAAATATTAATCCATCTCTCTCCTCCAGTTATTTGTTAAATAATAGAACAGATTGGGTTCTATAGCCTTGGTCAGCAACCAGTCTACCGCACAAAGCAATGGAAATCTACTGCGGGATAATCTTCTGCCCAGTCAGTCATGTCTCTTTCGAGACATGATCACCCAAAGCGTGTAACACGTATGACACTTAACGGACTGAATACTGTGTTGAGTTAAATCATCATCGTATGACTTGTTGAAAGTATGAAAAACAATCTTTGCCACTCTCTCTCTCTCTCACACATACACATACAATATATATATAAACATATATCATGCGAATGAAAGCCGAAACAACTCATAAATTAGAAAAATATATTTAAACAAATAAGATAAAACTTCCTTAACAAAGAACTAATCACCATCATAAAGATAACTTGTATAAATGAAAACACCTGTGCAGATACAAGTCATATATATATATATATATATATATATATATGTGTGTGTGTATCTATGTATTGGTGTGTGTGTGTGTGTGAGTGAAGATATATATATATATATATATATATATATATATATATATAGCGCGTGAGAAAGACAGGCACAAGCACACATATATATGATGAGATTTAATTTCTTAACTTTTTAATAAGGGTTTTCCTCACTTTTATATATATTTAAAGACCTAAAATTATGATATATATATATAGAGAGAGAGAGCGAGAGAGAGAGAGAAAGGAAGGAAGAGTGAGAGAATTAATATCAGTAAAAATTTGTCCCTTATTTGACTGAAGTTATTTAAATCTCTCCGACTCGGACTTTCCTAGACGGATATGTCCATCCACTCTTCAGAGGGTATCAGCAATTTTACTGCTTATATTTTTCGATTTTTCCTCTGTATGCATTTATATATATTTGATAAGAATATTTTTGGCTTCCCTATACCTACGCATCGTTCGTTCAGTTATGAGTTTGAACACTCTCAGATACTGGCGTATGTTACATTATATATAACACGCTAAAAGTCTGCCTTTTACTACCGAGCACCCTATAGCTCAGTGGTAAAATCGCCGATTGAAGTCGGGTTTCAATCCTGGCTAAAAGCAATCGGATGTCTAACGTACTGATGAGCTGTGACACAGCGAAACAGATCTGTCTGCGGATATATATGAAAGCCAGATAGATAGATTTACAATGAGAGAAAACTATAAGTGGGTATGGAGGAAAGTATAAAAGATGAACGGGATTCATGATGATAGAGATGACAATTGGCGTTGTATTTAAACGTTTGGCAAATGCACTCCTATATAGCAATAGATGCTTGACAATAAACTCAAAGATGAAAGAGAGACACGAAGCAACAGAAATATTGTTCTAAAGAACGATGCTGAGGACACTATGGACCGAACATATGAACAACGACAAGATTTTTGGAGAGCATGAAATTTATACTTAGCATCAGGAAGAGACAGCTGAGGTTTCTGGCTTGTATAATAAGGAAGGAGGCTGTGGAGAATCTAATACTCATAGGTCTGATAGAGGGAAAGAGAGGCAGGGGAAAGCAGCCTAAGACAAACCTGATTGGCTGGAGCAGGGTTTGGGAGAGTTACCAAGACTAATAGTGTTGTGACTGTACTATTTTCGATTTTGTTAAAAGGCATATTTCTTCATTTCTATGGAATGGTATCTTCCATATCGTGTTAATTTGTGTATTTATTTTAGTATATTTAATGAGTTTTTTTCTATCTGGTCATTTAGCTATTTTAATATTAATTTTAACCATTTATCTTCACATTAATATCACGAAAAATCAATTTATTTTTTATTTTTATTTTTTTCCGGATATTTACTTGAACAATTTACACATTATCTTCACTAGACATTCATTTATTTGTGGACGACCTTATTCTACAAATTTTTCCTCTTCTCCTGTGCAACCAAAAACATCTTGCATTCCAATAACGTAGCAAACAGAGATTAGGACACAGGCCGGGGCCTGAACAATCTTGGCTGGGTCAACCTAGGGAGAAGGTATGATGTTTTTAAAGGACCGAAGCCGCCAATGAACCAGGGTAACATCACTGATGATGTGTCCTAACCGCATCTAAATTATATATTTTTTGAATTCGAAGTGTTGAGAGTGACAAGGAATAGAGGCACGTGGAAATCTATAATTGCCTACGTCCTGAAGGGACAGGGAACATAAAGTATAAGGAGCTATCAGGGAAGCAATTAAAGGGAGAGGTGATCCACAGGCGGGAAGTGCGTGTAAAGAAACTGTTGGAGTAGAATTGGCATTTTTATTTAACTATTTCATCGTTAAAATGGCGGGACCTGTACGCCAATCTAGTTGCACGCTTAAAGTCACGTGGCCGGGGCATTAAGGAAAAAAAGATCGTCAGAGCAATTCCTGTGAAAATATTTATAGAAAAGACAGAGGGAAGCCACGTCACGTCGGTGAGAATATGACTGGCGCCGAGATGCCAAGTCAGGACCGAGTACATTGCAGATCCATTGAATTTTGTCGAGAACCTAGAGAGATATCTAAACATATTTATAAATGGAACTTTTTCTCTGTGTGTATGTGTGTGTCCGTTACCTATAGGCTCCGAAACGCCTGAACCGATTTTCTTGAAAATTTACACAGTTATAGTATAAGCGTCTGCGAGTGTTCTTAGCTATGTTTTGTGTTGAGTTACCCCCGATAAATATCGAAAATTGATAATCGAAAAAATCGGGTTATAGAAGGAGTGGTCCGATTTTAATAAAATTTGATACACTAATAGACAAAGATATAAGAAACGATATTCAGAAGCTTCAAGGTGGCAGTTCTTACAATAGTGCAGCAAATAGATAATATATATATATATATATATATATATATATATATATATAAGGCAAGATGTTTGTGTGTGTGTCTGTTTATCTGCCTGTATGTCTTTATTTTTTCAGCCCTTTTATTTTAGTTTTTGCTTTGGGTTTGGCTCTAAGTAGGTATAATTGTAGTTCTTAGTCTCAGCCATGATACCATTTACTCCGAGGGCTTATTTAGCCTTCAAAATTCAGTTTACGACAAAAAAACTTATTTGATATCGATACCAGCAAATCAAAATTTGATTTACATCCATTCATTTTTCTTTCAGTCTAGGGTTTTGCTTTAACTGGAAACAACTATTGCTTTTTAGTCTTTCGTGCCACCGACCAAAGAGTCTGAGCTCCAGGACCATGGATTAGTTTTAAAGCTTTTATTACACCCGAGCAACGCCGGTCTATACTGCTAGCACCAAATAAAGATAAATAATAAATAGTGTAGCTATATCTTAATAGCGTGCTTCCTGCCAGCTACAATTTTTCTGTCTTGTTGCCTCCCTGAAAATTATCTGATTATAGATCAACGATAACTGATAGATAATGAAACTCAGGTAGACTATGTCGCTGTCACTGACATTAGCTAGAGATAGAAATGGAAACGGCAAACATAAAGGCAAATAAACTTTCCTATTTGGAAGTTAGGCGCAACATGTTCTTCCAGTTTGGAACTATATTGTGCAGAAAATTTAAACTTAGGTAACTAAAAGCGATTTGATAAAGTATTCAGAGATATAGTATCGGGTTAAATAGGGTTCAAAAATAGAGAAGAATATACTTTTACACTGAAATAAAAATGTTCAAACGAACAAAGAAACAACGATAAATAAAAAGGTAACCGTTGACAAATGACAAAAAAAAAAAGAAGAAAATCAGTGCCAACAGGACAGCATTAAAAAAAAAATTAAACCCTAAGTATTTCACCCCAACAATCCCAAGTCCAAATCCTGTTGCCCGGGAACGCGTGACATTCAACTGACCCTGGCAATATATAAATTATCTCTATGGTTTAAAACTCTTTCCATAACAATAGTTGAGCTGTCCTTTATTTTTTTTTCACTGTTACTAAGGAGAAATACAAACCTGTCAGGATTATGACACTTTTAGAATTATTTATGTTTTCAAAAGTACGTTTGGGAGATCCGAAAGTGCATACTATTTTTTTTCGCTCCAATTAGGTTATTTTTTTATTTGAAACGATAAAATACGAAATTTTCAGAGTACAAACAGACATAGATTAAGGTTTGAGAACTGAGCTGTGTATGTACAGTGCCTGTTATAAAAATCCATTATTTCGATACAGATTCCAGACAAGCAAATTAACTTAATGGAACAATAGAGGCATATACATATACATTGCATACATGCGTGCAAAATTTAGCTTAGACTGTTTGTAACAAACCGAAAAGTAAATGTTCTTATTTAATATAGATTATAGGTATGTTAAAACTAAAAATAAAACATCAGATTGACGGTATAGTGAAGTGTATTTGTGTGCTGAAATATATTAATTGAATTTGGCCTTGTTAGTAGATAGCCTACTATAAGTGGGGGGGTATAAAACAAGAAAAACAAACTGTGTATAGAAACAACATTTATATATATATATATATATGATTGAGCACTCTGATAGAATGGTAGACTTTGAAAAACAGTAGCTACTCTTGCATACACGCATCGCTCATTCACTAATGAATTAAAGCACTCTGGCTGTTGGGTGTGTATAATGACAATATACATGAGAAAAAGTCTGCCTTCTTTTACCGAACGCCCATAGCCCACAGGTAGAATCGCCGACTGACGCCAATTCGGTCGGGTTTCAATCCTGGGTTAGAAGCAATCGGAGTCTAACCGTACTGATGAGCTGTGATACAGGGAAACAGATCTGTCTGCGGATGACTATATATATATATATATATATGACCATTAAGTCTTTTTTACAAATAAAAGTAATGTTTTTTGGTTGGTACAGATGTCGTTAAAAATGAACATAGCATTAAATGCCAAAAAAATTTGTGCGTATATATGTATGAGCGTTTGTTTGTTAGGAGTGTCTTTGATGTCTCCCCTCAGTCCATCGGGTAAGTGGCTCAGCGAACAGTGAAGAAGAAAATGAGAGAGAAAGGAGAGGCAAGCATAATGCTATCGCTTGACGTGGTCAAGGGATGTATTAATTATGGTCGTATGTTCTCAACTGCTTCCTGTGTCGGTCCTTTATTTCGTCTTTGGGGCTCCAAACAAGTCATTTGGGAATTCACACCCGGATTTAATTGTGGGCTTCCCATTGGACGATAAACAAGATTCAAGTCGGCTTGTGAAAAGGGTCCCTGAAAGTAATTTGTTATTTATTTATTTTTGGTTTTCCACCGGAACATCTGCGTGGAGCCCAGTTGCGCAAAGACCAGTTTTGGTCATTTATTTTCTGGATCTCAGAGGGCAAACAACCGGTCCCTGGTATGACCACAACGGATACCCAAAAATGCAACATAAGCAATTTCCCAACAACGGCAACTTCGGCAAATTCGGACTAGGAGAGCGCAACGAAAGAGGAGAAAAATGGATCCAATGGTGCTCAGCCAATGACCAGGTCATTACTAGCACCTGGTTCCAAGAACACCCACGATGTTTATGGACATGGAGAAGCCCAGGAGGGGGACACGAAGAACCAAATAGATTATATAACTATAAACAAGAGATTCAGGAACGCAGTAGTCCAATGCAAAACATACCCAGGAGCTGACTGCGGAAGTGACCACGTCCCAGTCATCTGCAAACTAAAAGTGAAACTCCGAAGACTGAAGAAGCCCAGCATATCACCAAGACTGCAATACGACACACTAGAGGACGATCTCACCCTGCAGAAAGAATATAATAACAGCGTGAGAAAGAAATATTAAGAACAAATTGGAAAAGGATACTCAAAATGGGATTCACTAAAAGAAGCGATGGTGACCTCAGCGAACAACATAGCCCCAAAGGAAATCAGACGCAGAAGAAAAAATGAGTGGATGACCGAAGAGATCCTCCACATGATGCAAAGGAGACAAAAAAATAACGCCAAGACACGGAGCAGAGTACAAAAACTTCACAGGGAGATAAGGAACAAATGCAGACAAGCCAAAGAGGAATGGCTCAACAACAAATGTGCAGAGGTAGAGAGACTGAGCAGGAACAACAAAGCAGAGATGCATAAAGAGATAAGAGAACTGACAGGACAAAAAACCTGCTCCTCAACAGGATGCATAAAATCCAAGGAAGGGACAATCATATTAAAGAAAGAGGAAATACTCCAGCGATGGGAAGAATACATAAAGGATCTCTTTTGCGACAAGAGAGAACAACCGAGAATACACAAGGAGATGGATGGACCGGAAATACTAAAATCCGAAGTGGAAGCTGCAATGGCCAAAATGAACAGAAACAAAGCACCTGGCCCAGATGGCATAGTGATAGAGCTGCTGACAGCCTTAGAAGAATATGGCATAGAAAAGATTACCGACATAATAAACGAAATTCATAGCAGCGGAATAATACCAGACGACCTATGCAAGTCGATATTTATAGCGCTGCCGGAGAAACCTGGTGCAAACGAGTGCGAACTACACAGAACTATCAGCTTAATGAGTCACATTACAAAACTGATTGTCAGAATCCTGATGAATAGAGCGAGAAGCAGAATCAGGCCAGAGATATGGCAGGAACAGTGCGGGTTTGTCAAGGACACTGGAACAAGGAACGCCATATTCATGATTAGGATGCTCTCTGAAAGGGCATTACAAATGAAGAAATACTTGTACCTATGCTTCATTGATTACGCGAAAGCATTCGACAAAATACGACACAAAGAATTGATGGAAATGCTAGGCAACCTCGACATTTTCGGCAAAGACATAAGAATAATCAAGAATCTCTACTGGCAGCAAACGGCCTGCATACGGACAGGTAACGACCTCAGTAGATACACAAAGATAGAAAAAGGCGTAAGACAAGGATGTGTCTTTTCACCGGATTTGTTCAACCTATACAGCGAGAATATTTTGAGGACCCTAGATAACACACCAGGATTTGTTATTGGAGGCCACAACCTGAACAACATAAGATACGCGAACGATACAGTACTGATTGCGGACACTGAAAGGAAACTGCAAGATCTCATACAGAAAGTAGCAGTGGAGAGTGACAAGAAGGTACTACAAATAAACTTTAAGAAAACTGAGTGCATGGTCATCAGCAAAAGATACAACCCAAAATGCCAAATACAGGTGGGGGATAACAGAATCAAACAAGTCCAAGAATTTAAGTACCTAGGAAGTGTTCTAATAGGAGATGGAAAGTGCGACACGGAGATCCGAAGGCGAATTGGCATGGCAAAGGACGCGTTCCAGAAGATGAGCAAAATACTAGCACACAGGAAGATCTCAATAGAAACGAAGAAAAGAGTGCTAGACTGCTACGTGATGTCAGTTCTTCAATACGGCTGTGAATGCTGGACAATATCAGCGAAAATGAGGACAAAACTTGAAGCGGCCGAAATGTGGTTCTACAGAAGGATGCTACGGATATCGTGGACTGAGCATACAAGCAACGACGAAGTGTTAGAAAGAATGGCAACAAAAAGGAAATTGATGCTGAGCATCAGGAAGAGACAACGGAAGTTCCTGGGACATGCAATGAGGAAGGAGAGCCTGGAGAACCTGATACTGACTGGACAGATAGAAGGAAGGAGAGACAGAGGAAGGCAGCGGATAACATATTTGCAGGGTCTGATCAGGTGGATGACGGAACGGGGGTTACCAGGAGCAACAGGAGCAAACATACTAAGAGCCACAAGGGATAGGGAGACGTGGAGATCCATGATCGCCTACGTCCTGAAGGGACAGGGCACATAGAAGAAGAAGAAGAAGCAATTCGAGGAAGCCGTCTAAAGATAAGAGGTAGTATGATTATTTAGAGGTAAACACTTCTCATACTATCTTTAAGGTATAAAAATCAACATATTTTCTTTTTCGTCCCTATTGAATGTATTTGTCAGTTAGTAAAACGATAGATTGAACGTACACCATAAGACGTGGAGAACAAAATGTAAAAAAGAACAAATGGATATATAGAAATCATTAGCCATATTAATGTTCAAGTATCTGAAAAACAGAAATGATTTAAAACTGCATTGATCTCATTACAATGGCGTAGTAAGCAAATATCACAGATTTGTAAGTGATGGGTCCTTCAGAGGCTCACCCGGGTGAGTTCGAAAAATCTGCTTGTGAGGAAATGTCTACTCATTCACTTAACATAACTAACAAAACTGAAAACTTGAATGCGAAATCAATTAGATAAAAACAGGTGCAAGATGCAAGTACAAAATCAATGTCTAATCAGTTTCAGAGGATTCCAGAATAAATCTCATTCCAGACGAAGCAAATCTTCATGCAGTTTATATGAGAGATGTACGTGGTTTTGGCAAAGATTCCATTTCATACTTAGGATATGATCTCGTTTGGATTGGTTGAAGGAGAAAAAGCGACATGAATATTGAATTGCAATAAGTAAATCATAAATATATTGCAGCAGACAACATCTTAAACCAGTCAGAAAGACTGTTGGCTGCAGATATAGTAACCATGATAATAAAATCCAAGATATATTATCCTATGCTTCAAATAAAGAAACATAATTGTATTCCAAAAAGATAACATGGTATTACTGAAATATTGTTTAATAGATACTAAGAGAAAAAATGTAGTAATATATCAGCTGTAGTTCCTATATTTAAAAACACTGGAGAACCCTCTGACCCTGCAAATTACCGCCCTATCAGCTTCTTCCGATCTTTGGCAAAGTGTTCGAAGCCATTATCAACGCCGAGGTGGTTCAGCATCTCACAGCACACAGGCTTCTCTCGGACAAGCAATATGGTTTCCGCTTCACCAGGTCTACTGCTGATATGCTAACGACCATCACCGAGTACATATACCAGGCACTCGACAGGAATGGCGAAGCCCGAACCGTTGCATTGGGTATATCTAAGGCGTTCGACAGAGTTTGGCATGCTAGCCTTCTATGTAAACTGTGGAGCTATGGTATAACTGGACATTTGTTTGAACTAATCCAGTCATTCCTCTCTAACCACACAATGAAGGTGGTATTAAACGGACATGCCTCTCAGAACTACCATACAAACGCAGGTGTCCCCCAAGGATCCATCTTAGGTCCTACACTCTTCCTGATATACATTAATGATCTCCCTGATTCCATAAGAGCCCAAATAGGTTTGTACGCCGATGACACCACAGTTTACTCTCGCCTCCTACAAAAATCTGGTGTAGGCGTCAAAGCTAACCTCGCAGCCGAGATTGAAAAATACCTCCAATCCATATTGGACTGGGGTAAGAAATGGCTAGTAAATTTTAATGCTTCTAAAACGAAGCTACTCTCAATTAACCATCATCAACAATCTCACCTACCTCCCATTAGCATGGACCAGGCTTGCTTCCCAGAGAGTAAAACACTACGCCTCCTTGGTCTCACATTTTCAGCGGACCTCAAATGCAATGACTATATCGAATCCATTGCTAAATCCGCTGCTATGAAAGTCGGTTCTCTGTGTAGGGCCCGGAAGTTTTTCCGTCTAAATCTATCCTGCACATTTATAAATCTACCATCCGCCCGTGCATTGAATACTGCTGCCATATCTGATCGGGTGCCCCTGCTGTTCTCCTCGGGCTTCTCGATAAGGTTCAGAGGAGGGTCTGTAATGTGATAGATACCGACTTGGCAGACTGCCTGCAGTCTCTCTCCCACCGGCGCGACGTGGCTTCCCTGTGTTTCTTCTATAAATACATTCACGTCTTCTGCTCCGATGAACTTAGATCACTGCTGCCCCCTAAATACGAATTTGAACGAGATACTAGATTAGCAACTAGATCCCACCCTTTTACAGTGAAACCGATAAAATGCAGCCGTAACTTCTATTCCAAAATTTTCTTTCCTCGCACTTCCCGACTGTGGAATTCTCTTCCACACGATTGCTTTCCCGACGGCTACAATCTCTAGGAGTTTAAATGTAAGGTCAACAGACACCTCCTAACACACTAACCTGCTCCCATTCTATCAAACACTCTTCCCATCTGCCCAACCCACATCCTCGCTATCCTTACTCATCTGTCACCTTCCTCCTGACATTCCCTAAGTCTAACCACTCCTTCTCTTTACCTTCCCCTATGTAGCCCCATGCGCAATAGCGGCCGTGGAATGCCTTGCTTGGGGTGAGATGATTAAAAGAAAATGTAGTAATATTGTTTTGAACAACACTGTTTCTTTGACGGAAAAATAATATCAGCCTCCGAAAGTGAAATATCAAATAAAATTTGAAAGTTCAATCGATTTTTTGTTATTCCAAAGATTTTTAATTCGAAATAAATGGTTCGCTTTTCCTGTAAATCGATTTATAAAGCTTAGCCGATGAAATAGCAAACATTTATTGATTTAAGCATCTTACCTCCTACAGAAGGTAGCTGTCGGAAGTGACAAAAAAGGACTACAAATAAACTGTAGGAAAACTGAATGCATGGTCATCAGAAAAAGAGCAGCCCAAAATGCCAAATACAGGTGGGGAATACTAGAATCAAGCAAGTACAAAAATTTAAATACCTAAGAAGTGTTCTAACAGGAGATGGAAAGTGCGACACAGAGATCCGAAGGCGAATTGACATGAGGAAGGATGCATTCAAGCTGAGTAAAGTACTAAGACACAGAAAAATTTCACTGGAAACAAAAAAGAGAGTGCTATATTGCTATCTGATGTCAGTTCTTCAATACGGCAGTGAATGCTGGGAAATATTGTCGAAGATGAGAAAAAGCTTGAAGCAGCGGAAATGGGGTTCTACAGAAGGATGCTGGGGATATCATGAACCAAGCATGCGATCAAGGATGAGGCGTTTGAAAGAATGACAACCAAAAGAAAATTAATACTGAGTATCAGCAAGAGACACCTGAAGTTCCTGGGACATGCAATGAGGAAGGCAGGCTTGGAGAACTTGATACTGACAGGCCAGATAGAAGTAAAAAGAGACAGAGGAAGGCAATGGATAACATATGTGAGGGGCCTGGTTAAATGGATGACGGAACGGGGATTGCGAGGTGTAACAGGAAAAAACATACTAAGAGCCACCAAAGATAGGGTGACGTGGAAATCCATGATCGCCTACGTCCTGAAAGGAGAGGGCACATAGAAGAAGAATTCTTAGCTCAAATAATGTGATTGAGTTCATAATTCATACATTGTCTCAAACCACAGGTAATGGCAATTATATGATTAGCCGTTTGCTTATAATGAAACATTCGATACCATTTCACCGAGCAGCCTACTGTCGGTTAGATTGGATAAAAGATTTCTTTTAAAGAAAAACTTCAAGAAAATAGTTTTCTCAAGTCAGCTTTTCCAACATTTTTCTAACATTTTTTTTAAGTAAGGTGGAAAGAATATATCGTAAATGTCACTATTTTCTCTCGAAGCTATATGTGATAACGATTTTAATGTAGCTGCTGTGGCAACCTCTGAAGGGATGGGATTTCTGTTAGTACTTTTCCGTGTTTGTGATTTTAGTGCATCAGATCACTAGTTTCGAAGAAGAGTGGTCTTCGTCAAAATCCATAGGCATCATTTGCTAATCAAATCTATTTTTAACCATTCTGAAATCGATTGTACACAACTGGCAGTTTAGATGTTTTTTAACCGGTTTGGCGCCAGCCGTGGAAAACATGGTAATCAAATAAAAACATTTGCAAACAATATTTCTTGCTTCTGCAGGCGGAAAGCCCAAAGGTATAACATCTAAACTTCTGCAAATAAAGAATTTTTGATAAAAGATCATAGATACAAATATGTCTTTTGATATCTATATATATATATATATATATATATATATAAAAAGCAATCTGAGAATCTTTGTGTGACTGTTCCCTATACACACCTAAATATTTTAAGCTACGCCATCAAAACTTTCTTCGGACACAAATCTACAGGGAAGCCAGGTCGAAAAATACTTTTTGAGTTTCAGTTCAGCAATTTTCCCTTTCGCACTTTTTGTCCAATGGACACGATTGTTTAGATTTGCTTCGTAAAACATCTAAGATCTAAGATGGTTGCTGAATTACGTCACAGAAATCAAATCACACGTGTCAAACGCGATTAACATATTTTTATTAAAAAAAAAAATGAGCCTTTATATTTAATTTTTATTCCGATATTTTAAAAATTAAATTGTTCAACAAAAAATGTGAAGATTTTTCTCCGTAATTTTGAAACAAAAGAAATATTTTTTTTAAAAAGTGTTTTTTTCA
The DNA here is from genome assembly GCA_037127315.1 of Ascarosepion bandense. Classification (NCBI taxonomy): domain Eukaryota; kingdom Metazoa; phylum Mollusca; class Cephalopoda; order Sepiida; family Sepiidae; genus Ascarosepion; species Ascarosepion bandense. The sequence continues at coordinate 1,147,288 of JBBBDQ010000374.1, forward strand.
AACAAAAACAAAATATGTAAAATAAAATGTGGCATCTTCTCCTACTACTAAAATGTTCTGAGTTTCACGGGCAACGCCGGGCTATGATGCTAGTCGACTATTGATATAAAGCTGTTTTTTCAAGCTGAAGCTTGCGAGACTATCCCTATACTAGTAAGAAAAATATATTCAGTCAGTTAAGTTTCATACGTGATACACGCTTGCGTGATCATATCCCTTTGGATTCATGACTGACTAGCAGTATAGACCGGCGTTGCTCGGGTGTAATGAAAGCTTTAAAACTAATCCATGGTCCTGGACTCTTTGGAGGGTGGCACGAAAGACTAAAAAGCAATAGTTGTTTCCAGTTAAAGCGAAACCGTAGACTGAAAGAAAAATGAATGGATGTAAATCAAATTTTGATTTCCTAGTATCGATATCAAATAGGTTTTTTCGTCGAAAACTGAATTTTGAAGGCTAAGTAAGTCTTCTGAGTAAATAGTACTATGGTTGAGACTAAGAACTACAATTATACCAACTTAGGGCCAAACCCGAAGCAAAAACTAAAATAAAAGGGCTGAAAAAATACAAACATACAGGTAGATAAATAAACGGACACACACACACAAACATCTTGCCTTTTATATAAATATATTATCGATTTTCTGCACTATTGTAAGAACTGCAACCTTGAAACTTCTGAATATCGTTTCTTATGTCTTTGTCTATGAGTGTATCAAATGTGATTAAATTGGACCACTCCTTCTCTAACACGAATTTTTCGATTATCGATATTTATCAGGGGTAGCTTGACACAAAACCTAGCTAAGAACACTCGCAAACGCTTATAGTACAACTGTGTAAATTCTCAAGAAAATCGGTTCAGCCGTTTCGGAGTCTCTAGGTAACGGACACACACACACACACACACACACACACAGACAAAGTTCCATTTATAAATAAGTTTAGATTAAGCTGCAGATGTTCCCGCAGTAGGTTGGCGTTTCTTGCTGCGGTAGACTTATTGCCAAATAAAAACTTTAGGAACTAGTCTGTCCTGATATTTAACCTATAGTTGGGAGGATAGAGAATAGATGTATTCATACACAAAGTATTTGTGTGAATGTAAGTGAATGTAACAAACACGAAATTAATTCGAATACAACTCTCTGATTTCTCATACCAAAATATTTTCCTTTGCGCCACACAATAACGAACTGAAAAGCCTGATGCAGAAAAAGATAAAACGTGTAAGATCGAAAAGAAAACATTAAATAGTTAATAACGAATCTACAAAAGGCTAGTCAATGCTGTGAGAAACATTCTTTTTAAAAATTGGTAGCTGAATAACGAAACAAAACAGCATAGCCTATCTATTTAAATGTGGAGAAAATTTTAAATTCATGATAATATCATGATAGAGAAAAAGAGAAGAAACATCCCTGTTTCAAAAACCATTTCTATCACACAGTTTGAGAAGCAATCTTTTGTCCTGAAGCTATTCGCGTAAACTGAAATATACAATTTGGCTCCATTATATATTTCAGAAGCTGAGTAGAGTATTGAAACAGAAAAATTTCATAGGCAACAAAAAAGATAGTATTGGCTTGTTAAGTGACGTCTCTTCTTCAATATGGCAACGAATGCTGGACAATCTGATGAAAGATGAAGGAAAAACTTGAAACGACAGAAATATTCAACAGAGAAAGGCTGGGATACCATGGACTGAACATGTTAGCAACAACAAGGTTTTGGAGAGGATGGAAACAAAAGGAAAACTGATAGTTAACATCAGAAAAGCCAGTTGAAGTATCTTGGTTATGTAGAAGGATTCCAGAAGTTGAGTAAGGTCTTAAGAAACAGGGCAATTTCGCTAGAAACAAGGAAGATAGTACTGGATTGCTATCTGATGTCATTTCTTCAATATCGCAGTGAATGTTGGACAATATCATCAAAGATGAAGAAAAACTTGAAACAACTGAAATGTGGTTCTACATAAGGATGCTGCGAATATGGATAGAGCATGTGAGCAATGATGATGTCTTTGAAATAATGGAAACAAAAAGGAAATTAATACTGAGCATCAGAAAGAGACAGCTAAAATTCCTGGGACATGCACTGAGGAAGGCGGGCTTGGAGAAACTGATACTAACAGGCCAGATAGAGGGGGAAAGAGACAGAAGAAAGCAGCGGATAACATATTTGAAGGACCTGATCAGGTTGATGACGGAACGATGGTTGCGTGGTGTAACAGGAGAAGGCGTGTTAAGAGTCACCATGGATAGATAAACGGGGAAAGCCATGATTACCTACGTCCTGAAGGTACAGGGCATATAGAAGTAAGAAGTGAAAGAGAGACGGGGGGAAGCAACGCGTTACATATTTGATGGGCTTAAGCAAATGGATGGTAGTGCAGGGTTTAGGAGATGTAACAAGAGTAAGGGTGTTAGAGCTACAAGGGACAGGAAGATGTGGAAAGCTATGATCGCCGACATCCTGAAGGGAAACAGCACATAGAAGAAGATAATTAAATTAGTGATGAATATATTAGTAGCTATATTATCACAAAAGTGAACTCCTAACAATAATAGCAGTAGATAGGTTCGACTATCGTCCTGTTCACAGTTTTATTCAATCTATACAGTGGGGTGATTCTGAGAGAAATGGAAGTCATACCAAGATTCATTATTGGCAGCCATAATCTTAACAATATAAGATATAGATGACAAAGTGCTGATAGAGGACACAGAAAGAAAGGAAAGTGAGAAGAAATTGTCACGCATAAACTACAATAAGACGAAATGCATGGTTATCAGCAAAAGGATGAACCCAAAATGAAAATTACAGGTTTGGGATACAAAAACCAAGCAGGTATAGGACTTTAAATATCTGGGAAATCTTCTAACAGAGGACGGAAATTGTATCCGTTATGGAACCGTATTAAGATGGCCAAAGATGCATTCCAAAAGCTAAGCAGAGTATGAAGAGACAGAAAAACTTCCTTAGAAACAAGGAAAAGAGTACAGAACTGTTACATAATATCTATCCTCCTGTATGGCAGCAATTTTAATTTTTTAATTGTTTCACCTCAAGCAAGGTGATACTGCCACTGATGTGTCGGGGGCTACATAAGAGAGTAAAATTTTAAGCTGGAGCGAAGAGAGAGATGAACCAATTATAAACACAGCGACGCAGATTTCCTTTTCTTATATATAAGAAACGTTGAAAAATCATTATTAATGGCTGCTTTGATATGGCAGAGGAGCTGTATTGATCAAACAGTCAGTCATTAAATTAAGTGACATACGTGATATACGCTTGGGCGATCATGTCTCGAAAGCGACATGACTGACTGGGCAGAAAATTTTCTTGCAGTAGGTTGCATTTACTTTCTGCAATAGACTGGTAGCCAACCGAGGCTATAGAACCCAATCTGTTCTGTTATTTGACACATATCTGGAAACAAAAAACGGATTAATACCTTTCCAAGGGTATTTGCGCGTAAGTGAATGCAATGAATTCAACTGGAAGTCAAAATCGGTTCTCCGATTTTTCGTTCTAATCCGATATCAACTGCGTCAGCAATCTCAAATGCGATGCCAATCAAACCTGTTTGGGAGAAAGAGAAGGACAAAGAAAAATAGTCTAATTCGTTTTAGTCCATACTTTTAGTCTATAAGAACAGATTCAAAGAAACAGGAATATATTTTGAACCATAGAAACAAATCTACTGACAGAAGATAGAGCTCTTGTCTATCCGCTACAGGGTTGTATATAATTTAGGCTATGATGATAGTATAGATGTTGGTAGTTATTATAAAACTGACCTTGAAAAATACACCAAGGATAACAATTTCAGTTAAATCTTTTAAAAACAGAAACCATGATCTGGTATTGAAATTCGACAAGTGTTAACACCTATCCTGAATCCAACAGAAATATGTAAAATATTGAATTTGTAAATTATAAACATTATAAACACATTAGTACATGGGTCACTTAAAACAAACTTAGGAAAGGAGATAAGTTCAATAAATGTTTGGATGCTCGGGGCGAATTTATCTAGTATATTAAGATTTTCAGTCAGACAGTTAAGTGCGATATGTGAAACACACTTGGGCGATCATGTCTTGAAAGAGACATGACTGACTGGGCAGAAGATTATCCCGCAGTAGGTTGTTATTACATTCTGCGGTAGACTGGTTGCCAGCCAAGGCTATTGAACCCAATCTGAGACGGAATAATACCTTTCCCAAGGGTATTTGTGCGTAAGTGAATGCAGGAAATTCAACTGGAATTCGAATGCGGCACCCCGATTTGTCGTTCTGAGTCGATATCCGCTGCACCACAACGCACATCAAGCAATAACTACTTGATCAATAAATACCGAATAATTCCAGTATCGAAACTGCTAATTTTGCAGTCATCATTATTAGCCAAAATTACATACAACAGTGCGTGTAAATGCTGTATCTAACTATTGAAGAAGATCTATGGTTAACAGTTGTTTACTTCAGTGTTGATAGCGTAAAAGTTATCAGTGTGGAACTGAAATCAGTAAAAGAATTTTAAATTCCAACATGGTACCTTTCCAACAAGACAAATTAAGCTATTTAACCATGTGTGACTGTCAGTCTAGGAGAAAGGAAAATTCTAAAAATCGTGAAGAAAGCGAATTTGAAGCCACCTATGAAATTCTACATCTTAAAGGGTCATGGCATAAAATGTCTCAAAATTCAGCGACAAACGCAATAAGACACACAGATCAATGCAGTAAATTACAAAACCGTAATAGGAAATGTTGATGATTTCTTACAGGTTACTTATTTTATATTTGAAAAATAAATTAGTAATTACCTTTCTAAGATTACGCCGATCAATTGGTTCTTAAAAATCATAGATAGGTAATTTATTTTATTTGATAAGAAACAGAATCAATTATGTTGACAAGTCGTGCATTTTAATAATACTGTTTAATATCTTTACATCGTCTATATATATGACGAACACACAAACAAAATGCAAGTCTATATACAAGCCTTTGTGTCCAACCTGACTGAATATCAATAAATAACAAATCTATGTAGTTTTTTTTTTTATCATTGCTTTGCTATTTGCTCGTTTTGATTCTTATATTCTACTGCAAGACTCTCGGCTTTCATCAGGTATCTGTCTTCCTTCTCAAAAAACATCTTCGAATTTAGAAATGAAGATATTTATTCAAATCACAGTTGCAGACGGTTTCCATCCATCTTCTAATACGTAGGGGATATATCTGGTACCGCCTGTCTTTTCCAATTCTATACTACTTGTTGATTTCTAACAATAAACCAGATATGTACCTTTTCAGCTCCAAGGATTGAATTTACAACGGTCTTGGAACATGATACTTTAAAAGAAAAAGAAAACATTGTAATCCACAAAGCTATGTTTTACCTTAAACCAAACAGTAAATCATACTAAAATACAAAGGTTTACTGTATATGAAAAAATAATCAGAAGAGAACCTTTACTAAAAGGAGAGAACAAAAAAAAAAAAAAAACAAGAAAAAAAGAAAAGGAATTAAGAAAACAGTAAATAACAATTGACATTGCATTTAAATTTTTGCAGATTAAAATTGACTGGAACGCAATAAACCGATAGATATTTCCACAAGCGAGAAGAGGAAGAGAAGAAACCGCTGACATAGAACATACGGTTGCATCAACAAATTAATTTCTGAAATGATGTGACATTGTTTCCATTCCAATACTCTGCTTAAATTTAAAAAATAATGAGCCAAAGATCCTCAGAATAATTACCAGGGAATTATTTATAGAAAAGTCACGAGTAAGCTACAAGACAGCTGTGGAAAAGTGACTGAAGCCCTGATGACAGGATGGGATCCAAAGAATATGGACTTAATGATGGAATTGTTTCGAGAAGTTTATCGAATAAGAAAACAGACGCCTGAAGAAAGGTTATAATGGTCGAAACGTCGTAAATATAGTAATTATTAATAGAATGTTTGTCGAAATAAAACATTGTCTTTTGGGAAAAAGTACTCACAGATTTAACCCATAACTGGAAGGAATAGGCGGATTAATACCTTTCCCAAGGGTATTTGCGTGTAAGTGAATGCAATGAATTCAGCTGGAATTCGAACTCGTTCCGAGCCGATATCCAATGCACCACAACGCACATATTAGGTTCTATAGCCTTGGTCGGCAACCAGTCTACCGCAGAAAGCAATGGCAACCTACTGCGGGATAATCTTCTGCCCAGTCAGTCATGTCTCTGTTGAGACATGATCGCCCAAGCGTGTATCACGTATGGCACTCAACTGACTGACTCACAGATTCGAAATCCTGTTAAGTTCGGAATTCTGGAATACGAATGGAATACGAATGATCATGCGTTAGTTAATCATGACCCCACAACGATTTACTGAATATGTTATTTTCTAAGTATCATTTAAACAATAAGTAAAGATTTATAGGCGACGCATATTTTGATCGAACTTACGATATTTTTTTTCTATGCGCAAAATTGATACATAGTTTAATGTGGTGACTTCAGGCGTATTGATGGGTACAGATAAAAATTACCCAGTTCTTGCTGTTATCGAGGTACGGGATCACGGTAGAAAAGAATAACGGATTATGCACTTTATCCCACCCAGAAGGCATATATATAAGCCAGTTAGAAAACTGCTGTGTACCAGTCTCCACTGTCCCATTAACATCAGATTAATCCAATGGTCTCTCTTTTTATTTTTTTTTAAATGACAAAAATGATGCTGTGTGAATTTTCGTGACTAAACATCTCTTATTACAACGCAAGAACTATTCAAAGAGAGAAGTACGGCACTGATGGCATTCAGAAAAAAACAAATACGTGGAAGCTTGTGCTCGGTATTAACCTATTCTTCTTTTCAGTGAACACATTAAATGGGATTCATATGGGATATGTGATTGTGCAGAAGTATGCTGCGGACATCATAGACCGATCATGTGAGCAATGACGAGGTTTTGGAAAGGATTGAGACGAAAAGGAAATTAATACTGATCATCAGAAAGAGACAACTAAAGTTCCTGGGACATACAATAAAGAAAGAGGGCTTGGAAAACCTGATACTAACAGGCCACATAGAAGGAAAAAGAGACAGAGGAAAGCAGCGGATAACATATGTGAAGGACCGTGGATGACGGAACAATGCTTACATGGTGCAACAGGAGAAAGCGTGCTAAGAGCCACCAGAGACAGAGAGATGTGGAAAGCCATGATCGCCTACGTCCCGAAAGGACATGGCACATAAAAGAAGAAGAAAACAGGGTGCTTATACGCATGCATAAGAGTCATGGATAAAATCTTTCTGTTCCCTGACCACTGTCAATTAACAGAATTTTCCGAATCTTCGTGGTTAGTTCAATGAGAGAGAAGCAGCTGCAGATTTGTGATGCCCGGGGCTAGGCTAAATTCAGAAAGAAACATGGCTCTGATGTTACACGTCGTAAAATGGAAAACTGTAAAGTAGGAAAACAGATACTACACTCTGATTCCAAGCAGAAGATTGAAGTACGTGAGACAAGCTAGTTATCGTGTCACGATAAGCACCCAGTATAAATCAATCTACCAAGACGAAAAACAAACAGAATGTCACGTAGAGAACGTGTTTTAAATAAAGAAAATGAATGCTATCTGGGAGTGGTAGGATGATTTTTGGTAGCTTAGAATTGTCTTTTATTGTTCCGACTACAATAAGACTTATCCCAGGAGACGGATGTGTTGTCATGATCAAAATATTGACTTTTAAATGTGTACATGTGCACACAAAAACACATCTGAAGAGAAAGAAAGAAAGAAAGAAAGAAAAAAAGAAAGGGAGAGTAAACTATTAAAGAATCGAAACGTTAAAATGATCACACAACTCTATCGAGATTTCTCCTGTAGTCTATCGGAAAAAATGGCAGATTGTAACTTTTTGTGTCTCACTTAATCACGAGGGACCAGCGGTCAAATGTGTGTGTGTGTGGGGGTGTTTCTGACGTTCATGGAACACGAGACCCAGAGTGGTTAGGGGCAAAATCAAAATCTAATTTCTAATCGAAAATAACGTCTGTATTCCAAATGTCACAAGTCTTTCTTTAGCGGTTAAAGTGGAATCGATCGTTAGTTTCGTCATAAAACGCAAAAACTCCATGTAGAGAGCCTAATAATAAAATAATATTTCTATGCAAGGTTATTATAAAAGAAGGGTGCTGAAAGGAATTTGGTTTGACTCAACTCCCAAAGCCTGACCAATTGACGAACATCCGAATTTCCGAGAGAAGAGAATATAAACAGGGCCGAGAATATCTCAGCAATTCCTTAAATATATTGATAATGCTTGTCGCCAGGATTTGTTGCATATTTTACATTTGTACCAGTGAGTAAACAATCAAACAAAAAATGTAAATATCGATAAAGTATTTTAATAGAGGATGAAAAATGCATCATCGAAATTCTAAGGCACAATGCCATAGCAAAAAATGTTTTTCAAAATTTAAGTAAAGATGTGCGTTGTGGAGCAATGGATATCGACTCAGAACGAGAAATCGGGGAGCCGAGTTCGAATTCCAGTAGAATTCGTTGCATTCACTTACGCACAAATACCCTTGGGAAAGGTATTAATCCGTCTCTACCCTCCAGTTATGTGTTAAATAATAGCACATATTGGGTTTTATAGCCTTGGCTGGCAAACAGTCTACCGCAGAAAGCAATGACAACCTAATCTTCTGCCTAGTCAGTCATGTCTCTTTCGAGACATGATCGCCCAAAGCGTGTATCACGTATGGCACTTAGCTGACTGATTAAGAGACATGAACATTTCATTGCAAACAAATGAAAGAGTTCCTAACAGTTACTCCAGTGAATGCTGGATGAACTTATCAGATATGAAGAAGCCACTTCAGTTAAGAGAAGTGTGATTCAACTGATGAATGTTGAGAATGCAATGGACGGAACACTTAAGCAACGACAAAGTTTTAAAGAAACTGACACTTATGATCAGCATTAGTATGAGAGTTAACATTTCTAGAGCTCATAATGAGGAAAGAAGGATCGGAAACTTTGGCACTCAGCAGGAAAGACAGGAAAAAGCAGCGTATAACCTACATGTAAGGCTCATGTAAATGGTTGGTAGAACAGAAATTAAGAGATCTAACAAAAAAAACAAACTATACTAAATACTACAAATGAGAGAAAGTAGTGGAGAACTATGATCGCCAACGTCCAGTAGAGACACGGCACACAGAAGAAGAGATCGAAAATTTTTAAGAGTTAAAATCTAAGGCTTTACATACTGAATTTCAAAACTGTGAGGTCATTTCAAATTTGACAAATTAGCGCCAATTTTATAAGACTTTAAGCCGAGAGAAAAAAGGAAAACTCATTATCTCTAACTGTATAAATTTATATGGTAAATAAGAAGTAGGTATTTTAGCTTAGTCAGGTGCAAAGCTATAAAGACCCGGTTTCACTTACAATCTCTCTATAGAGTAGCAATGACGTCGACTTGGGTTAGTTCACCAGCTATTTTTCTAGACAAGGCACATCTTATCTTTGTCTTATAAATATATATATATATATATATATATATATATATATATATATATATAGATGCATGCTAATACATCGTTGAAATTATGCATTTTTAACTATAATATCTTTTAGCGTACTGGGAGACGTTATTGTGTTCACTGTAGTCCTGTTTGCGTTTAAAATCAACGTTCTAAATTTTGGTTCAAGCTAGAATCTAATGCTTATCGTGTACGACAAAATTTATTCACCTAACAACCTTTCTGATAGATAGCTAGATAGATATGAATACAATGAAATAGGGAAAGATCGATACATACAAACATAGATAGATAGATAGATAGATAGATAGATAGATAGATAGATAGATATAAATACGATGAAATATAGAAAGATCGATACTTAGATAGATAGATAGATAGATAGAAAGAATTGACGAAGAGAATGAAAAAAGTAGCTAGTTAGCTAGCAAACCAGAACATAGATGCATAAATACCTAGATACGTCTATTTTAATCATGCTTCTCTCGATATCAGGAGAAATAAAATGTAATTTTACTGCATATTATAGACTTGTTAACCATTTTAACAATTAGATGCGTAGATACAATGACAAAGAGAGAGAGAGATAGTAAGAAAGAGCGTGAAAGATAATGATAATTAAAGTGAGAGTGAGAGGAAAAAGAAAGTGTGTCGAGAGGAGAAGAAATACGAACCAGTAATAAAAAATAATATTTGCCGCTCTTCGAACGAAAGTAATGGAGAAAGGCTACAAACGAGCAGAGCGCATTAAATAAAAGGCAGAGACGACAAGAGCACAAAGTGGGAGGAATAAGTTAGCAGTCGTGAAAATAGTCAGGGCTTGCTTCAGACCTGAGGTAGTGGCGTGTTTCCGACTGCCGCCCATTGGTCCGTGTTCAATTTCAGGTAAACGCCAAAGTAATAAAAGTTGATTTTCAGAAATAACACACTCAGAATTTAGGAATATATATTTTTATCTTTTTTTTTTTTTCTTACAATAGCAATGTCATCATTCTTCACATGTTGGCTCGCAGCGCAAACCAGAATTAAAGAAAATAAAACTTCTAACATTAATAGATTTGGCATCCCTTTAAGATAAGAGTAACCGTCGAAATACTTTTATAAAAATAGAAAGAAAACCCTAGGCACTCTTTCAAATTAACAAAATCTAATTAATTCCACCTTATTTTTCTTGGGGTCTGGTACTCAGACATGTTTATGAAGTGTTAATAGCCGAAACTTAATAGCAGTACAACTTTTTTTTAGGCATTTAATAACACTTTAAATTTACAGTATTTTACATTGTTCGGACTGTTGTCCTCATCTTTATTGCCATATTCACAACGTTTCGGCTTTTGTTAATTCCAGCCTTCTTCAGGTGCTTGGAACTTCGAACTGAATACTTTATTTCGATCATAATTCCAAGCATCTGAGGAAAGCCGGAGCATATAACGGCCGAAACGTTGTCAACATGTCAAATAAAAATGAGGAAATTCTTCTAGTGCTACTTTTAGACCCCATTGGTGGGTGACTTGTAGATGACAGTCATAAACCAATGATTATTCACAGTAGAGGACCTCTAGATGATATGAATGGAGAAAGTTAGAGTTGATGTAGCTAAGGACTTTCTAATGTCTGCGTTGGTAGTAGTTCGAATCCATGTAAACACTGAACAACATAATGCTAACATTAATTCCCTTATATATGTCGAACAAAGAGAAAATCCATCAAGACAATTGTAGGCGTCCTAAAAAACTCAAATTGTTATGGATATAAAAAGATTGAGGTTGTTGTTCACACACACACACACACACCCACACACACACACACATATATATATATATATATATATAAGGAACTCCGACGTATTTTAAAATTATCTTTTCAAAAATTACTTTCAGTAGATACTATGTTTTTTTTTTTTGTTTGTTTGGGTTTTTTTTTATAATTAAGCATTTTATAACTACCGGCGTGAATATTCGAGAAATCGTGTCAGGAAAATTTGCGTTCACCGGCAGAAAGCGAACCTCCGTTCTTTAAGGAAAACCGCCAATTAACAAGATTTTTCGATTATTATGTAGGTAGATGTGCCTTGTGGTGCAGTGGATATCGACACGGAGCGATAAATTGGGGTGCCGAGTTCAACTTCCATTTGAATCCCTTTCCTTCTTTTACACACAAATGCCCTTGGGAAAGGTATTAATCCGTCTCTTCCCTCCAGTTATGGGTTAAATAACAGGACCGATTGGGTTCTATAGTTTTGGCTAGCAACCAGTTTACCGCAGAAAGTAATAACAACGTACTGCAGGATAATCTTCTTCCCAGTCAGTCATGTCTCGAAAGAGACATGATCGCCCAAGCGTGTACCACGTATGGCGACTAACTGACTGACTGAGATGTGAAAAGATTATTATATATTTTTGAACAGACTGGAGATTATATATATGAGGACAGTGTTCTGATTAGAAATATTCCTTTGTTCAACTAAGATCTAACATGTCATATACACAGAGTGGGAGGCGAACTATAACATAATCCGTTCCTTGTTGCATACTAAAAGATTCTTCCCAGGCCTGCCAAGATGCTTCTCGACCACTACGATATAAACCTCTTCATATACAGGGTCAACAGTTTTGTATCGTGCATATCCTCATAATATTCACTGCGTACTTTTTCTTCTTAGACATTTAGAACAACTTCATTTAGCAACATTGTATATTCAGGAAAGACTTGTAGAGCGTAAACAATAGCGTAAAATAGAGAGATTGAATCACTAAATATGTATATATCTAGCGCGATAGATTAACAGAACAGTGTGAGTTACAAAAGGAGATTGATGGAGAAAACAGACAGATACACTGAGATAGATAGATAGATAGATAGATAGATAGATAGATAGATATGAATGACTGAGATTGATTGTTAAAATACATAACTGACTGATAGATAGATAGATAGATAGATAGATAGATAGATAGATAGATAGATAGATATGAACAGACTGAGACGGATTGTTAGGCAACAGACAAGAACTGACTGAGATAGATAGATAGATAGATAGATAGATAGATAGATAGATAGATAGATAGATATGAACAGACTGATAGATTGATTGTTAGGCAAATACATAAGTGAACTGAATGAGATAGATAGATGGATAGATAGATAGATAGATAGATAGATAGATAGATAGATAGATAGATACATAAATGACTGATTGATTGTTAGGCAAATACATACGAACTGACTGATAGATAGATAGATAGATAGATAGATAGATAGATAGATAGATAGATAGATAGATAGATATGAACAGACCGAGACGATTGTTAGGCAAATACATATGAATTAATTTACATAGATAGATAGATAGATAGATAGATAGATAGATAGATAGATAGATATGAATGACTGAGATTGATTGTTAGGTAAATACATATGAACTGACTGAGATGATAGATAGATAGATAGATAGATAGATAGATAGATAGATAAATAGATAGATAGATATGAACAGACTGAGATTGATTGTTAGGCAAATACATAAGAACTGACTGAGATAGATAGATAGATAGATAGATAGATAGATAGATAGATAGATAGATAGATAGATAGATAGATACACAGAGACTGATTGTTAGTAAATACATGAACTGACTGAGAGAGAGGATAGATAGATAGATAGATAGATAGATAGATAGATAGATAGATAGATATGAATGAATGGAGATAGATAGATAGATAGATAGATATGAACAGACTGATAGATAGATAGATACATACATACACAGTCTGAGATAGATAGATAGATACACAGTCTGGAGAGAGAGAGATAGATAGATAGATAGATAGATAGATAGATAGATAAGTGAACAGAGAGATGGAGATAGATAGATAGATACATAGATCGAGAGAGACAGACAGATAGATATGAACAGTCTAGAGATAGACAGACAGACAGTGAACAGTCTGAGATAGATAGATAGATAGATAGATATGAACAGACAGACAGATAGATAGATAGATAAGTGAACAGTTCGAGATAGATAGATAGATAGATAGATAGATAAGTGAATGAATGGAGATAGATAGATAGATAGATAGATAGATAGATAGATAAAACGATATAGATAAATACTATGATACGCACAGATAAATAACTACATGCATAAATAGATAGATAGATAGATAGATAGATAGATAGATAGATAGATAGATAGATAGATAGATAGATAGATAGATAGATGTGAATGAAGGTAGGGAGTGACAAAGTAAGAACAAGTAAAAACTGATGGGAACGCTAATGAATCGTTTCTGGCATTACTAATTAAAAACGAAACAGAAAAAGGCCGAAAGAAAAAAGCAAAAAAAGACATGAAAAGCAAGTTTAAATATGAAAAAAGTAAACAGACAGACAGAAAATATAGGGTGTGGTAGTTGAGTAGGTAGTTAAAGAGCGGGGCGAGGTACAAAGACTGAGACCTGAGATAGAAACGATAAAAATGCAAGAACGATAAACAGTAGTGGGGTTTGTTAGATTCGAGCAAATACAACGACTGGGAACTTTAAGAAAGAAAACGATGGCGGCAAACAGAGCGACTTGTTGAATACGTTATTTTCCTTCGCATTTTTTACGCGCGAGTCCAACTTTATTTACATTCGCCACGGTTGTGTACAATTTCTGCCCCACAATACATTGGCAACGTTCCTAATCAATATATCTTAATAGTTGGGATCGTTTGTACAAGGATTAGTTTTAGGTAGGCGTCTGATTAAACTGTGTGTTAAAAATGATTATCCATCTATCTATCTATCTATCTATCTATCTATCTATCTATCTATCAATCTATCGCATGCATTATATATATATATGTCATTACATATTTAATATATATAATTCTTTAATTTATACCTATTTATCGTAATCACTGATATCTATCTATCGATTGCGAGCACTCAATAATATATATATATATTTATATAATTATGTATATATATATAATTATTTAATTTATATCTATTTATCGTAATCGTTGATATCTATCTATCTATCTATCTATCGCGAGCACTCAATATATATATATTTATGTATATATATATAATTATTTAATTTATATCTATTTATCATAATCGCTTATATCTATCTATATTGCAAGCGTCAACACACGCACACACACACAAATATATATATATATATATATATATATATATATATATATATATTTGACATCTCTTTTCTTTCTATCTATCTATCTATCTATCTATCTATCGAAATTTCTAATACTTTTTTCCTTGTAAGCCTTTAAGATCTATCTATCGAAATCGCTATCTTTCTTTTTCTCTATAAGTTTTTAAGATTTTGAATCCAAACAGTAAAGACAAACAGGACAGCTGCCCAGATGAGATTAGCGACTTAGTTTGGCTATCTAGTTAAGCCTCTTTGGATGCTATACGATAAAATCGGCACCTCACATCAGTGAAATTTCTCGCTAGTAGGTCTTGCAGTAACAATATTGAAGCTTGATTTTCACTACTTGCTTCACTTAGATATACGTGAGACAGGCTTTTATTCTTCTTCTAAGTACTCTGTCCCTTCATCACGTAGGCGATCTTGGCTGTATACACCAGACTATTGTGGGTCACACACGAAATTCGAACTATACATAAACACATTAGCCATTGGTTTTCAGGTGGCCCAATTATTATTATTATTATTATTGTTATCGGAGTTTACATTAAAGTATAATCGATGACAATACTGATTTTGGGATTGGAATCAAGAAGTCATGGCAAATCAGATCTTTATGAAAAGTCAATCATGGCAGTTTTTAGTAGGTCCGCAATAGTGGTTCCAATTACAGTTCATCCTTATAACAATAATAATGTTATTATTATGTAGAATTATTATTATTAGGTAGAATTATAACTGGAACTAATTCTGTAGACTTTTGGAAAACTGCCATGATTTACTCTCCATAAAGTTCCCTTTTGCAAAGTCTTTTTGACACCATATCTCAAAATCAGTATTGTCGTCGATGTGCAAACTTATATACCACTATATTAATAATAATAATACTAATACTAATAATAATATTAATAAATTGGGCGAAATGAACAACAATGGCCAATGTGTTCATGTCAAGTAACATGATTATTAGGAATTTCCGTGTGTGATCCACAACTATGGATTCATGCTCGGTTAAGCTTTACTTAGAAATATGAAGATCGCTCAACATTTATTGACATGGACAGAGATAATCGGCGAAACAGAGTTCAAATCTTGTTTTATTCCTTTCTGTTTACTTAGCATGGCTGTCCTTATACAGGCATGGATTAATTTTCTCTCTCCACAAATGTGATTACCAGTATTTGTGCCAGCCAGTTAAGGAGAACTCTGAATCAAAGTCTGTAGAAAAGGAAATAAGGATCACTCTACCATCTTTCCTAGTAAATCATGAATATTCATGAATATTAAATTAAACAAAACTTTGCTATTCTATAAATGTCTACGTCCCGAAAGACTATAGTATTAAGAAATAACTGTGAGGTTGTTTTATAGATCAATTGAGTATTTCTTTCAGGCGATCAGTTTTTCAGTACCTGATAGAATATTAATACCGATTTTCAAGGCAGTTATATTATATCTCTTTCGTAGATTAAACATTATTTTCTCACCGCAAGTTTCAGACTATCTTGATCAGAAAATCGTGGCACAATTCCAAAACGTTTCCGGGAAAGTTGGATTGCACCCGCTTCAGTGTGGCAAGAGATAGCCTTTGAAATGACACCAGCCGAAATCATGGCTTTTATTTGAAACTGAACACTGTCATTTGGCACAAGTTCGGTCAATAGGAAGCCTTTTCCCGTAAAATTAGCTAATAATGAATATCTCTGATTCTGAACATATCTCGACTTGAATATGGAAAAAAATCTAAACAAACATAAAGTTGTTTATATAAACTCACTCGAAAGAAGAAAAGCACTAATTTTGAACGCGAGCAATCAATCAAGGTCTATGAATATAATACAAATTTTAGAAAAACTCAACAGAAAACAAATATTCCTTCAGCAACTCATTCCAATATTGTTTAATCTGCAGTTTATTCCCCCTCAAGTTATTTTATTGCTTTAGTTACTTGATGATTTACTGCTACCGAATAAAATAATTGTTTTACACAAAAGACCTTTTACTAAAGCATTACAGACCCCGCCGTTGCCACAGCGAGTTTAATGAACGTTGTGTTTCATACAATATTTTGTTATCTTCGTTTTGCAGAGACTTCATTTCATAATATGAAACGGAACTGATTTTTCCAATTCATTTATTAATTACTCAGAATAATTAAAGACATTGCTACGAAACGTTTTATAATCCATAGGGACGTTAGGTTTGAGTAATTCCGCACGAAATTTAATCAGATTTTAGTATTTAAAGAATAAAGTTGGTGTTTGAGAGAGAAAGATCAAATGCACGGAAGTTAAACACACAAAAGTTGTTTATTAATTACTCATTATAGTTTAATACATTACAACGCAAAATGAAGATTATGTTGCGTCATACTAAAAACAACGATGACATTCCTGCCTTCAAAATTAGAATTAAAAAATCTTGTCTTTAATCCGGCTTCGAACAGAGCTATGAAAATACAATTAAGAAATATGCAGTTATCACACCAAGAGATTGTGATTTTCTAAGCGTAGCACAAAAGCCGAAAGTATCGGGTACCCAGTTAGGATATTACCCACTATTTAGTCGTAACCGATCTAACATAAACGAGGACTAAGGGCCCACATCGCACCAAGACATGGATGGTAATTCCGTGAACGTAGCTTAGATGAGGTCTAAGGCCAAAAGTGAGTACATAGTGAGGATCAGACTCACTGTTCAATTGTAATTGATCTAACGAGACAAGCTTGTTAACCATTATACTAAGTCGAAGTGCTTACATCGTACAAAGAATAGGAGTTTGTGGTTTTCTAAATGTAGTTTACGTTTGGCATAAGGCAATAAATATCAAGCACACATTGAGAACCAAATCATTACACCAATTCGAAGTGCATACGTCGTACCAAGAAACGAAGCTTACACGTGGCACAAGGCCAAAAGTGTGAGGCAGGGTGAGAATCGAGCTCACTATTCAGTTGCGCTTAAGCTAAATAGAAAAACGTTTTAACCCTTATAGCTCATCGAATCGCTCTTATGATTTTCTAAGCGTGCATTAGATGTGGCACAAGGCAGAAAGTGTGGAGCACTCAGTGAAGATTGAACTCATTATTCACACGTATTGACTAACCATTGCACCAAGACAAAGTCCTACACCAAGATGTGTGTGTAAGATATATATTTTTTTTGTAACCATATCGCTCCAAGCAAGGCATTTTACTGCCACTGTATTGCAGGGGGTTACATAGGAGGAAAGCTATGAGAAAAAGTGACAGGTTATAGGGGGTGTCAGGAAGTGGGTAATCGAAGGGTGAGAATACTGATAAGAGTGGAGTGGACGGAGAAGCGAGCATGTGAGAGAGAGAGAGAGAGAGAGGATGCACGTTAGTGAGATAGGAGATAACTATTGACTTTATATTTAAATTCTTGGAGATTGTAGCTGTCGGGTAAGCAAGTAAACGGAAGATAATTTCACAGGCGGGAAGTGCGAGAAAAGAAGCTATTGGAGTAGAAAATGCGTTTACAATTTATTGGTTTCACAGTAAAAGGGTGGGACCTAGTTGCTAATCTTGTGGCTCGAGAAAATTTATATATAGGACCTTTTGAGAAGAGTGTTCTTTCCTTTAATGATCAATAAAGGAATTGTAAATTAATGCAAATCAACGTCTGTTGTGCCTGATTAAACTTTTTTTTGTTTATTTCGGGAATGAAGCTAAGAGCTGTGTAGAGGTGGAATTGATTACATAGTTTATTGATCACTCCCCTAATTTGTGACGCAATTTCATCTAAATCACTTATTCCCTCTCTTTAAAAACATAAAATCTATACAAGGTTGGAGTATCTTAAAAATAAAATGATTCCTTATAACTCCATATATATTTTAATTTTTACCTTAACCTGGTTATTTAACACAACAATATACCCAGTCAGTTAGTTAAGTGACATACGTGATACAAACTTGGGCGATCATGTCTCTTTCTAGGCATGAGAAACTAGTTAGAGGATTATCCCGTAGTAGGTACCCATTACTTTCTGCAGTAGACTGGTTGCCAGCCAAGGATATAAATCACGGCTCTAATCATTTCTAATCATTTGCCGGTGTCCATTAAACTACGGCACATTCAAGTTTACTCTAACTGTAATTCCCATGCTGTCACCTATCAAAGTATTGACTAGGCTCGATGTTGCTTAACTTCGTTGAGCGTATAAAAACTGATGTTTCAATGTGATGTGCCCGTAATCCATTTCGTACTGAATGTTAATTCTGCCGCTTAAGAAATATTGTGATGAAGTTGTTTTTTAAATTTATTTTTATGACAGCCATGGCCCGCTTAAAGAGATTATTGAGAAAGGTTCCTATACATAGCATCCACACAAACATGATGTTACACCTTCTTAGTCGATATTGCTAAAGTATTTTTTCTTCTATATGCCTTCAAGAAGTACGCTATCATGGGTCTCCACTCTTCTTATTCTCTTAATACAATTTTGTCTTATTATTTCTCGCTCTGCCATTTATTTGCTTAAGCCTATTAAATATGTCACCTACTGTCTCTGTTTCTCTTTTCATCTATTCACCCTGTGAGTATCAGATTCTCCACGACCTCCTTCTTATTATCTGTCCCAGAAACGTGTCTCGTCCTAATGTTAAGCAAATGTTTCTTTTTCGTTTCCCATTCTCTCCAAAACCTCGTCGTTGCTCACATGTTCCGTCCATGTTAAGCTCAGCATCCCTCTGTAGGACCACATTTGCCTTGCTTTCGAGTTTTCCCTTCATTTTTGAAGAGATTGCATATAGAAGTATAGATATCGCATAAGAAACCAGTACTCTTTTCTTTATTTCCAACACCATTTTCTTGTTTCTCAATACTCTACTCAGGACATCGGATCTCAGTGTCACACTTTCTGTCTTCTGTTAGAAAACTTCGCATGTACTTAAATATCTGTACCTGCTTGATTTTAGTATCCCCCCCACACGGAATTGGCATTTTGGGCTTCTCTTTTTGATGATGACTATGCATTCAGTTTTCTTGTAGTTTGCGTGTATTTCTTTCTTCTCACTTTCCTTCTGTAGAGTGATACGTAAAATTTCTCTCCTCGCTATTTTTATAAGACAGTGAAAAATTATTCTAAGTAAAAAAGACTGAGGCATGACTTCGCCTTTCAGTGTTTATCTTATTATCAAGGTTGTTTCTTAGATATTTGCTATTGAAAAGTCAGTTCGATCATTATTAATTCAGGTGTGTGACTGTTTGTCAAAATCAAATCAA
The DNA here is from genome assembly GCA_037127315.1 of Ascarosepion bandense. Taxonomy (NCBI): domain Eukaryota; kingdom Metazoa; phylum Mollusca; class Cephalopoda; order Sepiida; family Sepiidae; genus Ascarosepion; species Ascarosepion bandense. Next base: position 1,167,280 of record JBBBDQ010000374.1, read on the forward strand.
ATTTAATAAAAAGCAAATTAAGTCAGACACCAAGTTTCTAAATTAACATTTTTCACAGGTAAAGAAAAGCACACTTCGCAAAACAATATTTCGACAGCCTTTCATTCATAAACATTTGCAAAGATATTACTAGCATATTCAATATTATCATTTTGGTGGCCTTTTGTCAGCCGATGTTAAGTTTAAGTAACTACGCTTAAAATAGTAATAGTAAGGGTGGACCAAAACAGATATTAGACTTTACAAAATTTAAACAGTGCAGTAAGAAGGATTATAATAATGATTAATGCACAAAATTCTAATCATCAGTTCTTAGCAAAGGGGAGGAGTAGACTTACACTATCAACAATGGTTAGAGCTCCTAAGCGAAAATCAATTACAAGAACCGAGGGGGAACGATGTCTTCACAAGGACATACCTAGGTACTGGGAAACATACACCGTAGGGTAATAGTAAGCAAGTGTAACTCGGTGAGGATGTGTAAGTGTGTTCGATAGTCATTGGATGATCAACTAGCTATCCTGTGCCGGGCTTGGCAAGGTCTTGTAAATATCTAAATGCATACATACGGCGCGTGCTTGTTGTGTTTACGTGTTATTGTGTATTTTCCCATCTCTTTCCAGCCTCCGTATAAAACTAATGATTCGTGAGACAATGAATAATTTCAGAATCTATTTATTGTACATTTAGTATTATTTCCTCACTAAAATCTAACGGTTACTTCACCTATAAACAGGACTATGAATTGTTTAAGCAGCATCTCCTTAGAATACATATGTAAAATCCTCATGACTAACTAAAGAAATATTCTTTTTTCTGCATCAGTAATAATTGCGTAAAGAGAGGTTATATATATATATCGTCATCCGCAGAGAGATCTGTTTCGCTGTATCACAGCTCATCAGTACGGTTAGACATTCGATTGCTTTTTACTCAGGATTGAAACCCGACCGAATCTGCGTCAGTCGGCGATTCTGCCTATGAGTGGTGTCTTCAGACGATTTTTAATATTATTAAAAATCGCCTGAAGACACCACTCATGGTAGAAACCAAGGTAGCGAAATAACTCGTGTAAAAATGAAAAATATTCACAAGTTCTACAATTCACAGTTAGATTAACCAAATACAGATGACAATTCTACTCCTGCAGCTTCTTCTCTCGCACTTCTCGCCTGTGGAACTCGCTTCCATATTCTTGCTTTCCTGGCGGCTACAACCTCCAGGAATTTAAATACAATGTCAATACTCATCTATTAATCACTTGACTTTAGTTTTTTCACCACGCCGTATATCCTTTCCGTTCTCTCTACCTTTGCAACTGTCATCACACCTGTATTCCCATCCTTCTCTTGCTCCTTCTGACTGGTTCGTCTTCCTCTTCACTCTCTTCTACTTAATCTTTTTACTCCTATGTAGCCCCCTGCACATCAGTGGCATTACCGCCTTGCTCGGGGGGGATACGATTAAAAAATAAATAGAACACTTTTTAATACAAATGTGTACTGATCTAACCCTATTAGGACCAAAAACTAAATATTAAACAATATATATATATATATATATATATATATATATATATATATATATATATATATAGTTAAATGACTGGCTTGCAAGGCATTAATTATTATCAGTAGCTTCCACAATTTTCTTTCGCTTCGCACTTTTGTCAGAGTACACTAAGTAAAGAAGGCACCTTTAAGAAAATCGATGTAAATCGAAATATGAGTCTTATTAAGCATTCTCTGAATTAAACACAAATGAAATTGTTATTTGTGACATTACAAAAGCATTGCATTATCAGACATACACACTTGCGCACACATACACACAAAACATACGCGTGAGTGCATAAGTGAACGCCCACATATACCTTTCAAACATATGAATGCAAAGGCAAACACACGGAGAAGCAGACACAAAAACTGAAATTCAAAAGACGTAGACAAAAGCTTATTTATAAATATTTTCTTTATTCTATGTTTAATCTTGCACATTCCTCACGTCGCTGTATTTCTATATGCAAAAATTGACGTACAGATCTCGTAAGCTATTAATCGCGCGTTCAATTCCTAGGAGGTTCAACATGAATTTGATTTGTTCGCAAAAGCGAATCCAAACAATTAGAGCAGGATGACAGTCTCTCATTTTGTTTGCAAATCATTCGCGAACGTGGAAGGTGGTGGAAGGCCCTCTCTGGTCGCTCAATAGTATTGCCACTTTCAGGTAAAGGTGGCGAATACAGATAGGACTTCACGTTATTCATCTTTTGTAAGCCAAACGCAATGCTCTTTTGATTGTAAAATGTCCTTTCTTTTGTCAAACTAAAATAAGACATGTTTATATCTCTAAATTGGACAGAAATACCTCCCACATCTACCACATAATGGTAAGATATTAGCTAGATAAATGAACAATTGCTACAAATGTATCATTATTATGTTAGAGATATTTCTGGGATGTATATGTGGGAAGTATTTTTACTAACAGGTTTCCTAAGTGAGGCATAACTGTTAAAATATTTTCCCCAATACAACGATAACTAATATTTTATCACGCTACAAGCAGTAAGTACCCGGCATTGCAGCGAATGTTAAGAGTAAGAATTATCATGTGCAATTTAAGCGTTGGTCTTTGTAAAGGTAAATGTATTACTATGCATAAGGGGGTTCTTGTTAGTGTCTATTTGTAGCGCAGATAGGTTAATCTTCAACCGACACTGTAGAATAAAATGGGGCTGTCTAAATAGGATGGCGGCGTGATATGAACGGTCGTTTGAATAACTTTGAAAGAGGTGTGTAAGTTTTGAAACAAATCGGATGAAAAATGTAGAAATGTATGTTAATAGAAATCAATGTGGATACATACACGCATACATACACGGATACAAACACGCAGCTTCAATTTATTGATATAAATATTCGGATTGGAAAAAGCGTTATTTCCCTTATTAAATCGAATATTTACTAATCGAACGATTTTTTTGGCTAACCCAGTACGTTAAACACGTAACATTTTACAAGTTAATACGATGTTTGTCATCGTAGCTTAAATATAAGTCTGATATACAATTGTGCTTAAATATAACGTCTGATATACAATTGTGCTTTTTTGGCAAAGTGATGTACGATTATAAATTGGTTTGTTTTATGTCAAGAATTTAATAATTACATGCACAAGAAGGGGGCATTCGAGAGATAGTCGAACTAAGTGATTCTAACGCTGATATGCAAGGCAGTTAGGCTTGCTCGGTTTAAGCAATACAGATTCAATGAAGTCACAGAAATGTGGTTCTAGAGAAAGTTGATGAGGATAGTATGGACCGAACATGTGAGCTTCTGCAAGGTTTGAGTAAAAACGGGAGCAAAATGGAAATTTATACTTATCATGAGGAAAAGGCAATTGAAATTTTCTGGGGCATGTAATCAGCCCTGTAAGTATCAAATTGGCAGCATTCCAGAAGTTGAGTAAAATATTAAGAAACACGACAATTTCACTAGAAACAAAGAGGAAAGCAGTGGATTGCTATGTGATGTCGGTTCTTCAATATGGCAGTGAATGTTGGACAATATCAACAAAGATGAAATAAACACTTGAAACAACCAAAATGTGGTTTTACAGAAGAATACTTGATATAAAGTGGGGGATTATTTCCATATTACAATCAATATATAAACTGATTCTTCATTCTGTGGTCACAGCAGTTTCTATACATTTATATTCCTGAGATCCAAAAGCACAAGGATGCATTCTAGAAGTTGAGTAAAGTATTAAAAAACAGCACAATTTCACTAGAAACAAAGAAGAGAGTACTAGATTGCTATGTGATGTCGGTTCTTTAATATGGCAGTGAATGTTGAACAATATCTTCGAAGATGAAAGAAAAACTTGAAGCAGCTGAAATGTGGTTCTACAGAAGGTTACTGCGAATATCATGGTCCGAGCATGTGAGCAATGACGAGGTTTTGGAAAGGATGGAGACGAAAAGGAAATTAATACTGAGCATCAGGAAGAGACAACTAAAGTTCTTAGAACATGCAGTGAGGAAGGAGGGCTTGGAGAACCTGTTAATAACAGGCCAGATAGAAAAAAAAGGAAAGGGGAAAGCAGCGGAGAACATATTTGAAGGACATGATCAGGTGGATGACGGAACGAGGATTGTGTGGTGCAACAGGAGAAAGCGTGCTAAGAGCCACCAGGGATAGGGAAGACGTGAAAAGCCATGATCGCCTACGTCCAGCAGGGATAGGGCATATAAAAGAAGAAGATATGTGCCAACTGTTTATCTGAAATTATAATGTGGATATAAAGTGGGGGATCACATCTATATTATAATCAATATATAAAATGATCCCTCATTTTGTGGCCATGCTAGTTTCTACAATATATTCTAGATTTATGGGCTTGAGCTAGTTGATGGTTGAGCAGGGTTCGGGTGGTGTAACAGGAGAAGGCGTGCTAAAAGCCACCAGGGATAAGGAGACGTAGAAAGCCATGACCGCTTACGTCCTTAATGGACAGGGTACATAGAAGAAGAAGTATCAGATTGGAAAATCTGATGCAGGACAGATTGTAGAAAAGGGAGACAGAAGAAAAATTAAGGTTTTTCGGGAGAACATGGATGGTAGAACAGATTTTGGGGGAAATGAAAGACAAACATATTAAGAACTACCAGAGACAAGAATTCGTCGAGGGCTATGATCGCCGACGTTCTGAAGAAACACAGTACGTAAAAGAAGCAGTATTTTACAATTTCTATTCTGCATTAAAATACGGTCGGTCAGTTAAGTGCCATACGTGATACACGCTTGGGGGATCATATATAAAAAAAATGACATAACTGGCTGGATTATCCAGCAGTAGATTGCTATTACTTTCTGAGGTAGACTAGTTACCAGCCAGGGCTATAGAACCCAATCTGTCATGTTATTTAACCCATTAACTGGAGAGAAAAGATAGATTATTACTGTTATGGATCTTCGTCGCCAATTTGTTGTGGAGTTATGGCGAAACTTCGCCGCAAATCTGTAGTGACCGGTTTGTGCCGGAAGAAATACACTGAACAAGAAGCTAGGTTCAAAACAGTGTATTACTATAACAAGAAAAAATATATTCAAAGAAGTGTTAATAATAAGTAATATAGAAATAAGTAACTCCGAATGTATTATTACGCTGCGTGACTAGTAGCAGTCGTTACCTTCTGTACTTGATTGCACGTAACTGCTCTTTACCTGCTCTCTCCGCAAGTCACGCAGGTTATCTATATATAGCAAGAGGACGAGTCCATTTCTCATAGAAGAGCACCATAACAAATATCTCTTCCAAGGGTATTTTCGCGTAAGTGAATGCAAGGAATTCAACTGGAATTCGAACTCGGCTCTACGATTTCTCGTTTCGTGCCGATAGCCATTACACCACAACACACATCCTTACAGATTAAATATAAAAATTAGTTTAATCTATTTACTAATATGAGATTACTATATACTCTAAGCTTAAGAGTATTGTTACTTTCGTAAGTTAATACATACAGATACAAAAGTTATGGTTGTCTGTGAGCTATCAAAGCTATGTAGTGTAAGATAGATTCACATTAACGTTGTTAGACATAATATGGTATCGTTTATTAGTGGTTCCTAATTAATGCGGCACGCCTCATAGGCACGGCAGAAGGGGTAGAAGCAGAGGCGGAATGATCGAAAGACAATCACAGATTTATTGCCTTTATCGGGGTGAAATGATTAAAAATATCTTTATATTAGAAGTTTTATTATTGACTAATAGTTACTAAGCTCTTTCCGTCGGTTATTACTAATGTTGCCAAGTGTCCAGAGCACATACCAAGGGATTCTGGGATCGTCTCCCTAGTCAGATATTATTAATGTTATATTCTTATCAACTCTCCCATGATGAAATTTGAACTCGGTCTCTGTGATCGGAGGGCTTACAGCCATATCACGTTGAATACACCGGTTCTCGCTAGATCACTGAAGTTAAGCAACGTTGAACCTGGTCAGTACTAAGATGGGTGACTGCTTGGGAATACCAGGTGCTGCAAGCGTTTAGTGACGGATGTGCTTTGTGGTGCAGTGGATATCGGCTCGGAAAGAGAACTCGGTGAGCCGAGTTTGAATTCCAGTTGAATACCCTGCATTCACTTAAGCACTGGTACCCTTGGGAAAGGTATTAATCCGTCCCATCCCTCCAGTTATGTGTTAAATAACAAGGGTAGAACTTGAGGACCCTGTCCTTAAAAATAATCCCAATGAATCTTGATATTCGAAAAGAACAAAGTATTACAAGACACAAAAACATATATATAAACAACAATAAATTGTTGAAAGAAAAAGGTATTACCAGCAATAAGTAAATAAAGTTTAGTTGGCAATAAATGACCCGCCGAGGTTGATATGCCATAAAAACAAAACAACCAACCAACTGTGATCAGAGCACTATTGTTCTAATTAATCGTTCACCCGTTTATTTTGCAATAAATTTTTGTTTTATTTTTAATAGTACTTGAAATGTTTACATTCAGGCCCAGATTTAGGCTAATAGAATTTGGGTTCCCTTTCATTAGCCATTATCTTCAACCTTCCGTGCCCATAAAAATACTTTTATATCACGTACTTTGGTGTAAAACATGAAACAGTTACAGTAAAATTATTAATGATTTTGGAAGTCACCCAGTTTATTTCATAATCAACTTGATATTTTTTATCTGAACTTTAAATCCTATAGACATATATCTAGAATGAAGAGCCTGTGTTATACTGTCATTCTAGTTTCCAAATTCAATAAATCTCCTGTGGTTTCTATCTACATTTTCAAATTTTAGCAGGGTCCTAAGTTTAGAGCTGCAACCCATACTGACTCATATGTAACTCCTGCACTGCTCACAAGACATATCAATGGCAAAAATAAGCAAGGTAAGACAGAGGGACATTTAGCTGACAGGTTTCTGAGAATTAATGGAAGAACTAAGATCAATTAATCATCATAGACAATCGCACCTACCTCCTATTAGCATGGACCAGACTTGCCTCCCAGAGAGTAAAACACTACATCTACTTGGTCTCACTTTCAGCGGACCTCAAGTGGAATCCATTGCTAAATCCGCTGCTATGAAAGTAGGTTCTCTGTGCAGGGCCCGGAGGTTTTTTCCGTCTGAATATATCCTGTACATTTATAAATCTACCATCCGCCCGTGCATTGAATACTGTTGCCATATCTGGTCGGGTGCCCCTGCTATTCTCCTTGGGCTTCTAGACAAGGTACAGCGGAGGGTCTGTAATTTGATCGATACCGACTTAGCAGACCGCCTGCAGTCTCTTTCTCATCGGCGCGACGTGGCTTCCCTGTGTCTCTTCTATAAATACTTTCACGGCTTCTGTTCCGATGAACTTAGATCACTGGTACCCCCTAGGTTCGAATTTGCACTAGATACTAGATTAGCAACTTGATCCCACCCATTTACAGTGAAACCGATAAAATGCAACCGCAACTTCTACTCCAACAGTTTCTTTTCTCGCACTTCCCGACTGTGGAATTCTCTTCCACATGACTGCTTCCCCGACGGCTACAATCTCCAGGAGTTTAAATCTATGGTCAATAGACACCTCCTAACAAACTACCTTCCATTCTTTCAAACACTCTTCCCACCCACCCAACTATCTATCACCCCCTTTCTGTCATTTCTTATATTTAACCACTCTTCCTATTTACCTCCCCCAATGTAGCGCCAAGCGCAATAGTGGCAGTGGAATGCCTTGCTTGGGGTGAAATGATTAAAAAAAAGTTATTATTGCGAAGAGCTGTAATTAATCAATAATTAAAATAAAACTATTTTCCCGAATATTCTATCTATGCAGAGGAAGCCCAATCTTTTGTACGGCATCACGACTAATATGTATGTGAGCCTACGAGATGTCGATTATACAAATAATTGTCCCATTAAGTTTAGAAAATTTATTGTAGAACTTTCTGGAAACGATTAGAAATATAATAAAACTAATAGCGACTTTAAAATAAGTTAAGATAAGAATAATACTAAAATATCTCGAGGTTTTTGACAAAATTTAAAAAAAATGGTTTGTAATTTAATCGATCCTGGCCTGGCATCTCGATATCCGTCTCTTTTATACCGACATGGCGTGAATTCCCTCTCTTCTTTCTATAAATATTTCCTTGGCATCATTTTTGAGATTTTAACGTTAATTTCTCAACTGCAGGAATTTAATCGTGCTACTATAGGGTACAATCGTGCTACTATAGGGTACAATCGTGCTACTATAGGGTACAATCGTGCTACTATAGCGTACAATCGTGCTACTATAGGGTACAATCGTGCTACTATAGCGTACAATCGTGCTACTATAGGGTACAATAGGTAAATTGTAGCTAATATTATAGTTTTTTTAAAATTTTGAGCAGGTGTGTTGTTTATTTATTTGTTCTCCTGCACAGTATGGGAGAATCAATGAGGAATCTTCTGTTAGAAAATGAGTACCATGGCGCAAGTCATTCCACCATATTTTGGAAATGGGTTGCTGTACATCTTAGAATTCGAGACAAAAGTTAGAATAGGAAAATTTCAGAATGTTTGAATATTTATCTGAACAAAGTGCAGAGTTCTTTGAGAAAAAGTTAGATGAAAAGAAACCCCGAAGTTGTGTGTGAGAGTAACAGACTAAAGACGGAATCAAGAACCTTGAAGAGGTAGTGCTGCTCTGAATCAGGAATGTCGCTTCTGGAAGACCCTGTGTCTGGCAACGTAATTCTGCACCATCCCACATTTGCAGGAGAACACAGTCATAGCTCTCAGAGTATTTCTGCGTCCACACCACTCCTTACATCTGGCTACTTAACTCCTCATACTGCAACTCCCTTGATTACTAAGTGTGGGACCAGAGATGATCTGCAGACAAGGATTATGGCAGCATTCACAAATAAACAAGGAGACAGATCAGAAGAGTTGCAGGAGATTCCAAAATCGTCTGGTGGCCGTGGCTGAAGCCAATGGCAATTTTATTGAATAGATTTAGTCTTTAGCATTTCAAGATATTTTGTCATTTTTGTAAGTATATCTTAAAATGTGATGACAGTGTTATTTTCATTTCTCCGTAATTGAGACGATAATCTGTTCATCGCATCCTGCAGATTGGCATCTAGGTTTCACCGTTGTACTATTGAAACCGTCTGTTATATTCTAAGAGTCTCTTTTCTCACTCTTCCCACAAATGGAATTCCTTTCCGATGTCTTATTTTCTTACCAACTACAATCATCAAAAATTTAAATGCAATGTCAATCCACTTCTTCTGAATTCCTGAATCCTGTTCTTTTCTTTTCCTTTTCCACAGTTAGTCTCACTAAATCTTTACCATTCTCTTTTTTTCTCTGTAAGCCCCTAAATTCGAGTGGCATTATCTTGTTGCTTATGGTGAAAGGATTAAAAATAGTTATTCTGAAATCTGTAACTACGTTTCGCTTAGTCTAATTGAAGTATAATCCACAGTTTAACATGTTAATTCCTTATCTTGGAGATTTCATGATTTGTTACGTTTTCAACGTACCTGATGTTATTTTGTGTGTCTACGAAATACGACTTCTAAAATCCAAATTCTGAAATTCTCCACTCAATGAAACAAATTCTACTTGTCAATTTCTTTTCGTTCCAATCCTCGAGGTGAATATTTCCACGTGTTGCATTTCATCTACGTCGCCAGTTTTATTATGTTTTTGACATGACAAAATAAAACGGTTATGAAAAAATGACACACTCACCGAGTATTGGAAATAACTAGGGAATTTATTATTGTAGAAACATGAGTACAGCGAACAGTTGTGGCTGTTGAATAAGGATGTGTTTATAGAGATCGTGGTAAAGTTCTGCACACCATGTTTGCTGGATTCTACCGGAAGCCCCTCGTTGTTGTTGTCGTCTCCCAGCATGCACCTATTAGATGGGGAACGAACTCCCTTGAATGGTCCAGGGGAGATAACTGTTGGCCCTTGTTTTTATTTTGGTCCTAATAATTATTGACCATTAGTTAGTAAGTCCTCTCGGCGGTTATATCTTTTATTTATAAGGATCTAGAAACAAAAAAAAACGACCGAGCCAAGCATTGATAATGAAACTGGACAGACAAAACTGCTCGGGAGCCACCGATTTTTGTGTTAACAGGAAGTCTCAAGTTAGCATGATCAAGGATTTAAGCGTACTGGTCTTGTTAAATTACTGATTACGTTAAATTATCGACTTTCTCCTGGAGACGGTAACTAAGGTTGACTTTGTGGGTGCTGAAGAAACACAAGTATAGCTGAGCAGGTGTATCTGCTATTAGGAAACATCTAATCTTACATGCAAACTTCAATACCCTCCTCCCACCCGAAACTGACGGACCCCAAAACATTATTTATAATAAGAATTTTATCACAATTTGCAGTAGATAGATCTATCTATTGCCCGGTTCACACTCCACCCACGTCTATTGAACATGTTAAGAGGCTCATCCCTTGTTCCCTGTTTAGGATGTGGTTTCCGGCTTTCTCTTTTCCAATCTTTTCACTGTTACGTAGCCCCCTGCACATCAGTGGCGTTACCGCCTTGTTCGTGGTGATACGATTAAAAAAAAGCATTTATATTTCAGTAACTCTGCAACACTCTAAGAATTTATGATGCTATTGGATTTGGCGGAATTTAATTGTTGGGAATCATTACTTCTAAATCTTCTTTTTCTATTGCCGTGTCCCTTCAAACCGTAGGCAATCATGGCCTTCCACATCTCTCTATTCCTTGTCGCTTTTAAGACTTCTAAATAGAGAGTTCAATCCAGTACTGGTTGTTTTGAGCCAGCAAATAACACTGTTATCAGTTAGAGACAGGAACTTTTCCCCACTGCGGTCGCCAAGATTAAAAACAAAATGAACATAGCTGAGATGTTGATAGTGAATTCAGTTCATTCGTCTTGATGCTTCTGCTAAACAAAATAACAAGGCAAAAATAATTATAACTCTTTTAATATAGTTTAGTATTTAATACATAACATAAAAGTCATGCCTTTAAGAAGTCATACTTTTAAAAAGCCCTGCTCTCAAAAGCCGACAAAGCTTACATTTCCGAATTTATTAGCAAGAGATACAACCAAAGACTACTCGCTGAAGAAAACACAATCAAACATGTACATTAATTTAATTATTTGCATAATGTAGTCACAGAAAACAGAAACTAAGACACCGAATTAAAAACCAGCACTAGAATTGTAAAAGCATATGTCCAGAAAAATAGAATATAATATTGGTTAGAAACAAAGAAAAGAAAACTACACTTGTATTTTGCATCTATCCTCGTATAAAACTATTAATGCTGACATCTTTCTTACACATAGTAATGAAACTCGAAGCGTTTTATCAGAATCAATAGCTACATCTACTGCTAAGAATGTCGGGCAACTGTGTTAGGCCAGGAAGTTTTTCTCGTCAGAATCCATTTTGCACATTTATAAGTCTACCATTCATTCTTGAATAGCGTTGCCACAACTGGTCGGGTTCTTTTGCTATTCATTTCGGAATTCTCAACAAAATCCAAACGAGGATCAGCAATGTAATCCATCCTGATTTAGCAGCTCAACCTCAGTCACTTTCTCACCGACGGGATGTCGCTTTCTTCTGTCTATTCTGCAAATATCTTTATGTTTTCTTCTCTGACAAGCTTCTTTCTTTGGTGCCTCGAGCACATGAGTTTAAATGTGCTACTAGATTGTCAACTAGGTCCCACCTTGTTACTGTCAAAATAGTCAAATACAGCATCAATTGCTATCGTTTGTCTCCTTGATCCCCATCTTCTTTTGATCATTTCTTTGACATCTCCTGTACTTGGCCTTTTCTGCCACTGTACCCCACTTGCTCACCAGTGGCAGTACTGTATTGCTTGAAGTGAAACGACTATAAAAAAATAAAGATTAATACTAAGAATACCATGTGGAAAACATAGAACTAAAAGGACACTTAAATCCTAAAATAATAGTTTAAAACTGAGTTATATCATAAGGATAGAGAGCTTGGAGAATTTGTCTCTAACAAGACATACAGAAAGCTGATGAAGCAGAGGTCACACACCTACTAATACACCAAATGTCGTATAATGGTATTGCAGGGCACAGTGGGATGTTAATGTTTCCTCTTATATTTTCCTAGATATCAGTAAATGCTGAAAAATTTCCTCACGGATGGAGAGGAGACTTGAAGAAAGAGATAAGTGTTTCTGCCGAACGATGGTGAGAATAACAGGGAGATGACATATGAACAATGAAGAAGATTTAAGGAAAACAGAAACAAAAAACACATTCGTGCATATAATAAGAAAGAAACAATGAAGAAGATTTAAGGAAAATAGAAACAAAAAACACATTCGTGCATATAATAAGAAAGAAACAATGAAGAAGATTTAAGGAAAATAGAAACAAAAAACACATTCGTGCATATAATAAGAAAGAAACAATTGCATTCGGTGGGAGCAATAATAACTGGAGACTCTCAGGATATTTTGAAGTCAAGTAGGACAGAGGAAAATGTCGAGTACGCTAACATTCTTGTGTAAATAGATATCAGAACAGGGAATGAGAGGAATAATAAAAAGACGAACGTTGTTTACAGCAAAAAGGTTGTTGTGGAAAACCATAAATGCTCAATTGATGAATATACACGACATGAAAGAAGAAAATAATTGCAAAAGGAATCACACAGATTAAGTAAGATGTCCAAGTGCAAAAGAAATTAAACATTTTTTGTTTACTTTTTTTTGCAAAATCAGAGATACTATTTATTTAGCCAACAATATTCAAAAGTTGAATTTAAATATTTATTCATTGGAATACATCCATCTTATGCTTTGTTCAATTAATTCTACTCGGAACGTGTATATACATATACATAAGAATGTAGATAGGTATAAACGAATTTAGTCCAGTTAGGACAATAGATGTGCATTGTGATGCACATCTATCGACTCGGAACTCGAAATCGGAGAGTTCGATTTCCAGTTCAATTTTTTGCATTCACTTACACGCAAATACCTCGAGGAAAGATATTAATCAGTTGCTTCTTCCTTCAGCTATGGGTTAAATAGAAGGTCATATTGGGTTCTCTAGTTGGATGGTAACCAGTCAACCACAATGTAATGCCAACCTATTGTAAGAAAATCTTCTGCCCATGTCTCTGTCAACGCATGACCAACCAAGCGTGTATCACTGACTGAGGACAATAAAACGGCAAATTCTGACCTATTCGTTTCTTCTCATTTCTTTCTCCACAACTGTGTGATCTCCAGCGTTTATGTCAGCCCTTCTAGGAAAACTCCTTTGAAGTAAAAACCGTGGAGAGCGACTGGGAAACGACTTTACTATTTTTCATAAAAAAATCATAGAAATTCACGGATATTAGATTAAACAAAACTCTGTTGATCGATAGCTTTCTACGGACCGTAAGTCAATGGTATTAAGAAACAAATGCGGGGCTGTTTTATAGATGAACTACGTATTTCTTTCAGATGTTGGCGGGCAACATTCGCATCCTGGTACCGTTCTTATTAGCCATCTTATTAGCCTAATCGAAGTTTAACCTTGCAAAAGGTCATGAATGAAGAGCCCAGTAAGGATCGATGCTTTTTTTTTTTAGGCTTGTAAACATAAGGGCGTTGAAAAAAATGAGTGGATATTTCGTTTTGCGTCATAAATGAGGAAAAGCTTTAGTCCTACGTAGCCGACTACAAGAGAACGATCATATTTTCATAAAACTCCTAAAACTGCCACTGTTACTATATAAATCTTAAGAGAAAACCAAGCTGCTCTTAACAGTGTCCGAAATAATCGCCATCAGCGAAAGTATATACGATTATATAAAAGCAGGAAAGGAAGGTAGGTTAGGAAAGCAGCAAAACTGCATGAAAATTAAGATGAAATCAACAACATTGAAAACAAATTGGTTCAGAAAGAATAAAAAAACGGAATGAAATGGTGAGAAAGTCAGCAAAAAAAAAAAAAAACGAAAACAAAAAGAACAAATAAACAAAAAAAAAAACGAAAACAAAAAGAACAAATAAACAAAAACAAAAAACAATGCAAACGTCTAAATTTTGAAGAAATGTTTACCCGTAGTTTATAGAATAAAACAGTTGAATCCTCTGGGACTGTAAGATTAAAATGAATAGCCCAAGACGAAGCAGAAAATGGATTAGATATAAATACTCATGAAAACATGCCAGAGATGTTATTCACTGTTCTGGTAGGTCATAGAGAGGATATGAAAGACATTCAAAAGATATAAGGGACGAACGATAATCGTTGCCGGAGCTCTCGACATGGTAGGGAAGTTGTGTTAGTATCATTATGTGTTGGCATTAATGAAAACAGCTACAATAATAAAGAGAGAGCCAGAGCATTAAGGAGACATACTGTCTCTTCTTCTCCAGTGTGTACCACCAATTACAACTTGGTGAGCATTTAAGTGAGTGATTAATAATAATGATTGATGTTTACTATATAAAAAGTTAAAACAGTGATATTATAAATCCTTTTTAGAAAAAAACTATACGCAGACACTCAGTGAGAACATATTTAGAAGTATTGCAATATTTATTTCTATTTTCTCCTTCTTTTTCAATTTTTTTCTGTTTACGACATATTTTCTTCATTTTTTTTTTTTTTTTTTTTTTAAATTATGATTTTGGACAACGTTCCGATATATATTTTTTCAATTTCCTTAAAGATGTACGAGAAATTGAAATCAAAAAGTCCCGGAGACACTAATTTCAAAATGATCCAATCAAGAAATGATGCATTTCTTAAAGAATTCCTCTTTGTTAAATTATAAATCGTTTTTTACGTGTATTATTCAGAGAGCTTCCGATTAAAAAAAAAAGAACGACAAAAAATACAACCAAAAAGAGAAACATTTTCAACGAAGTTCTTGCTATTCAAAGAATATCTATATTTAAACAAAATATGATGAAAATTTCATTTATGATCTTCAAATATTATAGACTACTGAAACTATAACAATTTCTAAAACACCGATGTGACAAAGTATTGCATCGTTTAAACAGGACACTCTATGAAAAACTAGCAGTATAGCGCGGCGTTGCTCGGGTGTAATGAAAGCTTTAAAACTAATCCATGGTTCTGGAGCTCAGACTCTTTGGACGCTGACATGAAAGACTAAAAAGCAATATTTGTTTCCAGTTAAAGCGAAACCGTATACTGAAAGAAAAATGAATGTATGTAAGTCAAATTTTGATTTCCTGGTATCGATTTATACATATATATATTATCAATTTTCTGCACTATTTTAAGAACTGCAACCTTGAAACTTCTGAATATTGTTTCTTATGTCTTTGTCTATGAGTGTATCAAATTTTATTAAAATCGGACCATTCCTTCTATAACCCGATTTTTTCGATATTTATCGGGAGTACCTCGACACAAAACCTAGCTACAAACACTCGCAGACGCTTATAATACAAATGTGTAAATTTTCAAGAAAATCGGTTCAGCCGTTTCGGAGTCTATAGGTAACGGATACACACACATACAAACACACACACACAGTTCCATTTATAAATAAGTTTAATGGTGATGAAGCTAGATTTGATATCCCTGTTACTTCAATTATAATAATCGATGAATTCTGGAGCTCACAAGTAACAAGAGATATATCTTACTATATTTAGTGTTTCTCAAGAAAGGCTGTACGCTGTAGTGCAGTGGATATCGGCTCGGAGCAAGATATCGGAGATCCGCGTTCGAATTCCAATTGAATTCATTACATTTACATACGCGAATATACCCTTGGGAAAATATAAATCCGTCGCTTCTCTTTCAGGTATAATAACATAAGTAATGATAAAAATCTCTTGTCCAGTCAGTCATGCCTACGAAAGAGACATTCTTGTCTAAGTGTGTATCACGTATGGCACTTAACTGAGTGATAGAAAGATCTGTCACATATTTGATGACACAGTTCATGTAGAACATATCTTTAAATAATGTAAGATTTGTTAGTGAAATGGTTTAATAATGAAAGATAACAATATAAGGTGTACTTATTATTATGAGAGTACAGTGTAACCCTGATATAAGAAAGTTGTCGGGACAGGATAAAAGTTATCTTATATCCTAGTTTCTCTTATATCCGGGTCTGGACAATTTTATATACATTACCACAGGTTCTAATTGGGTCCAAAGTAAACCTCTCTTATATCTGAGTTAATCTTATATCGGGGTCTCTTATATCCGGGTTATACTTGGAACAGGCATGAAAGGGATTTAAAAGTACAAGGAATAACACAAACCTCACAACATTTAAAATAACAGTGGTGGGAGTCTTAAGAAACTTGTTGCCGCGTGATCTTAAAAGCCCGCTGTCAAATATAACTTTTTGAAACGTACATGTAGAAAATATCTTTAGAGAAAAAAATATATACAATTCCGAAGTTTGATTTATAATATTTCCCAAAATTGTAAATCGATAATTTCTGTAAATTTATTGCGGTAATATTTAGGTGCTTGGTGACTGAAGTAGCATTCTATTTGGCGTTGTTACCAGCCAATCTGTCACGAATTCATCATATTCAATGGTGAGACGCAGGTACATTAATAATTAATCTCAGTAAATGAGAAAGATATAATTTTCGCAGACATTTCTTTTACCTTTAGTTATTCAGTTTGTGTCTTTGTAGGCAAAGCTACAGCTGTTCTGAGTAACTACTTCGTTTTAGAAATATGAAAACCGCCGGACTCTTTGTAACTCACTTAAGTGCTTATATATATATATATATATATAGTGAGAGACAGACAGACAGACAGAAAGAGACAAAGACCGAGAGACAGAGATACATTACAATTAAAAATGTAAAACGTCTTACATTGTAAAAACCTTTCGATAAAAGAAGAGCGAATTTTTTTTGGTATATGACCTATGACACCCACTACAACCTAAAGTAGATATTTGTCAGTTTTAAAAGTCGTCAAATTTGCTTTCTGCGCTAGGTGTGCTTACAAACGAACGACTTTAGTTGGCTGGCTGGAAGGAACGAACGAACGAAAAGTGGAAGGAAGGAACAAGCAAAACAACTAGACGATCGAGACACGTTTGCACTAGCACGTCAGCGACTCAGGCAGAAAAAGGGAGACACCTGTGGGTTAACAATTCCGATTAGTTGAGCGAACCGCCGAGGTTGGGGCCGCGGCTACATCACAAATAGAAATGATATATACACCGCTATCTTTTTTTAAAATTAATTAATCAATCAATCAATCAATCAATCAATCAATCAATCTATCTATCTATCTATCTATCTATCTATCTATCTATCTATCTATCCCAGTCTGCTCATATCTATCTATCTATCTATCTATCTCAGTCTGCTCATGTCTATCTATCTATCTATCTCAGTCTGCTCATGTCTATCTATCTATCTATCTATCTATCTATCTCAGTCTGATCATGTCTATCTATCTATCTCAGTCTGCTCATGTCTATCTATCTATCTATCTATCTCAGTCTGATCATGTCTATCTATCTATCTCAGTCTGCTCATGTCTATCTATCTATCTATCTATCTATCTATCTCAGTCTGATCATGTCTATCTATCTATCTCAGTCTGCTCATGTCTATCTATCTATCTATCTATCTCAGTCTGATCATGTCTATCTATCTATCTCAGTCTGCTCATGTCTATCTATCTATCTATCTATCTCAGTCTGATCATGTCTATCTATCTATCTCAGTCTGCTCATGTCTATCTATCTATCTATCTATCTCAGTCTGATCATGTCTATCTATCTATCTCAGTCTGCTCATGTCTATCTATCTATCTATCTATCTATCTATCTATCTCAGTCTGCTCATGTCTATCTATCTATCTATCTATCTATCTATCTCAGTCTGCTCATGTCTATCTATCTATCTATCTATCTCAGTCTGCTCATGTCTATCTATCTATCTATCTATCTCAGTCTGCTCATGTCTATCTATCTATCTATCTATCTATCTATCTATCTCAGTCTGCTCATGTCTATCTATCTATCTCAGTCTGCTCATGTCTATCTATCTATCTATCTCAGTCTGCTCATGTCTATCTATCTATCTATCTATCTATCTATCTCAGTCTGCTCATGTCTATCTATCTATCTATCTATCTATCTATCTATCTATCTCAGTCTGCTCATGTCTATCTATCTAAGTCTGCTCATGTCTATCTATCTATCTATCTATCTATCTATCTATCTATCTAACACTGTTTCTTTTTTATTTGTATTTTTTGTCTGTTTCTTTCCACCACTGTTTCTTTCTTAATATGTTTCATTCTGTTTCTTCCTTTTATCTGCCTATATTTCTTTATTTTTATCTATCTATCTGTGTTTCTTTCCTATAAGTGTTACTTTCTTTCTATCTATGCTGCTTTCTATCTGTTTTTTCCTTCTTACAAACTTTGTTTTACTTTCTTTTTGTCTGTCTGTCTGTCTGTCTGTCTGTCCAGCTATTTACATATATTATTATGTATTTTTTGTGTATAGGTGTCAATTCATGTTTACAGAGTAAGGATTTGAACTCACATCAGCAGGAAGATAAGTCTGCTGACCGTTAGTTTGCGCCAAGACTCGTCATATATTTTTATATGTTAAAATTGCTTTACATTTTCGCCTACTAGGTTAATTTTTTATCTTTTTTACCTGAAAAAAAAATGACAAAGAAAATGGAAGAGAGAGAGAAAAAAACAGAAAGAGACGGGAGAGAGTGGGAAATAAGAGAGGGAGAGAGAGAGGGGGGAAAGAAGAGATATTGTGAAGAAAGACACCAAAGAGAACGTGATAAACATTATGGAAGTGTTAAAAGATATCTTTATACATGTAATTAATTTAATTTATAATGTAGCAACACGTAATAAAAATATGTTTGACAACCGCTGATCGTTTCTTTCTTTTCAGTTGATAAGAGACGACATTTTTCGTATAATTATTCGAACTTGAAATAGACTCGAAATATGCCCGACTTCATTTAACTCGGAGGGAAGCGTCCCCGATTTCGAAACAAATAAAAATCACGATAAAATTACGTATGTAAACGAACAGGCAAACTAAATTCTATTTTATTTTAATTTTCTACAACTACGAACAAAAAAAGCTCAACTGTCCCTCTATTGATAATATACACCTGTCTTTTATGTTCGTTATCTACTCTATCTAGAAATATAGATATATATTTAATCTACATCTGCGAATCAAATAATGTTTTCTAAACTATCTCAGTTCGTTACTATGTATGTATGTATGTATGTATGTATCTGTTTATCTAATTATCTATCCCAGTTTGTTAAAGTTGTTTCATATCTTTCTATTTATCTATCTATCTATCTTTTTTCATATCTAAGTTGTTTCATATCTATCTAAGATTTTTCATATCTATCTTTTTCATATCAGTCTATCTTTTTCATATCTATCTATCTATCTAAATTTTTCTATCTAAGTTTTTTCATATCTATCTAAGGTTTTTATATCTATCTAAGTTTTTTAATATCTATCTTTTTTAATATCTATCTATCTATCTATCTATCTATCTATCTATCAAAGTTTTTCATATCTATCTATGTAAGTTTTCATATCTATCTATCTATCAAAGTTTTTCATATCTATCTATCTATCTATCAAAGTTTTTCATATCTATCAAAGTTTTCATATCTATCAGAGATTTTCATATCTATCTATCAGAGATTTTCATATCTATCTATCAAAGATTTTCATATCTATCTATCTATCTATCTATCTATCAAAGAGGTTCATATCTATCTATCTATCTATCAAAGAGTTTCATATCTATCTATCTATCTATCAAAGAGTTTCATATCTATCTATCTATCTATCTATCTATCAAAGAGTTTCATATCTATCTATCTATCAAAGAGTTTCATATCTATCTATCTATCAAAGAGCATATTTCTATCTATCTATCTATCTATCAAAGAGTTTCATATCTATCTATCTATCAAAGAGTTTCATATCTATCTATCTATCAAAGAGTTTCATATCTATCTATCAAAGATTTTCATATCTATCTATCTATCTATCAAAGATTTTCATATCCATCTGTCAAAGATTTTCATATCAATCCATAAAAGATTTTCATACCTATCTATCTATCAAAGATTTTCATATCTATCTGCCTAT